>JAJOZX010002646.1:77500-567500 GCA_023014485.1 Bathynomus jamesi | reverse complement strand
TGCTTGTCATGGGAACCACTATCACCGAGAAACTACTATCTGTACCAAAGATGTCAAATGGAACTGGAAGAAACCAAACAAATGCAGTTGTAAAAGCTCTAGAAGACTGGGGATTAAAGGAAAATGTAGTTGGCATGAGTTTTGACAAAACAGCTAGCAATACGGGCTGTCGTGCAGGAACATGTCCAGTAACTGAACAATCTGTGGGTAGAGAATTATTCCATTTGGCTTGTAGTCACCATATCATGGAAATTCTGCTTGGCGACGTCTTTAAAGTTTGCTTTGGCATCTCATCATCTGGTCCTAACATACTTTTTTCGAACGTTTCAAGGATAACTGGCCATCTATTAATTGTAGTAACTTCCACAGTGCTTTTTCAGACGAAGAGGTAGCTTCTCTTCTTCGTCAATGTGATGATCTTAAACAACAGGCGGTAACCTCTGCTCATGAAGGCCTTAAAATTCAACAAGCAAGAGATGATTATCGGGAACTACAAGAATTGGTTCTTATATATTTTGGCCAAATTCCAGAAAGAGGAATTCACATATATGCCCCTGGTGCAATGCACCAAGCCAGATGGATATCAAAAGCCATCTACAGTTTAAAAATGTGGCTTTTCAGGGATCAGTCTCTATTAACAAAAACAGAAATAAAAGGTTTTCAGGAATTTTCTATGTTTGTTGCTCTCATTTACTCTAAAGCATGGGCTACTGCTCCTTTCACTACAGAAGCTCCAGTAAATGATATCGGTCTCCTGAAAGATCTCGAAAAATATAAGATAATAAATTTAGAAGCCTCAATTTCTTCAAAAGCAGCTCTTTTCCGACATCTATGGTACCTCTCGGAATCTCTGCCGCCTCTAGCTTTGTTTAGTAATCAGGTATCTTCTGTAGAAAAAGCTGAAATCGTTCAAGTGATGGAGCCTCAGAAATCTAATGAAGAACTAGGAATACCTTTAGTTAAAGCTGCTCTAGATGCTACAAGCGATATTCATAAGCTTCAATTAAAATATTTCGCCACAAAGAAGTCAGTGAGGTTCTTCAAAATACTTGGTCTTCCTTTTCATTCCTCTTGCAAAATCCTGAGTCCTGGAATACAATGATGAATTGAAAGAAGCTCAGAAGGTTGCTAAAAGTTTAACTGTGGTGAATGATGTCGCTGAATGGGGTGTTAAATTGGTTCAAGACTACAACGAAACACTGGCAAAGAGTGAAGATCAGAAACAGTATCTATTACAAGTTGTTCGTGATCACCGCACTCGTTATCCAAAAGCAAAAAAATCTGTTATGTTAAGCAGGTAAAATATGGATATAAATCTACCATGAACATAAAAGTTATTCTTTTTTCTTTCTTCTGTGCATTTTAATATTAAAAATGTCAATTATTTTCAAATATTAACCAGCATTATGATAGTAAATGGTTCAAATATGTTTGTTTCAATTAGCTACCAAAACCAATTACTGTACAGTATTAGTAATAAAATTTCAACATTCATACATGACCTCTAAATATCCGATTGCTACAAAATTTCAGAGAAACTGCTTTTTCTATAAGCGAAGCAAAATAATGAAGAAGCTCTAATAAATTTTCAACTTTTGATATTAAGAAGCACCCTAATATATATATATATATAAACGATACAGTGTGTGTGTGTGTGTGTGTGTGTGTGTGTGTGTGTCTAAGGCGATTGGTTGTTTCGACTGGAGGGGGTTCGGAAGCCCACCAAGAATTTGTTGTGAGAGGATGTGCAGCTCCAGTTAGCCTATATAAGTCACTAAGCTAAGGCGACTGGCTGCTTACCCTCGAAAGAAACTGTCTGACACCAGCCGATTATGTTGTACGATTGGCTGTGTCATGGCTGCCTTCTAAACCAACTGGCTGTGATCTTAAAGCCGCCCAGGATGGCTAGTAAAGACTCCACTATGCGCCGAGATATCCCAGCGAGAATCTCTCTCTCTCTCTCTCTCTCTCTCTCTCTCTCTCTCTCTCTCTCTCTCTCTCTCTCTCTCTTGTGTTTTATCACCCTTGTTAGGTTAGGTTACCCACTCCCACTTTAGAAGGTTTGCCCCGGCCCTCTTCATGCTTAACCCCCCAATCTCCTCCCTTTTTAGGTTAGGTCACCCTCCCTCCCCTTCACGCATACCTCCCTCTTCTCCTTGGAGGGTCTAACCCCCTCTCCCCCTTGTTGCATAACCCCCTCTCTCCTCTTTGGGATCTAACCCTCCGTGTTGCATGCAGTGTTGCAAGATACAATGTTTCAATTATTGATCATGTTGCATGCAGTTGATTTGCATTCGACATTTTTGCAGGTATACTACTATTGGAAAGCTTGGACGATGGATATTTAATTTTCTGACTCAAAGAACATAAGAACACAGAGAGTGTTAGTAAATGGAGTCTAATCTGAATACTCAGAACTCGTGAGCTCTGTCCCACAAGGTACAGTATTAGCTCCATTGCTGTTTATATTAATGATTGCAGACATAAATAGAATAATTAACGACTGTCGTATCGTGCTTTGTGAACGACACAAAATTGTGCAAGAAAATATCAAATGAATGTAACATAGAAAAATTACAAAATGACAGTGAATGACAGGCGGGCGGAAGACAACAATATGAAGTTCAACGAAGAAAAATCCCAACTCATTAGATATGATGACAACAAGGCGCTAGAAGTTAAGGGACAAAAACACTACAAGACAAACAAATAACATCAGAGCCACAAGTCACAGATCTTATAGAAATAATGTCATCGGATGCAGAATTCAGAGAACACCAGAATACTAATAATATAGAAATAATATAATATTATAGAAAAATAATGGGAATTACTTGGTGAAGCTTCCACAGCAGAAAAGCAAACATCATACTAAAATTATGAAGCGTTTAGTCCTACCAATAACTGACTATTGCTCAGTGCTCACAAGCCTATATAGAAAACGATACATCGCAGACACACAAGCCATAAAAAGGACTTTTGTATCTAAGAATACAGGGAATGAAAGATGAAGACGAGTGGTCACGAATACAATCCTGAAACTCAACTTCTTAAGAACAAGACGTAAGCAATACACAATAATATATATATATATATATATATACCCTCTTTTTTCAGTCTTAAAATTTGCCTTTATGAATAGGTTATAGAAATTTTCTTTGTCTTGTTTTTCATTCAATTATTGATTTTAATTTCACTTTGTTATTATACAGCCTGAAGATGAGCGTATTGCTCGAAACGTTGCGCATTAAAGAAGACTTTTCATTGCATTTACATTTCTCCTTGTCATTGGATTTCTCCTAAATATTAAATTGAAGCTCTGTAGAAGCAACCCGCATGATTATATATACTCAAGGTATGGACAAGATGGCCTTAGGGCTTATCGCCATGTTTGGAAGACTTCACGAAAGTTTCTCAAGTCAAAACTGGACTGTTATTTTCTTGAAATGTGTCGGACCTGCAGGGTTTTCCCGAAATTTGTTTACTATATATATATATATATACAGGGCGTCCCAAAAAAATGTATACACACTTTAAATAATTATAAAGGCAGTGTTTATTAAAATACATTTCATTTTCAAAATGTAATAGAATCTACAGACATTATTTAATTGTTTTGTCAACGTCTGTTTTCAAACTGACGTCCGTTCTGGTCCAGGCACTGCTGATAACGCGAAGCAATGGAATCGCAAACATCACGAAACATTTCGTTTGGTATTTGTGTGCATTCTCGTTCAATGGCTGCTCTCAATTCAGCGACTGTTGCAGGTTTTATAGCGTAGACTTTGTCTTTTAAGTATCCCCATAAAAAAAAGTCTAGTGGTGTGAGGTCTGGTGAACGCGGAGGGTATTCTACGAAACCCCTTCGTCCAATCCACATCCACATCGTGCCAAGTACTACTCGCAATACTCCACTCTTCGGTCCGGATCATCTTCATTAATAGCATGGACTAATCTTGGAATGTAACTTTTCCATTGACAGCGCTTCAAAATGCGTTGGACAGACGATTCTGAAATTCCTACCTCACGACTCGCTTGCCGCACAGATTTTCTTGGACTTTGGTGATACGTTTCCAATACTCTTTCTTGCTTTGTGGGGCTTGTCGATGTCCTTGGTCTTCCGGAACGCTTCTTGTGGACATTCTGAACAGTTCCATCGGCTTCAAACTTATCTCTAATTCGAGTGATGGTAAGTCGCGTTGGTGGATCTGTTTGAAACTCCCTCCTAAACTGTCTTTGCACTTCAATTGCGTTTTCACACTTCCAGTAGCATTTTAGAATGAATTTCCTTTGTTCAAAGCTTAGTCTGACTGCCATTATTAATTCTAATGGGTTTAACTTGGAAATAAAGAAACATCAATTGAGCTATCAGCTGTTAAAGTGTGTATACATTTTTTTGGGACGCCCTGTATATATTAGGGTGGTTCACAAGCATAGGGAAAATTTAGCATCTGAGATTTCACTTTTGGGTCATTGTTGCTTTTGTTCCTACACTTAGTGTGAATAACTGTGTGAAGTATGGTTGGTCTACGGTGTCGTTAAGAGGTCGCTCACTCATGCATGACGTGTCTCACTAATGACTAATTACTATAGTATGACTAAATTTGCTTCTTCTTTTGTAGGAATGTGTAGAAATGCCGCCGAAGCAATAAAAAACACGGTCTAGCAGTGAGGTGTGGTTACTAGGGAAGGCGGAGGAGAAGTTAACTAGGGCAGGACTCCCTACCAAGCTTCAAGTCCTCCGGAAATTCATGTTCTACCATCTGGAGGAGAGGAAGACAGAATATAACAGTGCGTTGATGACCATTGAGGCTTTGATCCCGTTTTGGACAAAAGCAAACGTTCCAATGACGGATACCAGATACGCTGAGAAGAAGCTCCTGAAACTGTACGAGCAATACAAGGGGCTGAAGAAGAACTGCACAAAGAATTTCCCATCCTACAGAATGAAGGAGGACATATTTCGCGGAGACCTTGACGATGTGTTCGATCTTTCACGTCATGACGCCCTCGAGACCATGATGAATGAGGAGGACAAGAACTTCCTTGTCGCTCAGCTCGATAATCCCACTTCCTCCAGCTTTGGCCCGATTGACAAGAAAATGGCTGACTAACAAACGAGGAAGAGGATTCGGTGTGAGGCGGAGATGAACCGAGAGGAGAAGGCCAAGCGCGAGGCGGATGCGAGATGGTCCCAGGGAGAACTGGAGGCTTCTAGTTCAAACACATCTGAATCATCAGATTCAGATACTGTAGTTTTAAAGGAGTCAGCACGAAAACGTTCCACTCCTAAGCGATCGAAGTCTGTGATCACGCCTGACATTTCCTTAGCCTTGGATCGCCACAACATCAGTGACAGGAAAGCAATGGCAGTGGTCGCAGCAACTATTAAATCGCTGGGGCACAACTTGGACGAAGTGTCAATCTCACGCAGCACCATTCGTCGCGTGAGACAATGTACACGTGAAGCGGTGTGCCGCGAAGATCAGGCCACTTTCAAGACCCATGAGCCCCTTTTCTTGCACTAGGATAGTAAGCTGCTTACAGATATCTCCCATGGGTTAGAGGTGGTGGACCGTGTGGCTGTGCTTGTAACCGGTAACGAGGAAGAGAAACTCCTTGGAGTTCCAATGATAGCTGCTGCAACTGGAGCATCTCAGGCTCAGGCGTGCCTGAAGCTTGTGGACGACTGGTCTTTGAGGGGCAACGTTCGAGGTCTTGTTTTTGATACAACTGCGTCGAACACGGGACTTCATGCTGGAGCTTGTACTCTCATTGAAAAGGAGTTGGGTATTGATCTGGTGTGGATCGTTGCCGACACACACGTGGTAGAAGTCGTCCTTGCTGCGGCCTTCGGTGCTTGTTTCGGAACATCCAGTGGATCTGAAATTTGCCTATTCAAGCGCTTCAAGCAGCACTGGGTTTTCATTGATCGCAGCAAGTTCGAGAGTGCACCCGACAGCCTGTTCATTGAACAGCAGAGCAGAGGAAGGAAATGGTCTCCCACTACAAGGAGGCTGTCAAGAAGAAGAGCCAGCGGGACGACTATGATGAACTGATGCTTCTCTGCCTCCTTTTCTTGGGAGGGAAGCTTGACGGTCCTGTGAGAATTCGAAGCCCTGGAGCCATGCACCATGCGCGATGGATGGCCAAGGCCATTTACACGTTCAAGGTGTTCCTATTCAGAAATCAATTCACCTTGCTTCACACCGAGAAACGGAACATCGAGGAACTAAGCCTGTTTATCACGCTCTTTTACGGCCGCTACTGGAACGAGGCCAGTGTTGCATCCATGGCTCGATTGAATGACCTCACTTTCTTGCGCCAGCTGAAAGCTCACCCAGGATAGACGAACGACGCGGCATTTGCCGCGATGAAGCGCCATTTGTGGTTCATTTCTGAGCACTTAATCCCCTTGGCACTCTTTGATCCTCGAGTTCACGCGTCCACGAAGGAGAGGATTGCTCACAACATCGTAGCTTACCAAGGAATGAAGGAACGTGTAGAGAAGACGGCAGTGGTTAACGATTGCGCAGAAAGAGGAGTTGCGCTCATTAAGGCTTTCAACAGCACAATCACGAAGGATGAAGCGCAAAAGCAGTACCTTCTCCGCGCAGTCGCTCAGCACCGCAAGGAATTCAAAGAGCCGACTAAAACTGGTCTCAAGAAGACCTAAAGATCTTCAACTGTGTGCATTATTTGTTCCGCTGTTATAATTTCATAATATATATATTATATATATATATATATATATATAAAATAGTCATAAATTGTCGTCATTATTCAAATTGTTTCATTTTGAGCGAGCGCATAAAAAGGTCCTAGAGCATAGGTAATTGGCACGTTTATTCTTGTGGGGAAATAGAATAAGGGCAGATGTGACCGAATTTAAAATTCCAAAAAAACACTGTTGTGGACCACCCTAATATATACTGTATAGTGTATATATTATATATATATATAATATATATATCTATATATATATATATATATATAGGTACTTGTAGGTTATCTCCTCCCCCCCTACCAATTTTGACAATATTTTCGTTAAAACTAACGAAAATATCACGACTTAAACTAACCAATTAATTATCAAGGGCGTACAGTTGATCTATTACACTGGTCAACACTCATTTTATTGCCAATCATATTAGAGTGATTTTGGGGTAAACTTTGTGGTGCTGATTCCGAATATGACATCGGTTTTGCTAGATTGGCTCTAATTTATGAGATAATTGGTACCCCATTGAAACACGTAAAAATGCAAAAAATTTAATGTTCAGGCGGAGCCTACTTACAAATCGCATTGAAATTGTCTCAAATCATACAAAAGTAAACACATGAAATACATAATGGCATTTTATTCGGTCTCACCATCTACATAGAATGTTCCGGTAGTTTCCCATATGCACGCGTTATGGTTACGTTTCCTATTAATTGAGGGTATTCATTATCTCAAGAACTAGAGCCAAATCGGAAAAACTATTTTCATTTTGGAATTCAGCAACCCCAAAATACCCTAAATTCGTACGAATTTCCTTGGCAACGAAAGAAATTTTTTTGTTGTTGACCTGTGTTATTAATTATAACATTGTTTATTTCTGGAATAGTATTTACTATTTACTAATAGATCAACTGTACGCCCTTCATAATTGGTTAGGTTAAGTCGTGATATTTTCGTTAGTTTTAACGAAAATATTCAGTCAAAATTGGTGGTGGTGGGGGGGGGGGGGGCAGATAACCTACAAGTACCTATATATATATATATATATATATATATATATATATATATATATATATTAGTGGTGGACCGGATGTCAGTTTTTCAACATCGGCGGATGCAGATCTTTAATTTCAATATCCGCGGATGCGGATACGGATGCGGATATTTAGTTAATTTATCAATATAATATAGAATTATGAATATATGACATAATTTTTCAAATTTCGTGATATTACTATTATGGGAGGCAATGCATAAGAATTAAAATTAATATTAATGTTTTCATTATGATAAAAATAATAACTTTCTCAAGAGTTTCAGCCACAGAAAATTCAATGAAACAAGTTTCATTCAATTTTCTGTGTTACCAGCTATTTATATTTTGAGGTTTATATATTTGTTTGTTCATTAATAATTAATAATTAATACTTTATATGAAATGTGCATGACTGGGCCTTATAAGCTACTTTATGAGCTAATTTAATTGTAAATTGCATAATTTGTTAGAGGTAATATCCGCATAACATCCGCAGTCAGAAGTGCGGATGCGGATGTTAAAAATGATGCGGATATCCGGTCAACCACTAAATTATATATATATATATAAGAAAAATAATCGACGAATATGTCCCTAACTTCAAAAAGCCCCAAACTTTTCAACTCGCTGCTGAAAGAACTGAGCACATTCTCTATGCAGTTCTCTATCAAATCTCTAAATGAGCGGCCGACCGAGGTCGATCCTTAACCTATGTTCAAAGACATAAAAAGTAATCAAAAGTGTATATATATATATATATATATATATATATATATATATATATATATATATATATATATATATATATATATATATATGTGTGTGTGTGTGTGTGTGTGTAAAATATAAAATTGCTCATGCGTCACGTACTTTTTGTTTCTACATCAGAAATATTTTCACTATTGACTGTTTCTTTCGATTCTTTATCACTCGTACCTGATAAACACCTTAAAACTCACCGAAGTAAAACATGCAACGCGGAAGAGAGTTCGTTCTCGCGCAGCAAGACAATGTCCCAAGCACGTTTCTTTCCACTTAGGTTTCCTGGATGGTGTTGTGGGAAGAGACGTGCTTGGGACATTGTCTTGCAGCGCGAGAACGAATCCTCATCCGCATTTCACGTTTTACTTTATTCTTCATAATATATATATTATATATATATATATATATATATATATATATATATATATATATATATATAGTACCATTAAAATAATCAGTAGTCTCATTTGTTTAAACGTCTCGTTTTATCTGCTTCTTACAGTTAATATTGTTACGTACCATTTTTCGACATTTTTCAGAGAAGTCTCAGAACACTTGATGAGACCTTTGATGTCTCTTTTCTTTTTATATTCTCGTCCTAATTATTTCAAGCTTTTTGCACTAAGTAATCATTTAACTTAGTATTTTTTATTCTGCTTTGTATAGCAATTCCCTCTGATGTGTGTGAGTGTGTGTGAGTGCGTGTGTGTGTGTGTGTGTGTCCGTAGGCAACTGGGCATAAGTGGGGTCGACAATGTGATAATTCATTGATGTAGTGGGGTAATTTTTATTGTGTGATAACACTTTTGGTACCCTTTAACACTAAAATATTTAGCGTATATAAAAAATCTAAACATTTTTATAATCTGAAAAAAGATATGTCACACTGTAAGAATAAAGAACTCCGTTAAAAGTCATACTAAAACTAAAATATTTCTCAAAACTTGGTCCGAATTTTAAAAGTCTTGTTGATGGTATTCTTAATACGAAAAGAAAAGCATTGCGTTAAGATCTCGTTGAAGGAACTCGATTTGTAGATGGTTAATGGTTTGATGGCGGGGCTGGGGGGGGGGGGGAGTTGCGTCAAACGCTCTTACGAAACGTCATAAAACTGGAGAAGCTCCTACAATTGACGCGACTATAACGATGTCGTATCCACTGAAATCCAATGAACTTCCAATGAGTTCGTTTTAAACGTTTTCCAGAAGTGTCTCGTTTGTAGATTTAGATGGTGAGAACGCTTAAGTCGCCCATTCAGCTAACACTTTATGACACTTTGAAAGAACTTTAGATTTTAGAAAAGGTCAATTACCCAAATATATATTCAAGGACTGTACTACTTTGGGATGTTAACCGGAAATGTATAGTAATAACATTATGTTTAAAACTGTAGTCGGATTATTTTATTTTTATTTCTTTTTTATTATGATTGTTTTATTTTGAGTATCGCTCACCCACACCCACACCCACATTATATATGGAGAGAGAGAGAGAGAGAGAGAGAGAGAGAGAGAGATACTCTTGAACTGAAATATGGAATGCTTCGTCTTGTTTTAGCTTTCATTCTTGTTTAGGAATCAATTCGTCTCTGTATTCTTGTTTGGATGAAGACTGAATAAAGAGAATCCCTCATTGATGGCCTTTTTATCCCTTGCATAATAATTGCTACAATTTGAAAGGTATGAAAGTGTTTAGAAAAAGTGTTTATTGGGAATAAACTGAAATTCTGAACCTCGAGAATGGTTAAGACCTACAAGAAAGAGACTTAACCATCTAAATCAATTTATTGTCTACGTTTCAAGGTTAAACTTAACCCTTAACGATAGGTTTATGTCTCTTTAAACCACAAAGTATAGGTTTTATTGTTATTCAAAACTAACTATTGGATCACCTGAAGATCAGGGCCCCCAGCCTTCTTTAGTTAGCTTTATAAGGCTAACTAACGAAAATATCATGACTTAACCTAACTAATCGTGAAGGGCGTGCAGTTGACTTAACGATTGGTTAGGCTAAGGCGTAATATTTTCGTTAGTTAGCCTTATAAAGCTAACTAACGAAGGCTGGGGGCCCTGATCTTCAGGTGATCCTAACTATTTAGGGAGCTTTTCCGAAATTTGGACTGTTTCCGATTTTTTTTTCAAATAAAATATTTAATGTAGATTTTTACGCTGACTTCAAAATTGAAATTCCATTTTTTGGAGAAATGAGCTGTTCAAAAGTTATGTTTGTTATTGTAATTTTGTATTACAGTAGGTCAAAAACTATAACAATACAACTGAAAACTAATACAAGAGTTATTGTATTCTTTAGTAATATTGGCTTATGTCACTAAGTATTTGTGTGAATAGATTTCGACCGTTATTTTTCTGTAGCCACATGAATTCGCACAAGTAGGTATCAATCATTTCCTGGTGAGTCCCTGACTGTCTCTTATTCCTTCGTTTGGCCTTATTCCACATAGATTCAACGCCTTGTGTTAGGTTCGGTTAGGTTAAGTTATGTTATGTTAGGCTACTTACCTCTCTTAAGTAGTTGTTGAAGTCTACAACTGTGTTGTGGCCAATGTGCAAAAGATTTTTCTACAGTAACTATAGGTAAACTAGTACACCATGTAACCTTTAAAATAGTAACTATACGTAAACTAGAACACCGTGTAACTTTTAAAATAATAATTTGGATCTTTTCCGTTTGACTGCCGCCATTGAAACATAATTAAACTCCAGCCTTCTTTAGTTAGCTTTATAAGGCTAACTAACAAAAATATCACGACCTAACCTAACCAATCGTCAAGGTCGTACAGTTGACCTAACGATTGGTTAGGTTAGGTCGTGATATTTTCGTTAGTTAGCCTTATAAGGCTAAGTAAAGAAGGCTGGGGGCACTCACCTCTTATGTTTCAATGGCGGCAGTCAAACGGAAAAGATCCAATAATTTCTCCAAAAAAGAAGACTTACATTTTTGAAATCAGCGTAAAAATCTACATTAAATATCTTATTTTCAAAAAAATAGGAAACAGTCCAAATTTCGGAAAAGGCCCCTATTTTGTAATCAATATATAATCAATTTATGTCTAGCAAAGAATGGGAATTTTGTAATTAGCTTGAGGTTTTGCATGAATTTGGATAGCAATCTCATGGATTCGAGAATGGTTTGAGGTGAAACTTTGTAAATAGCCGGGTTCTTTGTATATAGGGTGGCCACAAAGTCCCTTTGCAGTGAAATTACAGCATATCTGTATGTTGCCCTCCGTTCTCCCCACATTGCTTGATCCGTGTCCATGTTCTTTTAGAAATTTTCTTCCACGTTGAAGGCTGAATATTATAAAAGCAGTCTAGGAGGACAAAACAGAAAAAACATATCGTTAGAGAACATAGATTTTTCATGCAAAGGGATTTTGTGGCCACCCTGTCGTATATATTTAGTGCGCTTCGATTCTTATTTTGGACATGAATGGCCTAGAAAGGCCCTGGTGGCTTTGAGTTGTCCTTATGTTTCTTACGTTCTTATAATTAGTCACTGAAATGGCAACATTTGGGTTCCTTTTCAGACAACTAAACAATACCTATTGTATACATGTAGAATCATTGATAGAGTTGTATTGTAGTACAATTTATATCATTATTATTTCCGGTGAGACTGTCATCACCCCAATCGTGAAATGATTAAATAACTGACTTATAAAAAATATAAGCACTGATCAAAATTAATTCGAGATAAAGCCCAATTCACTGTGAGACAACTTGACAGGAAACTCCGCTTCACGCTCTGAACTCGAGCAAGTCACATGTAATATATATTCTTTTTTCTTTTGTTATAGTTACACAACCAAACCAGATCGTCGTCTAATTGGTCCTCAACCCTTAATCCCTACCCATTATAAAAGTTACGTTAGCAGTACCCGGAGTACTGGGGTACACCAGTACCCCGAGTAGGGTTTAAGGGTTAGGTAAAGAGTGTTTGGAACATTAATTTTTGGTATTCATGTTTAAATATATTTTCAATATTAACCTTATTTCATAACCTCGGTAAAATATGAGGGGTCGCGCGGCTTAAGGTACCTAAGCGCCAAAATTAAAATTCGCCAGAAATCGCCTCCAAAGTTCAGCAATATTCAACAAGTTAAGCAAAGTAGTTCGCTTCATAAGGTTTTCAACCATACTTCTAGTGTCGTAAGGTCATTATAACCGAAACCACGGGATAGAGGAAGGGTGAAAATAGTGATATCCATCAAAAACACGTTTTCGCCTGTGGTGGCGCTTAGGTACCTTAAGCCGCGCCGACCCCTCAGTTATGTCCTGGGTATAATTCACTATAACTCTGAAATAGGAGTTTACTTTTATTTCATAACTTCGGTATAATATATCCTTGGTATAATTTACCATGGCTATATAAATAAGGATTAAGCATGTCATCAATTTATGATAAGTGTCCTTTACCGTTATATTAAATTTTTCGTCCAAAAAAGGTTTCCACAACTTCATTTCGTCTGACTTGAAGTTAGTATATTTCAGTGGGAAAACATGCACTTATTCCTGTAAAAATTAAAGGAAAACTTTCTTAATATTTAGGTGGCATCTCAATTGCCAAAAGGTTACTGTGTAGTTATTTCTTTGATATCATACGATAATATTATACGCTTCTAAAGGAGCGAATTAAATTTAATTTTTAAGGAAAACGGGAAACTAACTTGCCGAACCATTCATGACAATTTTTAGTAGTACAAGTAAAAATTATACTTGCCAACATTTGGAAAGCAAAAGCGATAGGATATGTAATCAATGCCAGGGGGTCCGAAAGCATGCCCCCATCCTCTAGAAATTTTTAAAAATCTAGCCTTAAATGATGCACTCTAGTGCATTCGGAGCATAAAAGGTTTGATATTATTTGCATGTTGTTCGGTAGAACAGCCTTCAAATCGGTAGCCTACCGCCTAAATTGGTAGGGTTGCCAAGTATGAAAATTACGTATTAGATTCAAATATATATAATTGAACAAAATTGGGATCACCTGAAGATCAGGGCCCCCAGCCTTCTTTAGTTAGCCTTATAAGGCTAACTAACGAAAATATCACGACCTAACCTAACCAATCGTCAAGGGCGTACAGGTGACCTAACGATTGGTTAGGTTAGATCGTGATATTTTTGTTAGTTAGCCTTATAAGGCTAACTAAAGAAGGCTGGGGGCCCTGATCTTTAGCTGACCCCCAAATTATTTTGGAAATATATCTTTGGGATCTTTTCGGTTTTAGGTCCGGCATTGGATTTTTTTCATATTTTTGGTATAGACGTAGATTTTTACGCTGATTCTATTTCCGCAATCCGTTTCTTAGAGGAATAAACCCGAAAAACGTTATGTGCAAGTTTATTACATTTACAGGTTTCCAGAACACAGAACGGAACACAAACCAAAGTTTGCTATTTGCCAAACTGCACAATATCGTTCAGCATTTGGCGCACTAGATCTTTGCCTGCGTGTCGGCGACGCCAGAGAAACTCGCAGAGATACGAGTCGATCATGGAATGGTGCGTACCACACCGGCGCTTCTTACCGCGTTTGAGTTGGTTCCACGTCGACTCTATCCGTTGTGTGTGTGTGTGTGTGTGCTTCAGTTGAAGGGTCCACGAAGTTTTCGCTGTGGTTCACTCTTTTGTGACTGAAGCTGTACCCTTCGAGCTGTTCGATGCGTTCACACGCTTTTCATTTGTCGCTCATTATCGTCGTTCCCGGTCGAATATATGCTTTGATGCATGCCTCCAGCGTTTGACGCGAACGATTCGGAACAGCGTACATAAATACTTCATTGGTTTCGCGGCATACTCCGCCGAACACCCATTGTTCAGGAAACTGCCTTCCAGCGTGGTGTTTTCGCCACGCGAACATAGTTAATAGGTTAGGGTAGGTTATGTTAGGTTAGGTTTGGGTAGGGTAGGTTAGGTTAGGTTAGATTTGGGTAGGGTAGGTTAGGATAGGGTAGGTTAGGTTAGGATAGGGTAGGTTAGGTTAAGTACAGGTGGATATTTGAATACAATATTTGGGCCATAACTTTTTTCGTGTTTATTTCTCCAAGAAACGGATTGCAGAAATGGAATCAGCGTAAAAATCTACGTCTATACCGAAAACATGGAATAAATCCAATGCCGGACCTAAAACTGAAAAGACCCCATCTTTGAGTTTCATACTTATTTTTAATGAAAACTCATATATGCATGAGTGGCTGGGCAAGTACTTAATGTACACATCAGTCAGTTTACTTTTTCCTTTAAAAGCAAAATTTAATTTACTCCATTACTCCGTATGTTATCAAAGAAACAACTACGCCATAATTTGAGGAAAGAAAAACTTTTTGGTTAATATGAAGTTTCAGGGACACCAGATTTCGGTGATCCACCCATTTCATATTTCTAGACAATTTGGTTGACTCTTTCATCCAGGTTAGATTACAGTAGGTTACGTGGTCATTCTAGGATGGTTAGTTATTTCCGACGTCACCAACTCAAAAAAAAAAAACTGGTGTCCACGAAACTTAATATTTATCAATTTCTTTTAAATTTTTACAGTGCAGGGAGCGAAGGGATGCATAAAATTAAAATCGACCAATAAGAAATAAATTGTTTAGCAGTTTCAAAAGATAATCGAAAATGTTATTGATTCTAAGGTGGAAATGTGATTGCGAAGTTGTGATAAAAAAATCATGCACAGTCTTTTGCTTTGGCTGTCAATTGCATGACGGTTAAAGAGGCATAACTGATGAAACAGATTAAGATATATTTTGTACTCTTTGATTTAAGTCAGTGATATCGTTGGAACTGTCAACTACGACCGTGATTTCGGCATAATAAGGACGTAATTGTGCCTAACGATATAATGCATATCACTGACATACAAATTTAACAAAATTCGACCAGGTGTTGATCCTTTTCGGACACGATAACAGAGTCATTCAAAATTTTTCTAGATAGAACACGGTTACAACAAACAGCCTGATGCCTATTAACCCTAGAAGGCCAGTGTGGGACCGCACACATAGCGATAGTGTGCAGGTCTACGTAACCCGATAATGAAAATTACAATTATGGGTTGAATTGAACAATTTACTGTTACTAAACAATAATAAAAATTAACTTGCATACAACAAAAGACATTATTTCCAGACAAACAAATGAACTTTTATTGTAATAGGTCATGCTGGCTTTCTAAAGGTAATCATCATATATATATATGCGAGGGTGGGCTGAAAAGTAATGCCTCCACTTGAATAATTCTGGATTGTGTAGAGGAAGCCAGATAAAATCGGTTTTGTATTGTAACTTGATATCCCCACCCCATTCCAAATTGTGTAGAGGTAACCAGATAAAACCGGTTTTGTGTTATAGCCTAATATAGCCTACACTCATTCCACACGTTGGTTCAGTATCGATTACAATGGAAAGGAGTAAAGACATTCGCTTCAAGCAACGTGCCGTAATTGAATTTTTGACCGTAGAAAGTGTTGCTCCCGTAGACATTTATCGGCGAATGCAAGCTGTGCACACGGCAGTGTGTTGATGTGAGTACCGTTCAACGTTGGGCAAGGCAGTGTAAAAAAGGAGAAGCAGGGCAAGAAGATTTGCGAGACAAACCGCGAAGTGGAAGGCCTGTAACGGCAACCGACGAGTCTCATCGGAACTACGTTGACGAGCTGATTCGTTGAAATCGTCGCATTAAACAAAATGAAATTGCTGCAATGTTCAATATCTCCAAAGAGCGAGTGGAACACATTATCAGTATTCTCGGTTACCGAAAGGTCTGCGCCAGATGGGTGCCTCGCATGCTCACTGCCGAGATGAAAACTGAGAGACTACGCATTTGCCAAGAAAATCTGCAGCGCTTCGAAAATGAAGAGGAATTTCTGCATAGCATTGTGACAGGAGACGAGACTTGTGCCCACCATTATGACCCTGAAAATAAACGGCAATCCATGGAATATCGGCACAAAAATTCACCGCAACCAATAAAATTCAAAGTTAAAAATTCGGCTGGAAAAGTGATGATGACTGTTTTATGGGATAGCAATGGTGATGTTCTCGAAGACTTTACGGAAAGAGGGACAGCAATCAACTCCGGACGTTATATTGAAACTCTGAAGAATTTGAAAAAAAGGATCAGGGGGGTTCGCACCCACAAAAACGCAGTCATTGTTCACCATGACAACGCACGGCCTCACACCAGTGTTCAAATGCGAGAAGCAATTGAGGATCTGCAATTCACCGTCTTGCCGCATCTACCATAAAGCCCAGATTTAGCACCATGCAATTTTCACCTCTTTCCTAAACTTAAAGAACATCTCCGTGGAAATCGCTACGAGTCTGACGAAGAAGTTAAGGCCGCTGTGAAATTTTGGTTTCGGAGTCAAAGCTTCGAGTTTTACCGGGATGGATTTCAAAAACTCATTTATCGATGGCGTAAATGTATCGAGGTAGAGGGTGATTTTATAGTAAAGTAAATGTATCGGTTTGGAGAATAAACTCTAAGGTACAGATCCGCTTTTGTTTCGCTAAAATTCTTCAACCCGTTTAAAATTTACATGAGTGGAGGCATTACTTTTCAGCCCACCCTCGTATGGGCTGAAAATGGACTCCTATTGAAGTAACTATGATTATAGTTACTTGAATAGGAGTTTTTTAATACTATAGTTAGTTTAAATAACAGTCTGGCGTGATCAGTTAAGTCAAAAACGTTTCGAAAAATCAATAGCAAAAGCAGTTACATAATTCTTTTGTTAAAAGAAGTGTGCAATTAACTGAAAAGAGCGTAACGGGAAAGCTGCATAAATTTTTTGAAAATGTGAGTTGTTGGAAGGAATATGATGTTTTTATGAGTAATAAAGTCGTTAATAGTTTTGGAAAGATGCTTTTCCAAAACTTTATTCAGGATAAAAAGATGGAGACTAGTCTACAGTTCGCAATAAAGAGGGTAGTTATCGCTCTTATAAACTGGAGACTAATCTCCATCTTTTTTATCATGAATAAAGATGGCACAGCGCTCAGGCCAAACTAAATAAATGCCGTCCATTGCGCTAACACCTGGCTAATTTTAACTAGCACCATTGGGAGTGAAACCCCAACCTCAGTGCCTTCACTTCGTTTATAGGAAAACGGTGTTCTGAACCACGGGTTTTGGTCTAGAGCAGTGGTTCCCAACCGGTTTTGGCTTATGGCCCCCCTTAGGAACCTTATTTTTTCCCGTGGCCCCCATAAGCATTATTTTCAGTAGGTAATATGCAGATTTAACTCTATTTTACAAAATAACATTTTCCTGTGGCCCCCTTCAAATGTGCCATGGCCCCCAGGGAGCCATATGGCCCCCGGTTGGGAAACACTGGTCTAGAGCACCTTTAGTAGACTTTAATGATGCAATATCTTCTTCTTTCTCTTCGCCCGTTCCCGCCTCTATGCGGGGTCGGCGTTTCTGACCAGCCTCCTCCACACAGCCCGGTCCTGGGCTTCTTCCCCCGACAAACCCTTCTCCCTGAAATCGTCCCTCACCTTCTCCATCCACCTTCGCTTCGGTCTGCCTCTCTTTCTCCTGCCATGCACCTCCATATTCATCGTTCTCTTGCCCACATAATCTTCGTCCCCTCTCATCACATGTCCATACCATTTCAGTCTACTTTCTTGTATCTTCCTCGAGATTTCTCCAACCTTTGTTGTGCCCCTTATCCTTTCATTCCTTACTCTATCCAACCTTGTCACTCCGCGGATATTTAGTTAATCTATCAATATAATATAGAATTATGAATATATGACATAATTTTTCAAATTTCGTGATATTACTATTATGGCAGGCAATGCATAAGAATTAAAATTAATATTAATGTTTTCATTATGATAAAAATAATAACTTTCTCAAGAGTTTCAGCCACAGAAAATTCAATGAAACAAGTTTCATTCAATTTTCTGCTACCAGGCATTTATATTTTGAGGTTTATATGTTTGTTTGTTCATTAATAATACTGGTATGCATATGAAATTTTTTTGTCTGCTGTGAGGGTTTTTTCAACTTATATTATATAATTCGACCATGCTGAATTCGAAAATGACATTGGTTTTCCTCAATCAGGTCAGGTTTTTTCTCTATTGGCCATTTATTATAAGTCCAATTTTATCCCCAAATTTATTGATTTTTTTAGCTTAAACACTGTAGATACGAGTAATATTATAAGAACACTCGTGAAAAATGAAAACATTGTGTGAATAAATACTTTTATTCATACAATGAATATGGAAAAAGTTTATTGAGGAAGGAATGAAGTTTTTTTGGCTTTCCGTCTGTGTTTTTCTTCGGGCACGTCTCGCTTCAAACACCAGCAATAGTCCGCCAGCATATTGATATCCCAGTTTCCCTGGTACCTCTCTTCCATTACTTTGATATCTTGGTGAAATCGTTCACCCTGTTCCTCACTATAATCCCCGCAATTTTCAGGAAAATAGTCCAAGTGGGACCACAAAAAGTGCATTTTTATGGACATGCGCGACCCATGAGCTTTGAAAGCTTCCATCAAGTTTTCGACAACGGACTCGTATTCTGGACTTCTACGCTTGCCAAGAAAATCAGTGACAACTGATTTGAATGCCTGCCAGGCATTCTTCTCAGTTGGAGTCATTGCTTTTTCGAACTGAGTAGTGAGTATCCTTGATCAAAGTTCGAATTTGAGGACCATCAAAAACCCCAGCATTTAGTTTAGCATCAGATATATGAGGAAATTTACTCTCGAGATATCGGAATGCTGAACCCTCCTATTCATTGATTTGATGAAATTTTTCATCAAGCCCAGCTTAATATGAAGTGGTGGGAGCAAAATTTTTGTTGGTGGTACAAGGGGCACTGAAACGACATTATGCGACCCAGGTTCAAAATTCTCTCTGGATGCCCATTCACGCTGTGCATAGTGCTTCTCATCCGCTCGGCTATCCCATTTGCAGAGGAAACATGGGTATTTCGTGTATCCCCCTTGCATTCCCAATACAAATGCCACAATCTGAAAAAAAATGAAAATATTTAAAGAATTTAGAGAATTTGTTCTATCAGATAAAAAAATCTATGCATTGGACTGTATCACTTCTGTGGGGAAGTTAAGTGTTCTTATACGCTCTCAAATAACCTTTGGAAAAGCAACATAGTCAATAGCAATAGTTTACTTATGATATTAGTATTACCTTCAAATCTCCACAGATCTCCAGTTATGTTGGTCGTATACGAGAGCATCCATTAAAATTTTCATGTTATCGTAGCTCTCAGTAAGTTGTACGGAATGTGCTACAGGGACTGATGCAACCCTATTCCCAATGTTGAGAAGTACTGCTTTCAAACTTCGTTTAGACGAGTCTATAAATAGCCTCCATTCTGATGCGTTATATGGCAGGCCCAAGGATTCGATTAGCCCCTCAACATTGCAGCAGTACACTAAGGAAGAGGTATTTTCGTGCATTGCAAAAAACTTGCGGAATTCTTCCTCTCGTTTCCTATACCAGGAGAATGTTGTTCCCGGAGCCAGTAAGTTGTCCTCTCGAAGTCGTGAGCCCAAGATCTCGGCAGCTAATTTGGAAAGTCCTAAATCCCTGGTAAGATCATTAAGTTTGGCCTGGTTGAGAGGCCTCGGCTCATTTGAAGTGGTATTTTGAGGTATATACGACTGGGACTGGTCATTGGCATTGGTCATTGATTCATCATCAGAATCATCGAAATCCAGGGTTTGAGGTGGGTCGGGTATTGGAATTCCAGGACCATGGGGTACAGGTCTCATAGCAGAAGGAATGTCAGGGTATACAACAATGTGTTTATTCTTCTTGTTAACTCCTGAAAATAGAAACACAGAAACATGGATATAAAACTTGCATATGAAATAGAAGAAGCATTCAGACAGTGGCGGCTCGTGAGGGAAGGCTGCGGTCTGTAAGATATGAAATAGGTCGATGGAGTCTGTATATTTTCTTTCTTTTTCATTCATATTGTCCCTTCGGGGACAATATGAATGAAAAAGAAAGAAAATATACAATCATTGTATATGTAAATGTAACTTGTATAACAATATGTATGTGTAAATGTATTTTCTATAACAATATGTATATGTAAATGTATGATTACCATTATGGTGAATATTATGCTATATATGGTGAATATTACATTATGGTGAATATTATGTCAAGTTTCATACGAAGATTTCAAAATATTTAAGAAAAATAAATTTATAAGCCCACCTTGGAGGTTTGTCATGCAGAAATAGCAATCTGTTACGTGATCCTTTCCTTCTCTCCAAATCATGGGAATTCCAAAAGGCAAAGATTTCGCTCTGCCTTTGCTCCATCTTCTCAAATTTTCAATGCACGTCTTGCAGCACATATGAGGGGCGAAATGTTTGTCCTGGTCCCCTAGCTTAATTCCAAAGTATGCTCTATACATTGTCTTCACAAATTTAGTGATTTGGGACTAGTTATTTTGCATGGTAACCGTCCCACATATGTAGCAGAATCTATTGGGATCATTTTTACACGCTCTATTCATTATGAAATATTTTATCTATATGCCTGAAAAGTAAAAAAAGATATTGTACAAGTGAAACAAGTGATGATAGATGTTACTGTTCCAATTCCGCTTTGACAAAATCATGAAAAATTATATTTTACTTATGAAGCCATAGCCGGATAACCTGAGCTGATTGAGAAAAACGGATTGCATGACTGGGCCTTATAAGCTACCTTATAAGCTAATTTAATTGTAAATTGCATAATTTCTTAGATGTAATATCCGCATAACATCCGCAGTCAGAAGTGCGGATGCGGATGTTAAAAATGATGCGGATGCGGATATCCAGTCCACCACTAAATTATATATATACATATATACACACACCCTGTTTCAGATTGTTTTCATTTTTCTTTAGTTCATTAGTTGTGAACTAATTTATTTCATGGAGGAAGCTACATCAAGCAGTGGGGCATATTACCCTCCCTCCATTTGGTTCCTCGCTAGTCGAGAAGGTCTTCAGTCAAGTTTTTGTGTCTGGAATATTAATAATAAAACCCTTCAGATTTTAATAATAAAATGGTGTTAACTTTGAGCATCAGGAGCACACCCGCACACACGGAATATATTAACTATAATGGAAAAGAAATAACTAAAGATTTGTATCCTCTAAAAGTTTATGGAAGTTATTAGGCCTATCGTGATGGAAGAAAAAGAGGAAGGGTTCCAATCTACGTACATAAGTTTATTCCACTTTCACAAATTGCTGATCTCACAATATTATCCGACTCTGTAGAGACATCTGCTGTGAATATGGCACTGTAAATGCAAATTTAAATCTTATAGGAATAGAGAGGGCTCGTAAGGGGAGATTTGGTGACTTCCTCGAGAATATAGACTGCATTTCAAACCTTCGTAAAATGAAACAAGATAAAACAGTCTGCTTGCGAGATATTAATTCTATTTTTTTTTTAAATAATACACATACAGACCTAAAGTATTTCGTAAACAGAATAATAACATCGGGTTTTTCACCCATGTATTACACGAGCTACGCATGTAATCACAACCACAGAACACTCAACGCTTATTGCTCAGATCATACAATGTTGTCATTCGACTTTTGGTTATGTCTGTCAATTTCGGTTGTTTCTTAGCGTTAAATGAGAGGCACGCAAACTCAGACCAAAAAATTGTATGAAGATAGAACTCTGGAAATTAAAAAAAAAAAAATTAAATGAACTTAAAAACAAATTAGAGATGGTAAATTATAAGTCAGACGTTCTTGAGGGAGCAGACAACATAAATGAAATTTTTTTTAAAATGTTCCAAAAATAGTGAAAAAGAGGCATTTAATGAAATTTCTTTTCTAGCCACAATAAATACAATCCCAAAAGAGTCAAAACAAACCTCTCTCACGCTTCGTCCAACAAAAACATTTAATTTATAAACAAGTAAAGAAGATTACTTTCAGCTTTCAGCCGTTCTCATTCCCATTCGGGGCCCACAATTAAGAATTCAGAAAGTGGGAAATCCACATTTGAGAAAAGAATTTCTTGATTTCAGAAAGAATGTCGCTCCCATTCGCATTCACAGTAGAGACGCGAAATAAGAATGTTTAATATTTACTAACTTAATTGGATACTCACGCCATCCATTGTAAGTACGACTCCGCTGAAAGGTCAAAAGATGGCGCAGCAGAACTCGGGGCCCATCTACGGCGGACCCATTGCCCAATTTCTCATTATTTCTTCGCAGTAATGAGATAAGAAGTCCAAAACGATCTTGGAGCTTCGGTATCATCCCATTTAATGTTATTCACACTTCATTCCGCGCCAAACAGTGGGAAAGTTGAGAGTGAGAATTTTAAAAGGAGGTACAGTATTTACAAACTGGTCAAATAAATCCCAATTCAGATTATTCTCATTTTTATCCACGGCTTTCTCATTTTGGTCCAGGTTAACTAGGTTAGATTAGGTTAAATTAAGTTAGGTTAGGTTTGGTTAGATTAAGCTAATGTTAGGTTTAATTAAGTTAGGTTAGGTTTGGTTAGATTAGGCTAATGTTAGGTTAGGTTTGATTAGATTAGGCTAATGTTACGTTAAATTAAGTTAGGTTAGGGTAACGTTAGGTTAAACTGAGTTAGGTTAGACTAATGTTAGGTTAAATTAAGTTAGGTTAGGGTAACGTTAGGTTAAATTAAGTTAGGTTAGGCTAATGTTAGGTTAAATTAAGTTAGGTTAGGAAATATTAGCCATTCCCACTTGGCGCCTTTACCGCCAATGGGAATGGAATGACACATTGAGTGGATTGTAATCGGCATTTAAACTCCGCTTCCGAGACGGTAACCAATCGGACCTGGCGAAGGGAAACCGTTACGCATAGCCACTCAAATAATTATGAATGCGTTTTAAGTACAACAACCATACTTAAAATAGATACTGTACATAGAAAGAGGAAAACAAGCAATAAAGTGAGAAAGTAGGAGTTAGTTTTTTTATGAAATTAACTTTTTCACTTGCCTTCCCTTTATAATCGTCTCAATGTTGTCAGTATGTGTTAAATGGACAAACAAGTTTATTAACATTTCTATAAAGGAATTTGATTTCGATATAGAGAAATAGTCTACTGTTAAAGTTAATCATATACAGCAATTAATTATTCGAATTTATAGCAAACAAAACGTTTTATAAATTTATACAGTGAAATATAATGTTTAAATTAATGTCTATTTTTCTTCAAGTTCCTTTTAGTCTTTAAAGTCTAAAGTCTATTATATATAATATAGCAATTCTATAATTTATACCTACTTTAAATACTAGATTTCAGCCTGTAAAGCGCGTCAGCTTGTTGAACTGTATACAGTGTATGTTTTAATAAAGAATATGTATATATATAAATATAAAATAATAATTGGGTTTGTTTAACCTCCTTCGCAACATCTAAGGTCTCATATATATATATATATATATATATATATATATATATATGATGAATAAAACCACGAAGGAAAGGAAACACAGAATGGTGCTCAAGCGCTTTCGTCTAATGACATCCTCAGGAACACTGAAGTACATAGAGAGTTACAGCCTATATATAGGTTACAGAAAAAAAAATATATATATATATATATATATATACAGGGTGTCCGAGAATTATCCGTACAATTTTTGGCTGTTATTAAAAGTCAACCATGAAGTGTAGAAATTCCAGTGTTGTCCCATTTTACAGAGAATCTCATTAAGTTTTTTCTAATAGCAAGGTTTGACAAGTATTTTAGAAATTCCAGTGTGTCCGAACATTATCTGTACAATTTCATCTTTTAATAAAATTCTTGATAACACACGTAAAATTCTTAAACAAGATTATTTACTAAATATTTAGAATCTGTATTTTCAAAAGTTTCTTTTATTAAAGTAACGTTGTTACAAACATTCGATATGTGCACCATTAGTGATTCGCAAAACATCCAATCGATACTCCAAATGTTGCCATGTACGCTGCAGCATATCCACATCAATTCGCTCAATAGCAGCTGTGATTCTTGCTTTTAAATCATCAATGTCTGTCACCCGCGTACATTTCTAAAAAACTTGTCAAAACGTGATATCAGAAAAAACTTAATGAGATTCTCTGTAAAATGGGACAACACTGGAATTTCTACACTTCATGGTTGACTTTTAATAACAGCCAAAAATTGTACAGATAATTATCGGACACCCTGTATATATATATTTTTTTTTTCTGTAACCTATATATAGGCTGTAACTCTCTATGTACGTCAGTGTTCCTGAGGATGTCATTAGACGAAAGCGCTTGAGCATCATTCTGTGTTTCCTTTCCTTCGTGGTTTTATTCATCATATATATTTTTCACGTGTTACTTTTGTGAAATAATTTTCATATATATATATATATATATATATCCATCTGTGTATACACTGTATATTTTTATAAATAAAGTAATGAATTCGCTTGCATGTCATGCCTTAAGTAATATTCTTCAATTATTTTCTGGCTTTAGCAGAAAAAAACTATTAATTCGTTCTGTTTTAGTCAATTCTGCTTAACATAAGAACCCTGAGAACTATGTATTGCTTATATATTTATTTTGTTTTTGCTCTGTTTATTTAATTTCAATGTTTTTGTGATTAGTCTTTGTAGCACACACACACACACACACACACACACACAGAGGAGTGAAAGGGTCATCACTGCATAAATTATAAATTATAAGTGATAAATGTTTCAACTAAAAGAGTAATTTTTATTTAAAAATGGTGGTAGCCATAGAACGGAAAAGAGCCATTCTCTCTCGCTTCTTTGACTCCTGATTTTTGCCACCTGTATGTATATATATACTGTATAAGAGAGAGAGAAAGAGCTTTCAAAAGTCAACATATCACTGAACTAAATATAAATACGCCATATATATATATATATATATACACACTATGGTGCCTGACTTTTAAACAACCATGTATATAAAAGTACTACAATACAAAGTTGGTTCGTAGTAAGAAAGTCTTATACACTGTATTACATAAAATTAGATTTATTTATTAGAACAAAGTTTTAAAGGATTAAAAACAGAGTAGCGTTTTCAAGCTACTTTAAGAGGTCTCCTCATCAGCCGTTAACAACCATTCCATAGAGTAAATAAACGAATATTCTATATTATACAGGGTGTCCCGTAAGTCTGGACCCATAGGGAAAAATAATAAAATTACAAAATAGTCCAAAAATTTATTACATAATCTGTTCAAAGTGTCCGCCGTTGTGTCGCACACATAGTTGAAGACGCAATCTCCACTGCGACAGCACTTTCTGAATCACAGTCGCAGAAATTTCTTGACACGCCTCCACAATGCGTGCTTTAAGGTGGAAAATGTTCTGAAGTTTGACCTCGTACACTTTGGCTTTCAAGTGGCCCCACAAATAAAACTCCAGCGGAGTAAGATCATAATAAAAAAGTAATAAAAATAATAATAAAAATAATAAAAAAATATATTATAAATAAATTTTTGGACTATTTTGTAATTTTATTATTTTTCCCTATGGGTCCAGACTTACGGGACACCCTGTATACTGTAAAAAATCCTTATCCTGTAAAAAATCCATGCGCTAAAGAACCAGAACAAAATAATTGATATTCAGAGCTGTATACGTGGAAAACATCTGTAAAAGCGAAGTCTGAAAAGCGTCTACACAGTGGGAAATATTACATTGAATCTCTTTATCCGAAAGAAAGTACCCTTATCTATGGACTCAAATCAGAAGTGTTGAAAATGTTTCCTTTCAGTTGAAAACGCATGAATGTAATTAATGAAAAAAAATGTATTAATGTAAGTTCCAGCAAGTAGAGACTTTTGGGACACTGTAGGCCTACTTAACACCTGTATAATAAGACGTCATATGATGACTGATGTGTGAGTGTATATATATATATATATATATATGTATATTATATATATATATATATATATATATACATATAGACAGATCTAAATTCACTCGGGGAGGGGGGATAAATTTTGTGAAGTCTCCTTATTTACGAAAAACTGGGGATGAAAGGACCACGTAAAATAATTCAAGGAGAGAGGTTTTATATGAGCCTGAAAAACACGTAATAATTTTTAATATCGTCCTTACTTTGTTTATAGTTACGACTTTCTTCAAAGCTTTTCCCTTTTTTATATATATATATATATATATATATATATATATATATATATATATATATAACCTGCCAACGTTTTGGATAATGTTTGTGTTATATGGCAAAAAATAAAAACAATAAAAAATGTTCTGTAATATAAAATTCAGGTTTTTTTTTTTTAAATTATCAGAAAAGACATTCCATTATTTCATATTTAAGAGGGAATAAAATCCAGGTCGAGGGAAAAGTTTACAGAAGAGGGTTTCTATTTAAGAGCCCAAAATAACGGTCGAGAATATTTATTTTTACTCAGATTCGTCTGATGCTAGAAGATATATATATATATATATATATTATATATATATATATATATATGAAAATTATTCCACGAAAGTAACACGTAAATAATATTTATGATGAAAATAACCACGAAGGAAAAAGAAAACACGAAATGGTGCTCAAGCGCTTTCGTCTGATGACATCCTCAGGAACAATGAAATTAATAACAAGTTCGAGACTATGTACAGGTCACAAAAAAAATATATGATTGGTGCACAAAAAATTGTTGGAGCATGCAAATTTATATGGAAAAGCTACCAGAGTTTTGATACCTTGCCCTTCTTGACTAAATCGGTTCTGAACGAATTCAAAACAACAGAATCAAGCGAAAATTGGCCCTGGCTAACGTTGAAATCGTTTGTAAGTTGAATAATGGCAGACTCAAGAATATTAACAAGGTTGCTTGAGTGAACAATTCCAGTCAATACAGTGGGATAACTCTGACAAATGGACGAAAAGGGCACTGGACGACCGTCTCGTTCTAACGGAATATTGATGCTGTTTTACACGCGTGTTCAAATCCTTTCCCGTCTGACCAATGTAAAAGGAATCGCATTGGTTACAACCAATTTTATAGGTAATGCCTGAATCATTGGTAGCGGTATTCTTTACTATGGTATTTTTCACTATATTTTCATATAAAAATACTACATTAATGTTCAAAAGTTTAAGTACATTAGCAATGCCAAAAAAGCTTGGGAAAAATGGGAGTACGAAAATATTTTTTCGACAAGATTCCAAAAAATACTGTTAATTTTCTTCTAACTCGGCATCTATGTATTCCGGACTGGTGATCCTAAGAGCGCCGAGAAACATTAAAGACAATATAGTTTACTTGATGGGGTGTCATGTCCGGAGTAAAAGTGTAGGTAGGAAAAATTTTTTTTTTCAATAGATACTAAACTTAAACCTGGGCTTTCCTTATGTACCCACACATCCAAAAACGGGATTGAGTTGTTTTGTTCCACTTCCAATGTACACTAAACTTAATAGAGGGGATGTGATTATTTAACTGAACGAGGAAGTCATCCAGGTCACGCTTCATGGGCCAGATACACAAAATATCGTTGACGTACCGCAACCATGGGGTGTTAACCTCCAGGATCTTCGGAATGTAAGTTATTTCGAAAAACTCTATATAAATATTAGAGAGGAGGGGCGACAAGGGATTACCCATGGCCATCCCAAAAACCTGTTGATGATATTCGCCATTGAAAGTGAATTTGCAGGATTTGATGCAAAGTTTAATGAGTTCCAAAACATGCTTATGTACTTCTCGTGAGAGAAAGTCAAGCATATCGTCAATTGGCATTTTTGTGAACAATGAACAAACGTCGAAACTGATGAATCTATCGTTGGTTTCAGTGCGTATATTATTCAGTTTTTCAGTAAGATTCATGGAATTTTTTAAATGCGATTCAGAGATAGTTTCCTAGAATGGGGGACAAATCTTTGACAAGCCATTTAGAGAGTTTATAGGTAATAAAACCCAGAAAGCTAATAATAGGGCGCATAAGGTTGCCAGGTTTGTGGGTTTTAATAAGACCGTAAAGGTAGGGAAGAGAAGGCGAAGTGGACGTGAAAAGCGGAATTAAGTCCTTATGGCTTTTGATAATACGTTTCAAGCCACCATTGAATGATTTGAAGACGTCATCCTGAGGGTTGTTCCTAAGCTTTCTGTATGTGGCGGGGTCCTGGAGAAGCTCATTCATCTTTCTAATGTCTGCTTTAGTAATATGAAGCTCACCATTTTTTTTAATTGTAAGAGGCTATTGCGAAAACGTTTAGGAAAGTTTTCTTCATAAATGCTGTTCGCAGCACTATAGACAAGGCCTTTATCTATGTTAAAGCAAATAGCACTTACGAAGAAAACTTTCCTAAATGTTTTCCTCATGCGGAGTTAGACAAGGTTCATTGTTCTCTCCTTTGCTGTTTCATACTGTATGTATATTGATGGATTAATTATTTCTCTTAATGAGTCAAGTGTGGGATGTTGTATAGATATAAGAAGATAAATAACTTGGTCCATGCCGATGATATAATATTAATAAGCCTTTCAGTTAAAGGTCTGGATCATCTTATAAAAACCTGAGAATTGTATTCACAGAACCATAACATTAATTTTAATATTACTAAAATTAAGGTTATGCAATTCCATCCTAAAATTTCAAACCAAACAGCTAATATTAATTTTAAAATGACAGGCGAACCTATGAAGCAGGTACAAGAATTTAATTATCTGGGTTGAATTATCACCAGCTTCTCGAATGATGACTCATACATAAGGAAACAATATCGAAGTTAGTGTGCTAAAGCAGACATGATTATAAGGAACTTAAGATTCTGTCCAAGCGAAGCTGAAGACACTTTTTCATACTTTCTGCACTGATATTTATGGGAAGCAACCCTAAATTTGAAGTTTGATAATGAAAATGCATGTTTATATTGATATCCAAATTTGCACGCGGTTCTCAGTTATTAGATCCGTAATCGACCAGAAACAGGATTTCAAATCTAATATCTGCTCTGAACCGCAAATTTTAGTTTAGTAGAAAATTGTTCCACACCGTTTAATATAAGATAGTCTATGGTCCATATCTGAACCAAGCTGCTTGCTAAATTTTAGCCCCAAATTAAATTTCAGATCACACCTTACATAATTTCACATTCGGGTCATTGTTTAAAAATTCAAGGATAAAATACCTTTTGGAATGCGATCTTCAGTTGTTTATTTATTTAGTTGTGAGCATTGTAATGGCGCATCTTATGTAGGTTCAACTAAGCGAATCCTGCAGTCTCGTTGCGAACAACATTTCGGAAGGTCTTCTAGAGCCAACCAGTTACTGTGTAATCCAGACCCCTTTGTTACTGGAGACCATGTTAACAATAGATAATTTCAAAATTTTAGCTACGGTAAATGGTGAATGGGACTTGCGGATAATGAAATAAGGAGGGAGGCGAGGCCATGAAAGAAAAAATTCGAAACCTGTTGAATAAATACTGGAGAGAAGGTCAAGTTCCCGGTGATTGGGGAAAAAAATCATCGTTCCAATATATAAAGGAAAGGGTGACTCAGGTAGATGTGAGAATTATAGGGGAATATCACTTATTAATCATATAAAACTTTATGAAAGAATAATAGAAAAAAGAGCAAGGCAAATAATTGAAGCAAGGTTGGGAGAGGAACAGAATGGTTATCGAAAAGATAGAAGTACGGTAGATCCTATTTTTGGCCTCAGTTCTGTTATAGAAAAGGTATGGGAATTTAATACAAATATCTATGTAATATTCATAGATCTTAAAAAAGCATTCGATACAGTGCCAAGAGGAAGAATGTGGAGGTGTTTGGAGGAGATTTATGGGGTAAGAGGGACACTTCTTTGGGCTGTGAAAAGTTTGTATCAAGTTAGCGAATGCAAAGTAAGGACTGGACACAAAAATGATGAGTGGTTTGAAGTTAGAACAGGGGTGAAGCAGGGCAGTGTTATATCACCACTCCTGTTTATAGTCTACATGGACACAGTCATTGCAAGTTTCAAGCGACGTCATGAAATGAATAATAATAATGGAATAATGGCATATGAGGATGACATAGCATTCTGGACGACAGAGAGAGAAGATATAGAACAAGCTTTAATTGATTGGAATGAATGTTTGAAGGAGGGGGGAATGGAAATGAATGTAGAAAAGACAGAAATATTAAATGTATGTTGAAGAGAAGAAGGAGAATTTGGAGTTCAAATAGGAGATAAAGAAATAAGAAATGTTGAAAAATTTAAATATTTAGGGAGTATGTTTACTAAAGAAAGTGCTAATATGCAAGAAATACCTGAAAGAATTGCAAAGTTTAGTAGTAAAAATGTCGGAATGTTATACCCGCTACTGAGAGATGAACATATGCCCCTTGGGACTAAGAAAATAATCTTCGAAACAGTTTTAACACCAATACTGATTTATGGGTCGGAACACTGGAAAGTGCGCATGGCGGATCGAAATAGAATTCAGGCGACAGAAATGAGACCGCTGAGGACTATTCTGAGAAAGACGCGAAGAGATAGGATAAGAAATGAAGAAATAAGAGTCAATGTCGGAATAACGCCGATTTTAAGAAAAATCGACGCTGCCAAATTGAGATGGTTGGGTCACTCACTTGGAGAGAATCGAGGAGGGGAGAACTGCGAGGAGTGGAGACCGGGGAATGGCAGAAGACCGCGGGGGAGACCGAGAAGGAGATGGAGGTGCGAAGTGGAGGAGAGCTTGCGAAGATACGACTTGCCCAGCATGCAAGAGCTCGGGGAAACGGGAGTGCTGCTGGACAGGGCGGAGTGACGAAGGAGGCTGGCTCCACTGACAGGCTAACTAGCCTACCTGGGAGCTGAAGTAAGAAGTAAGTAAGAAATCTATTTATATCTATAAACTTAAGCCAAATCTTAATGACAACAAATCCAACCACCCTCTCAATATATTGTAATTCAGATTATTTTTCATGCTCTCTTTAAGTACAGCCTTTCTTTATTAGTCTTGTTTTTAGTGTTTAGTGCTTTAATGCTTTTTTTTTTTAGAAATTGCTGAATTTCTGTAATTAATTTTTAATTTCGCTATTACATTGATACTAATGATGGGATACTTTCCGGAAACGTTTATCATATTTTAGTAAGTTATAGCAAATTATTAAAATATGATAACAGCTTTGGGCTCTGGTTCTTGTATTTATCGTTATTTATATATATATATATATATATATATATATATATATATATATATATATATAGCGAGAGAGAGAGAGAGAGAGAGAGAGAGAGAATGTTTGCGGCGTGTATTGGTATTAATAGTGTTGCAAAATAAATATTTTTTATATATATTTTTTAACCGTATCCAATACAAAATCCGAATGCAGAATAAAAAATAAATATATACTTTCAATAAATTACTTTTACATGTTATAAGATCATATAAAACATATTTTCCAGATATATAAGATCATCTTTCTTTTAATTAAACTTAGACCTACAGGTTACAGCATAGAATTAATTACTCTTTTCATTTTCTTTTAAAACCAGTTTCTTTCGAACCAAAAAAAAAACAGATAATTTTATGGACAATAAATAATGGAGCTATTGAAGAATAGGGACCCCAGCCTTCTTTAGTTACCTTTATAAGGTTAACTAACGAAAATATCATGACCTAACCTAACCAATCGTCAAGGGCGTACAGTTAACCTAACGATTGGTTAGGTTAGGTCGTGATATTTTCTTTAGTTAGCCTTATAAGCCTAACTAAAGAAGGCTGGGGTCCCTATTCTTCAATAGCTCCTAAATAATTGCCATATATTATAATAAAGAGAAATCTAGCATGTTTACGAAAGTTAAAAAAGATTTTATATTAACCCTTTACCGTCACATGTTGCCTCTAGTTAACTTTTCAAATACACGCATTTAGACTTAACCCTACAAAAAGTTCGGCGTTAAAGGGTTAATTAATGTTAGGCCTAAGTCTCTCGAGCGTTTCTCAACCTTTTTAATGCTGGCGATCTTATTTTGACAAAATTCGCAAGTCCCCTTCCCTAAATGATGCTGCTGCACATACCTCAACTGCTAAAACAGCCCGAACTGTTTTCCATGTGACGATAAAGGGCTTGGTAAGAGGTGGGTACTTAGTCTGCCGACTGCATTCATCATTCCCGTCAGAAGACTTAAGTACATTTTGGATGGTATGGAAAAATGAGTATCGAGAATAGGTGTCTGAAGCACTGAAGCAACTTCATACTCATGCGAATTGGGTTTCTCATCAGTTGTTGCAATTAAAACAAAGCAATGAAATAGACTGTTTGTTACTTTGCGTTTAGTCTATTCAACCGAATATAAGATTATTAACAAATACAAAGCAGGAACAGTATCTCATTGAAAGACATATTGTACAGTCTAATAGTTAAGATGGTTGCAACTAAGAAATAATAATTTCAGGTGTAAAGCTGTAACATTACACAAGATTTTAACTTAGAAAAAAGCTCCTCTGATTTTACACATTTTCTAATTTTTGCTGGAAAAATAAACTTCGACTTTCCAGCTTAGGTGAATTTATTCTTTTCTAAGCCCTTGAGTACTTCTTCACACCCCAGGTTGAGAAACACTGCTAGTGAGAATGTCTAATACACTATTTTTAACTCTTCTTTTTAATAGGTAGTAGCAATCAGGGACAGGAAAGTATGTCATATTCAAAATCCCAAGCATACGTACCTTGATAGGCTATATTAAAGTACTTATTGATATGGAATTAAAAACGTTGTACAAGAATTGTACATTTTACTGTACACACACAGTATGCAACAGTAATTACTGTACTTAGCTTTTTACTATTAGCAAAGTACAATATCTACTTACTTTAGTAGTATGAGATAAAGTATTGCATCTTCAACAATAAGAGTTAATATGATCGCAAGATATATCAAAAGAAGATTTTTTACATTATTTGATCACTTTTAGGTTTATATTTTCAATAGAATTATTTTGGAGTAACATAAAAAAGACAAAATGGGGTCGAGGGTTTTTAATAAAAAAAAAATAGTTTTTTCTTTAAACGAACCTAATAAAACACGTCGCATCACTTATGAGCTTGTTTTCTCAAATGAGCACTCTAGGGTTCTTTTCGATTTTTTACGAAACTTAGCAAATCAGTTAGTTTGCTACCTGAAAACACTTTTTTGACATTTTCATGTTGGAGAAATGTTTATTTTTTTTGTTTTTTGTTTTGTTTTATGATTCACTCTTTTTTTGTGTTTCAGTTTAATATGAATTTGCAAAAATCTTTTACCACCCTACAAACTGAGTTAGATGCCGTAAAGATTCTTCAACAGCATGGTATAATTCCAAAAGAGAAACAATGTACAGGGCACCACCAAATTGTTGTTAAATTAATCGATGGGAACGCAACATGGCGATGTCAGAAGTCAGGATGCGCAGTAAAAGGTAGGTTTCGGTTTAAATTCGTTACTTTAGCTTTGGTTTGACAAGGTTAGATGTTAAGTTAGGTTAGGTTAAGTTTATTTAGGTTAGATTAGATTACGTTAAGTTTATTTAGGCTCTACAGATCTACAGAAGCTAAGTCTAACAAAGACCCTAAGATCCACTCTAAGGTTAGCCCGAGAGAAAGAAAAGAGTAGGGAGTTAAAAAAAGAGGATACGGGGTTAAGTAAATAGCAAAACCTATCATTCGTGGGTTAACATTCATTCAGAAAAAGAGAGAGAAAGACTCACCATCATCATCCGCCGGCCACTGCCGATAAGTCGGAAAAATAGTTGAAGAGAATAGGAAAGGGATGGACGATGAGAAGAAGGTTATGTTAGGTTAGGGTAGGTTGGGTTTAGTAAGTTAGGTTAAGTAGGTTAGGCTAGGGTAAGTGTAGTTAGTTTAGGTAGGTTAGGTTACGTTAAGTGTAGTTAGGTTAGGTAGGTTAGGCTAGGTTAGGTGTAGTTAGGTTAGGTAGGTTAGGCTAGTCTACGTTTAGTCATATTTAGTGACAAGTGGAAAGCATACAATGGCAACGAATCTCTACAGGGATATAATTTTCGGCATTATACTGTCAATTACAGTGAGAATTTTGTTGAGCAAGATACAGGCGTCCATATTCAACATGTTGAAAGTCTTTGGCATTCCTTGAAAATTAGAAATAAGCGTCATTCAGGAACTCATCGTCAAATGATTGATTCGTACCTTTGTGAGTTTATTTGGAGAAAGAGGAATGCTGAAAATTATCTTTTCAAGACTATATTGTACGATATTTCAACTTTACAGGCTTACGGTAGAAGTCAAAAAAGTTAAATAAGTGTATCAAGGATTATATAAAACTAGTACAGTTCCCGTCGCTTCGCTGACGGTTAGACAGGCTAAACTACAGAAAAGAACGCAGCCGTGAAAATTTTGAGCTTCACATTGTGTCAACATTTCTGAATCTGGTATCTCCCAAAACCTCCTCACCCCCATTCATGCAACTTGGGGGCTAACCCCATCCCCCATTACCCCCACCCCTCCCCATTACCCCACCCATCCCCCATTACCCCCCCCCCACCTTTCCCCCATTACTGCCCGGGATAAATTTCACAAACAGACAAACAGACAGGCTAAACTACAGAAAAGAACACAGTCATGAAAATCTTGAGCTTCACATTGCCGCCCGTAATACAATTTCTGAATTTTTTTCTCACAATTTTTTCTCACAATTTCTGAAAGTGTGACGGACGGACGGACGGACGGACAGCTCTCTTATTATAGTATAGATTAGGTTGTTATATGACAACTTAGGATAAAATATGTAAATAAAGGTGTTATTATTTTTAATTATTTTTTGTGAAGCACATTATTTTTAAATTTATGGGGGTTTTACTATACTGTATATAAATGTTACGCAAACATATCCTGTTTCTTTGTAATTAGACATTTTTTCACCTTGTAAATGTCAAAAAAGTGTTTTCAGATAGCAAATTATCATAATTGATTTGTCAAGTTTCGTAAAAATCTGTAGCAGTCATGCCAAACCGAAAAGATTCCGCTGTAGTTCCGAGGTTGTCTAATTTTTGGAAGGTATTTTTCCATTACCTCGCAAGTTTTACTTGTACGAAATCAGGGGAATGAAGTATTTTGAGGGTTTTAAATTCAGATAAGCTATCCCAAATATATTAGTAACAGAGTCAATTAGGTTAGGTTATTTTGGCTTTGTAAAGAAATTGAGCTCACAAGTCAAGTAAAAAACCAATGTGTGTGTGTGTGTGTGTGTGTGTGTGTGTGTGTTCCAAACCTATCTGTGAGTTCATAATCCGTGCCAGTTTCGAATGGCATTCAATCTCAGTTTCGATAATGAAAACGTGCAAACAATGATCTTTGCGAGATCGACCTCATCTCCGGTCGTGATTAGGCGTTTCCAATTTGCTTAAAGTGGAAATGGAGGTCGTAGATGGGTTTGATAGAAAATAAAAATTAATGCTAATATTGGTTCTTTGTAATACGATGATGGGGTTCGTTGGTTCATGCTCTGACCTCATCTATAGAAATTTTTATTACAATTGTTTTGATGATACTGATGGCAACGTTTCTATTTTCCTACGTTTTTATATGCTGGTTTTAATTTCGCTTTTTCATATATATATACATATACATATATATATATTAGAGTAGTCATGAAAAAAGTTTTGAAAATTCAGGTCCCACCCTGTCCTTTTATTTACAAGGAGAACTGGGATGAACCAAATACATTACGCTCAGCAAGTTCGTCACTTTTCAACTCTCATCATGCCCTCATGATGAGGGCTGATCAGGGACTTTACTCAGGAACTTGTCGAGATGGTTTGGAAATATATTTAGGTTGGTGTGCTGGAGGTTCCTCAGTTCTGTTGGTAGCACGGTAAAGTGTTTTGGGCAACATATTCTCAGAGTATTTGATATCCTCGTTTTCACTTACCCCTGTCCTACCGCAGTTGGGACAGTACAGAATCTATCTCGTCTCTCATTCCATTGTGTTTTTATCTCATTTCTAAAGTTTAGGACATATCCTTTGAATATTTTCCATATGTATATTACTGCGTATCGCTCAGTAATTTCTTCCAAAGAGTAGAGTTTCAGTGATTGTAGTCGTCTTAATCTTTCGATTCCTCTATCTTAAACATAAAATTCCTTTGTATGGCTTCTTTGTCCGCAATGACTCGTTTTGTGTATGGCCTTGTGGACAGATACTAGGTTTGGATAGTTCACGGCTGGGTTGATGAAGAATTTAATTTCATATTGAAAAAACCTGAAAAACAAAATAATATAATTAGAAATTTTCTTCCCCTATTTTATTATCTAATTTTTTTGTAAGTACATACGAACAGGATGAAGTTAAAATATATAACTTGCGGCAATAAATTAATTTTAGTGTGCACTTTGATAAGTTGTAATCTTTGTGTCGGTTGAAGGCGAATACGTTACAAGCAAAATAATTAGTTCACTATACTAAAAAGGGTAAAATACAAAGTATTCTAATTCTAATTCAAATTAAAAATCATTATTCAGAAAAGAAATGAAGTGAGAGAGTTTTACAATTTTTAGATACTTGATATAAATGATATGACATTAATATATTCACAGTACTTTCATCTGAATATGCCCTTGAAAGCATGGCGGCTTTTTAGGCAAAATTAATGACATTATTTATTACATTTCAAAAAGTGAAAGTGGCAAGTGATAGTAACAGTGATAACAAATAATAATAATAATAATAATAATAATAATAATAATAATAATAATAAATACATAGAAAGTTTACAAAGTGTCACATAATTTTAAAATAAAAGATGTGTAATAAAAAATTATAAAAAGAATAAATTACGAAATTAAAAGCGTTTAATGAAATTAGCATATTTTAAAGAGTTGATTGCAAAAGTGATTACTATGGTAAAAGTGGCAGTAGTGAACTTATACATCAGTAGGAGCTAAGGAAGTGCTTTTTTAGTGATTTGCGAAATACATTTATGAATGAAGACTGCCTGATATGCATGGGAATTGCTTTCCATACATCTGTTCCTTTGAAAGAATGTGCATTTCCTGCAGTTTCTATTGTAGAGTTAGGTTTGTATATAAAATCCCTGTGCAGTCTGGTGTTACAACGATGGTGTATTTGATGGGGCTGACCAGGGGCGGGATGAGAGCAACCTGGGCCCTCGGGCATAATGAGGTCCTGGGCCCCTTCAAATCCGATTTTTTTTCATATTACAGTTCGATTAGACACTTGACCCAATTGAGAACACTCTCACTGTTTTATGATGACTGCGGGCCGGGTCCGCCAGGCCCCCTTATGGCCCGAGCTCTCGGGCCATGCCCGATTGCCCGACCGCTCAGTCCGTCCCTAGTGGTAAGGCGATTAATGACGAAAATAGAGCTAAAATCCAGGAAGATCTGAATAAAATCGTAGATTGGTCGGTCACATGGCAAATGAGATTTAACGTCGATAAGTTCAAATTTTTTAAAATAGGTTCGCGTAACGATAATTTTGCATATAGTATGTCAGGGAAGGCGTTGACAATCGTAGATCAGGAAAAAGATTTAGAAGTTATAGTCACTGGTGATTTAAAAGTGGCGAAACAAAGTACAGCAGCGATCAATAAGGCGAACAAAGTGCTAGGTTTTATAGCTAGGAATATATAGACAAAATCGAACGAGTTCAAAGACGAGCAACTAAGATGATTCCGTCGCTAGGTCAAAGTCGTACGAGGATAGGCTTAAGGAGTTAAAACTGACTACACTCGAGAATAGGAGGCTAAGGGGTGATCTAATCCAGGTTTTTAAAATTATGGATGGGTTCGATAACGTAGATAGAGATAGCCTTTTCGAAATATCTCAATATAATAGGACTAGAAATAACGGATGTAAGTTGACAAGTAGAAGGTTCGAGACAGCAGTTGCCTAAAACGTTTTTACGCATAGAATAGTAAATAGCTGGAATAGTTTGCTGGTAGAAGTAATTAGTAGCACGTCTATAAATATGTTTAAAAATCGATTAGACGCATATGTTGATAGATTGGGTATAGTTTAGGGTAGTAAAATTAAGGTTTTTGTGGTTCGGAATCCACGTAAAATTGTAGGTTCCCTTCGCCACCACGAAGCACATGAGCAATACACAATTACAAACACAGTTAGTTAGACCAGCCACGAGTGGATCCTATGGTCTTTGTTGGTCTGAAACATTATAACATAACATTTTAACATTATAACTCTTGAATACTTCTATAGTGTACAGTAAGTTCCTATTTAAACAAAGTACAGTTTCTGCATACTTAATGGACTATACTCCAGCGCCCAGAATTCATTATCTTTTATTTTTCGTTTTCTTTGATTTTAAATTATCAGTAAGATTAAAAATAGTTTTCTGTCGGTTTGTTAAATATTGAAAAACGGAATTTATTTATAAACTGCCAAAATGTTCATATTTAGACTTAGATTAACTCTAAAAACAAAACTGTTATTTACCAGCTATTCCTCTTGATATACGTCTAAAAATAGAGATATGCAATATTATATTGCGCAAAGGATGGTCAACCGTTCAGTTACTACCCTCATTGAATGTCGATTAAACAGCGGTCGTAGCTCAGTGGGTAACATCATTTCCCATAAGCGAAGTGAAGATTGGGAGATCGACTCCCGATAATACTGCCAAATGGGTCTCCTCCGTCTGGTCTGAGCGTTGTGCCAGTTTCCGACCCTCTTTCCTGGTTATTAATGCACGATACTTTTATAAAAACTAAAAAGATTATATTCGTAATAAAATTCAATCTGGATTTCTTAGAAATCTTTAATTAATTTAAGGGAATTTAGCTATGAAACGTCATTCAGTGATGAAAATGGCTCTGTTTTCTACGTACGCCATACGCGCAAAACCTAAAAATAGCCACATTACATTTCCGACTGTTTAACCTTTAACAATCAATATTGAAGTCTGACATTACCAAAATGTGAAAATTCCTGCAAATAGAAGAATTCTGATGCTGAAGTAACATTAAATATTGTTATAGTTTCAAAATATTTTAAATCAAGGAGTTAACTCGATTCAGTTTGAGTTGGAGCCATAACAAACCCTTATCCCTTTTATAAGGGTCTCTTTCACCCGTTTCATTTTAAAAAGTATTAAAAGTAACTTTTTTATGAATTCGTCTCGTCAAGGGCCAGTGATACGAGGTTAAGTGGAGGAACTGTAAGTTATATAGAAAGAAAACACGTGATGATTTTAAAAAATATAGGGTGTTCCTAAATTATCTTTCCTATTTCCTTTAATTTACGTAGGAAATAGGAAAGATAATTTAGGAACACCCTGTACTTTAACCATTGAAATTAAAAGAGTAGTCAGATCAATTACATTAGAATTATATACGAGAAAAAATTGTTGATTTACATTTCTTTTATTCAAAACTGAAAATAACAACTGAGTAATGCTAGTTATTATTATTATTATTATTATTATTACTATTATTATTATTATTATTATCATTATTATTATTATTATTATTATAAATTAAAGTTTTACGACAGACTTTGGCAGGAAGAAAAATTACTTTTTTTTGCATTTTATTAAAAAATAGTGCCAAAAAGCACCTCTTTGTGCAACTAGGTTTCATTAACAGCACTTCCATTTCACTTATAAATAACAAGCGTCGAAATGAGGTCTTAATAATGTACTTAACTATTCTAGTTATCAAGATAATAATCATTCAGAGGGCCGTAAGCTGGCACAGCGCTCAGGCCAACTAACATTGGAAGAAGAAATAAAATGTGAAACCCAAGTCGTTGCAAACACTTTGTACTTTTTCATTCAACTTTCATTCAACTTTGTATCAAATCTAATTTTGAATCCTAGATTTTGCAATTAATTTAATTTATTTGTAGTTTTGAGAGATCTTTAATCTCGCTATTCCTAGAATTTCATTTTAAGGATAAATCATTTTAATAATTATTTGTAGCCCTGATGATGAAATTCAGTGATTCGAAAACGCTGGTTGTCTACCGAAATGTAATAAAAAACGTTTAGCTTATCTCTAGTGTTCAATATTTTTTTTTCAGAATGCCTGTGTATTGGGGAAAGCATGAATGTGCTAAAAAATTATCCTCCTATTCAGGGATGGACTGATAGCAACCTGGTCCCTCGGGCATAATGAGGTCCTGAGCCCCTTGAAATCCGATTTTTTTCACATTACAATTCGATTAGACACTTGACCCAATTAAGAACACTCTCACTGTTTTATGATGACTGCGAGCCGAGGCCGCCGGGCCCCCTAATGGCCCGGGCTCTCGGTCCATGCCCGATTGCCCGACAGCTCAGCCGCCCCTGGCGCTAACTGCTCTCTGAATGAATTTGTACACTGAATTTGTACAAGTTATTTAGTTTTACAATATTTAGCTCTTTAAACATTGGGGAAACGTGACATTTTTTATGAATTACTTCCAAAGGATATTTTACATATTTCTTCGAGCAACTCGATGTTGCATTGCAATATAATAAATGTGGATGGATAGAGAAATAATATAAGCTTAAAGGGTAAAGAGTGCGTTTTGAGGACGGGTCTGTTTCACTTTAAATAATATGAAGGGAAATCTTCATGTGAAAAGTAGAGTAAAACCTAATAGAAATAATAAGAGGTGAGAAAAATATATGCAGCACATACACATATATATATATATATATATATATATATTATATATATATATATATATATATATATATATGGGATGAATTTCACAATTAAACACGTGAAATGAATGAATGAATGATGCAAACCCACAAGGAAAAAGAAAAATGATTCCAAGGGCTTTCGTCTATTCAGAAGTACACCTCGTTAGGAAATTCCCTGACGAGGTGTACTTCCGAATACACAAAAGGCCTTGGAATCATTTTTCTTTTTACTTCTGGGTTTGCACCATATATATATATATATATATATATATATATATATATATATATATATATATATATAAAAATTAAATAAAAACCGATTGTAGTAAAGCACGAACGTATGTAAGTTAGAAAAATGTAGTTAGAAAATTATAGTTAGAAAATTAGTTAGAAAATTATAGATTTATAAAATCTTAAAATTAAAAATTAAATTAAAAATTAAGAATTGTATAATTATAAAATCTTAAAATTAACGATTATAGAATTTGAATGACGATGAGACTACAAAATTATAAGATTATAAGTAATAAAGTTAAAAGTTATAAAATTGTAAAATTATAAAAATTTAAAATTCAAAATTAAATTAAAAATTATATCATTATAAAATCTTAAAATTAACGATTACAGATTTTTTTTTAATTTTTTTAATTAGCATTATGACCTTGGTTTTTCTTCCGGACGAATTGTTCATTCTGACGAAGGTCAAGCCAACTGGAGTAATGATATCTGATGATAGGTTATGTAGTGATAGATTTACTTAACACACGGGCTATGCGAGTGTTCTGTGCCAGTGCCATTGACACTTCTCACTTTCGTACTCCTTCTTCTTATTAAAATTAACAGTGTTTAACGTCTGTTAACGATTGTACTACTGCTGCAACAAAATTGTAAACGTGCCAAGATTACACAGTTGCAATCTCGTAAGATACTCTACATTACTTAACTAATAATATTACATAAAAAATATCTTCAAATTTTTCAAGCAACATCCGGCCCTACCTTCTTAGTCTTACATGGCCACAATTTAATTGTTTGTTCAGCAAAGAAGAATGGACCGTACACTTGCTATCTCTAACGTCTTCAATATTACAAATGAAAATACCCTGAAATATTCTTTATTTGTGTATCTTGCTTTTCGCTGGAGCTTTGTTAGTTTTTCATAATGTTTACAATCGGGAAGATAATTTCTAACCACCCTGTATACCTTACCTTACCTTACCTTATGAACCTTATGAACATTATGTTGTTTCGTGCGTTGGTCTCTCTTCACACGGAGGTCAAGCTGGTGGCCCCGCCTCTAGGTCTGGCCTGGTGGACGAGCGAGTTGCTTTCTTGCGCTCTCCACCGTACATAGCCAGGCACGCCCGGCTCATCTGGTACTGTCCTGAGCCAGGCATCCAGTCTTTTCTTGAAGACTTCAACTTTGACCCCCGTTACGTTTCTGAGGTCCTTAGGAAGCTGGTTGAAAAGTCTTGGCCCCCTGACAACCAAGCTATTTTCCTTCAGGGTTGAGGAGGTCCCTTGTCGGGCCTTTAATATGGGAACACTACACATTCTGCCTTTCCTATTTTCCAGTGTTGTTTGAATGGTAATTGGGTTTAGTTTTAGGTTTGGTACCAGTTTTTCGATCATTTTCCATATGTAGATTATGATGTACCTCTCTCTTCTTCTTTCCAGTGAGTACAGATTTAGTTTACGTAGTCTTTCCCAGTAGTTGAGTTCTTTGCAGCCATCAATCTTGGCTGTGAAATGCCTTTGTGTTTCTTCTAGTTTATTAGTTTCTTCCTTTTTATATGGGGACGTCAAAACTGAGCAGTATTCAAGTTTTGGTATAATCAGTGTTTTTAGCAGGGGAATCATTACTGTCCTGTCCCTTCTCTTGAACGTTCTTAGAACCTGTCCGGCGACTCTTATTGCTTTATTTATCGCTATCTGATTTTGTGTTTCGAATTTCGCATCATCTGTCATTATTATCCCGAGATCAATCGCTTTCATGCTTCTCTGAATTTCCTGTCTATCTGGAGCATAATATGCAGTCTGTTTAAGTTCTTTTCTACCATATCTCAAGAGCTGAAATTTCTCGGCGTTGAATGACATGTTGTCTTCTGACCATTTGTACATTTTGTTCGTGTTCCTCTGCAAAGCCTCCACGTCATGTACATCGCTGATTTTTCTGATGATCTTTGTATCGTCTGCAAAGGATGTTACTATACTATTGCTGTTTACTCCGCTGTCTATGTCTGTTAGCATGATAATGAACAGTAGGGCGGATCGAAAATGAGGTTTTTAAACATTTTTTCGAAATTCAAATATGGCTAGTGCGGAAAATATGTGGGTGCTATAGATAATGACTGTGCATAAATATTAGTCCTGCGAAATTATATCTTCAGGTGCCACAAAGCCGTCGAAAAAAGTGAAATATAATGATTTTCTTATATTCTGCATTAGTACAATAACTGAAACTTACTTGTTATTATTATATATTAAGTGTTCCAATTACCAAAATAGTTACTGAATTACGCAGCTCTTAGTTTATTTAGATCAATGTTCTTTTGATTAATGATCTAAATAATCCAGAACTCACCACGAGGAGGTGGCTGCGTGTCGAGCTCCACCCATGCCCTCCCAACCACCCATCCTTGCGCATGTTTTTTTCTATTAACGTTTTATTTAAACTTTATATTCAGCTTTACTTTCGAATGATGGCATTTTTTACGTGACTGAAGTGTTGATCTTATGAAGCCATCTCGCGCGTTCAATCCAAATACTTTTGATGATGCTTCAGTCACTAATTTTACCATTCTTTCTACTACTTGTGTATGACAAGGGAATTTCTCGAATGGAGGGGTACTCTTGTTTTCTATGAATTCTTCAATCTCATTTTCTGTCAGGTGTCTTGTCACAGGTGGTTCAGTGACAATGCATTTTTGCCAATTAATTAAATCAGTATAATCAGTAGCTTCAAATTGAATAACAGGTACTGTGAAACGCCTCACAACTTTTTCCTTGTTTGTTTGCCTTGCTTTCTTTATTCACCTCCACGCTAATTCTCTTATGGCGCTGCGGTCATCATGAATCATTGATGCTAGAATATTTTCTGGATTTGCAAAAATGCATTTCTTTGTATGACAGGGTTTACAATATCCTTTACTTCGTCATTCAGTGTTCTTGTTAGTTCAATAGTTTTGAAAACATGTTTTGAGCCATTGACAAAAGACGTACTTTGCTTAATAGAAAACCACATTAGGATGTAGACCTTCATTATAAAAGAAGCAATGTTCATGAGGTTCTCAGATGGACTTACAGTTGAAACGTATAGACGAAGCAAACGATTTGCTGTAGTCAGCCATCGTGAATGTACCATTTTGCCTGGACTACGATGAGCAAGATCTGGAGAGCAATATCCCTTTGTTATGGCCTGATGAATATCAATTAGATATTTTTGGTCGGTGCTAAGATCTTCACAGTCTACAGTTGGTTCCTCAGCATCAATCCTTTCAAACTCGACAATAGGAAGACTCTCTCAGTTCTCTAATTCCCTGCCAATAGGACCGGTGAATCCGCGGGGGCCAGATGTTTTTCCATCCAGCTTTGCAACTAAATGGCGTAATGGCAATTCATTGGCATGGAGCTGGCACACTAAATGTTGAACTGGCTTCTTCAGCTTCAATTCTATAAGCCTTATAAAGCCTCCCTTTTCTCCAGTGTTGACTGCTGCACCATCGCATCCAATGGCAACAAGGTTTTCCAGGTTCATGTCATTATTTCCAATATACTCAAACATTCATTTACATATTTCTTCAGCTGATCCAGAATTCACAGAATAATGGCCCAAATAATCTGAACCAGGTTCTCTCACTAAAGTGATATGTTCTTCTGTTACCTTCTTCTGATATACTTTGGACTCTTTTTTTTCTTGGAAGAGTGTAGAATCTTTTCGACCATCAAAATAGATTCCTCTGATTGGGACCTGATTTTGATCTTTCATAATTTCTGATCTCTTCTTTTGTCTTTCTCTTCTGATTTTACTCCTATCCACTACTTCAGATGTATTGTCAATAGAAACTTCTCCAATATTTTGCAATATTGCACTAACAATGAATGCTGCAGCTCGATCTGAAACTGCAGTCCTGTCACAAGCAGTAGCCACTGAAGGTAGATTTGTAGTTTTCCTTTTCTTGAATAATTGTTCTTCAGGTTGTTCGAGCTTTCTCTTCGGGCTAACTGGCTCTGGAAATGTATCGTCTGATATTTCGCCAGATTCACTTTCACTATTTGATGTCGATGATGATAATTCAACATTTGTATCCTGCAATTTCTCCTGTGAAGATTCTTTGGTGAGCCTCACAGCTTCTTTTTGCTTTCTTAGCAACGTAGATGCTTTTTTCTTTGAGAGTGTAATATCTACTCTATCAATAAACAGTTTTCTTTCACTCCTTTGATCTAAGAGGAACGTCACTTCTTCCTTTGGAACCGTTTTTTCTTTGGGACAAGAACATTGTGTTAGTACTTTGCACTTGCACGCTGCAATGTCAAAAAGTTTCGTGTGTGCTTCTTTTTTGAACATATCAATCTTTGCTTTGTAAGCTTCAGAATTTTTTCTGCTTTGGTATGGCTTCATAATGACACGATACTTTTCGTGGTAGCTTCTGAACATTGTTTCAATTCGCCTGTCTGACAGAATTGGGACGGAAGCACTTTCCCAAATTGTTTTCAATTTATCAACAACTTGTTCTAATATTTGAGATATTGAAGGATCTTTATTAGTATTCTGTTTCAAATCGTTTCTTACAAACAAGTAATATTTAAAAACTCCTTCGTATGTAGGAAGATTCCTGTGCCACAAATCTTCCCCCATACCAAACATGGGGCACTCAGTTGAGGCCCTGGTTGATTTTGCACAAACTCGAGACATTTTGAAAGTATACAAATCTGAAAAAGAAAGAGCTAATATCAATTATACGTTAATTTCAGTTAATAGTACATGGCAAACTTAGGGCAACACAATACAGAAATGCAAAATATATAAGAAATATAGTTTAGACTATCTGAGTAACGCCAACAACAGAACACCCACCTGCTACGAGAGCGACAGCTACACTGAACCGAGGTACTCACGTGACAGCTGAGTGAGCTGACTATAGAAAACTGTTTTTAGAGAATAGAAACTTTTTTAAAGGTTGACTGAGCTATTTTTATACAAGTGTGAATAAATTCTTGTCTATTGTGCATCGTGGACTCTTCTGTAATTATTGGTTAAAATCTGCTTTTTTCAATTTTTTTCAATATTGAAGGTCTTTGTGGCACCTGAAGATATTAATGTTATGATTTTAAATTTATACCAGCTTATTTCCTCACTACTCCACACATTTTCCACACTAGCCAATTTGAAAATTCGAAAAATGAGTTTTTCACTCCGCCCTAATGAACAGGAGTGGGGCCAGTACTGTCCCTTGTGGTACTGAGCTTTGTACTTCCGATTCTGATGATGATATGCCTTGAATTTTGACGACCTGCAGACGATCACTAAGGAAGTTGTAGATCCATTTTCCCACTTTGCCTGTTATTCCTATGTCTTTAATTTTATGTGCTATTATACCATGGTCACATTTATCGAAAGCTTTAGCAAAATCTGTGTATATAACATCGTAGTTGTCATTGCCTTCCAATGCATCTAGGATATTGTTGTAGTACTCTATTAGTTGTGATAGGCATGATCTAGCTGATCGGAATCCATGCTGATTTTCGTTGAATCTTTCCCATGTCTCCAAGAAATCATAAATTTTCTCTCTAACTATTCTTTCAAATACTTTGGTGAGGTGGGACGTCAATGACACTGATCTATAGTTCTTTGCTTGAGATCTGTCCCCTCCTTTATATATAGGGACAATGTTTGCTCTTTTCAAGATGCTCGGTATTTCCCAAGTGTCTAGGGATCTTCTCCATATCCAGTATAAAGGTGTAGCTATTTCATTTTTACAGTTTTTAATCAATAATGCGTTCCAATTGTCCGGACCTGCAGCTGAATGTAGTTTCATTTGTCCTATACCTCTCGCTACATCTTCTGGTGTAAAATCAAAGTGTGTTATATACTCTCCTTGCAATTCCTCTTCAAAGAATGCATTTATGTCAGGTATCGCTTTGTCACTTTTTGGGGTACTGAAAACTGATTCATATTGAGCTCTCAATGTATCAGATATTTCTTTTGGATCGTCTGTTAGTTCATTATTTCCCGTCCTTAAAGGCCCAATAGCGGCGCGCGTTTTTGTTTTCCTTTTTGCATAGCTATAGAAGTATTTTGGATTTTCCTTTATTGCTTCTACCGCCTTTTCCTCTTCCCTCTCTGTATGGTCCTTAATCAGGGCTTGTATTTCCCTATCGATACCCTCCAGTTTTTCTTTTATTGTTTTCCTGTCATTATCTCTGCAGTTACCTAACTTCGCCTCCACTCTCTTTCTTTTGCGGAATAGTCTTCTCTTTTGCCTTTCTAGCCAGCTCCTCTTTCCTTTTGGCTGTGATTTCGGAGCATATTTTTCTAAAATTCTCAGCGTTTTTTCCTCCAAGGTTGTTAGCATTTCTTCAGTTGTTTTATTGTCGAAAATTGTTCTCCATTCTATTTGGGCCATGTGCGATCTGATTGCTTCCCAATTTATAGTCTTCGAGTTTAAGTTAAAGGCCCCGAATTTATTTATTTCCACAATATGCGTATTGTCTTCTAATGCTGCCGTCATATTTGTTGATATCTCGATTAAGTTGTGGGCTGAGATAATGGTTGGGGTTATTTATATATCAGCAATCAAGTTCGTGTTATTCGTGAATACCAGATCCAGGTAGTTATTTTTTCTGGTATTTTCTGTTATCTCCTGTGTCAGCATAAACTCATTTGTGAGAGCCATCAACATTTTTGCTTGTTCCTGGTCTTCTCTTGTGCCCCCCTTGTCCTGGTGAATATATATATTCCTATTCACCTTTTTGTATTTTATAAATGGGAAGTTAAAGTCTCCGCAGATCATTATATTGGGGATGGAGGGTTTATGGCCTTTATTAGCTTTCTAATGTCATCAATGGCCTCCGAGAATTTTTCGGTTGGGGTGCTTGGAGGTCTATAGATGACTATTACTATCAAGTTTAGTTTTTCTATTTTCACTGCTAGGAGTTCCACATAGCTGTTTGATTTACTTATTATCGTCTCTGTCATATGACCTTCCTGTACATATATACGTAGCACAGCCACCTTTCCGTCTCGTCGTTCTATCCGCTCTTAGTAAGTTGAAGCCCTCTATATTTATCTCTTTCTTATCAATACAATGTTCGCAGTTTTCACAATTTCCTTGGCAATCTTTAAGATGAGTTTCTGTGAGGCATGCGATGTCCGCCCTTGTTTCGTCCATAAATCCTTTCAGGTACGAAACCTTATTGAGTGATTGGTTTGGTCTTATTCCTTGAATATTATCCAGGACAATTTTTATGTTCTCTGTTTTTCGTTGCCCCTTGTGCATTTCAAGTTCGTTTTCCTTCGATATCGCTTGATTCGTTGCTCTATTATGATCCTCCGAAAGAGATCCATTTCCTCCTACTTGTATTGGTAGCTTCTTGCCCGGTAGCGATTTGGCTCGGGGGTTTCCAGCTGTGTCAACTGCATGTGGATGACATTTAGCATTCGTAAGGTGTCTGCGATGTTGTAAAAATTTTCTTGTTCGCTTATTGTGTTCCTATTGTTGTTCCTATTGTTATTTTTATTCCTATTGTCATTTAAACTTTTTCCTTTGTTCGTTGAGTCCGTCGGGAGATGTTGATAGTTAGCATTTATTTCCGAATTTGCAGGTTCCATATTTTGCGTAAGTTCTGCAAATGTCCGGGTGGTAGAATTTACATCCGTCTCCAAATTTACAATGACCAGTATTATAGAAGAAATTGCATATTGGGGGATGTTCATATATACATTGTCCTCTTTTAAATCTGCAATTATCTTTTATATAATACCTGCATATAATTCCTTCCCCATATTTACTCTTGGCTTTTGTTTTTTGCTCCTTATTGGGGGACAGTTTTACTTCGTTTACTTGACTGCCCTCTTGTCTTGTCCTATTTGTGCTATTTGTGCTAGTTGTGTTTGTGTCCTTCGTTGCCCTTATGCTGTGTATATACAGGGCGTCCCAAAAAAATGTATACACACTTTAACCTGATAGCTCAATTGATGTTTCTTTCTTTCCAAGTTAAACCCATTAGAATTAATAATGGCAGTCAGACTAAGCTTTGAACAAAGGAAATTCATTCTAAAATGCTACTGGAAGTGTGAAAACGCAGTTGAAGTGCAAAGACAGTTTAGGAGGGAGTTTCAAACAGATCCACCAACGCGACTTACCATCACTCGAATTAGAGATAAGTTCGAAGCCGATGGAACTGTTCAGAATGTCCACAAGAAGCGTTCCGGAAGACCACGGACATCGACAAGCCCCACAAAGCAAGAAAGAGTACTGGAAACGTATCACCAAAGTCCAAGAAAATCTGTGCGGCAAGCGAGTCGTGAGGTAGGAATTTCAGAATCGTCTGTCCAACGCATTTTGAAGCGCTGTCAATGGAAAAGTTACATTCCAAGATTAGTCCATGCTATTAATGAAGATGATCCGGACCGAAGAGAGGAGTATTGCGAGTGGTACTTGGCACGATGTGGATGTGGACTGGACGAAGGGGTTTCGTAGAATACCCTCCGCGTTCACCAGACCTCACACCACTAGACTTTTTTTATGGGGATACTTAAAAGACAAAGTCTACGCTATAAAACCTGCAACAGTCGCTGAATTGAGAGCAGCCATTGAACGAGAATGCACACAAACACCAAACGAAATGTTTCGTGATGTTTGCGATTCCATTGCTTCGCGTTATCAGCAGTGCCTGGACCAGAACGGACGTCAGTTTGAAAACAGGCGTTGACAAAACAATTAAATAATGTCTGTAGATTCTATTACATTTTGAAAATGAAATGTATTTTAATAAACACTGCCTTTATAATTATTTAAAATGTGTATGCATTTTTTTGGGACGCCCTGTGTATATATATATATATATATAATATATATATATATATATATATATATATATATATATATATATACAGGGTGTCCGAGAATTATCTGTACAATTTTTGGCTGTTATTAAAAGTCAACCATGAAGTGTAGAAATTCCAGCGTTGTCCCATTTTACAAAGAATCTCATTAAGTTTTTTCTGATACCAAGTTTTGACAAGTTTTTTAGAAATTCCAGTGTGTCCGAAAATTATCTGTACAATTTCATCTTTTAATAAAATTCTTGATAACACACGTAAAATTCTTAAACAAGATTATTTAGAATCTGTATTTTCAAAAGTTCCTTTTATTAAAGTAACGTTGTTACAAACATTCGATATGTGCACCATCAGGTGCATACACACAGACATTGATGATTTAAAAGCAAGAATCACAGCCGCTATTGAGCGAATTGATGTGGATATGCTGCATGGTACATGGCAACATTTGGATTATCGATTGGATGTTTTGCGAATCACTGATGGTGCACATATCGAATGTTTGTAACAACGTTACTTTAATAAAAGAAACTTTTGAAAATACAGATTCTAAATAATCTTGTTTAAGAATTTTACGTGTGTTATCAAGAATTTTATTAAAAGATGAAATTGTACAGATAATTTTCGGACACACTGGAATTTCTAAAAAACTTGTCAAAACTTGGTATCAGAAAAAACTTAATGAGATTCTCTGTAAAATGGGACAACACTGGAATTTCTACACTTCATGGTTGACTTTTAATAACAGCCAAAAGTTGTACAGATAATTCTCGGACACCCCTCTCTCTCTCTCTCTCTCTCTCTCTATATATATATATATATAAGCAAACAACCACAAGGAAAAGGAAACACAAAGTCCGAGCGCTTTCGTGATATATTCACATTATCAAGGAAGAACAGAAAATAGACGGAGATTACAAAGTATTTGAGTTAAATAGACAAGCAAAAAATTCACAATTGGCACCTCAAATTAAAGGCCTTAAAGCCCTCTAAAGATTTTTTTCCCCCAAATTGATAACATAATCTGTAGGCAGCTAAATAACTGAATAAAAAATATATACTGTATAGATGAAATTAGACAAAAAGAAAACCAATACAGAGAACAAAAATTATTATAATGGTTATTAACATTTAATTAAAACAGGCAATTAATAGGCAAGAATTTAATGAAAAACAAATAGATGACGTAGATAACAAATAGAAAACATAATCTGTAGGCTGATTAATTACTACAGATGAAATTAGACAAAACACCAGTACAGAAAACCTCAAAAAAAAAAAAAAAAAATATAATAATTATTATAATGGTTATTAACACTAATATTTAATTGAAATAGGAAAAATTACAAGGCCCGAAATTAATGAAAACAAAGGGAAAGTTGCCATCGTCTTACAGAATTATTACAAAATTTCAACAACAATCTGGAAAAAATAGTTATCCCAACAGCAACCCACTTCAAATATCCAAAAAACCACCCAGCAACCAAAGATTATACACGAAAGAATATTACAATTAAACTAGACACATAAGAATGTTAACAGTTCTTACAATATTATTTATTTATTTAACCAGGGCAAACCATTAAGAGGCAAAAAATGCAATTAAGAAAACAGTAGGCCCATCGCCAACTTACTGACAATACGAATCTAATTTGTACAACCCAGGGCTAATATTAAAGACCAAATCCGCATTATTCTTGATCACACTTGATTCCAATATATTTCTGCTAACAATAGATTTACTAAACCTTAATTTAGAAGCATTTTCCAATCAATGGGATGATTAGAATCTCTTACGTGAATGAAAATGGCGTTAGATTCCTGACCACTTCTTATACTGTATTGATGCTGTTTAATACGTAACTCAAGAGTCTTACCAGTTTGGCCAATGTAAAATTTATTACATATTGTGCAAGGGATTTTATATACACACCCATGTTCACTTAAAGGGGAGTTCTTAATCAATGAATTCTTAATGACATCCAAATTTTTGAACGCAATATTTACGTTAAAATTCCTCAGCAGGTTCGGGAGCTCGAGGAAATTTTCTCTGAATGGTAACACTAAAACATTTTTTGTGTTATAAGGAATCTTATCCTTTACTTCGTAGAAGGTTTTCTTTGCCATTTTTAAGGACTTATCTATGCAGTTCTTTGGGTATTTTAAATCAAAAGCAATTTTGTATATTATACTAATTTCATCGTCAATAAACTCAGGGCTACAAATTCGTAGGCCTCTTAGAAACAAAGTAGAAAGAGCGGATCGTTTTACATATATATATACACACACAGTGTATATATATATGTTATACTCTTCTTCTGGGTTTGTTCCCGTGTAACAGAAAAATACTCCCGGCGAAGTAGACATGAAGAAGTCGTCTCAATGTATTACCTCTCCAGGCACTCGTTTTAGAGTGCGCTGATTGAAGGGATCGATGGGGACAAGAAAATGCTTGGCAAAGTTTGAAATAAAATTAAATGGAAGTCTAGTCGTTTCTTGTTTGACTTTAAATCAAAGTTACTTATTTTACTCAGTAGATTTTTGTCCCAAAGACTTCTTAAGGAATCTGCCCTCTCTCACGGGGTTTAAATCAAAGTTGCTTAATCCAATGTTTTCTGTTTGTTTCTCTTCCTGAATGGAGATAATAACAGATTGGGCCTCCAGCCCCAATCCGGAGATTGGCGTTCAAACGCCGCGTACGGAACTCTGCCGAAATCGGTTTTTTTGGTGTGAAGCGCCTCCTTATATATTATAAGAACCGGGACCTACGTCATTCATACAAAGAGCGTGAGAAGAGTGAATACGTATGACGTCACCAGCACGAGGTGTCTTTGCATCAACTCGCGTGTGAATTCCGTTTGAAAGGAAATACCAAATGCATGATATATAGTCACGAGAATTACTAAATGCAGGATGTATGGTCATGAAAATATTCGCAACCCTTAATTTTGGCCCGGCGCATCCGGGAGAGCCAATTCTTTTTCTGTAAAAAAAAAATGCATCTAAGATCACGAAGTACGTCAATTATGTAAAATTAAATAATTTCTTGTCTGCATAAGGGAAGCGGTCGTGAAGCGATTTCAAGTTTTTATAGCTTCGGGCTTTGTATGGTTTTAACGAAATAAAGTAAATTCGTTTTGGAGGAGAAGAATATAACATATTTTATTTATATATATAATATATATATATATATATATATATATGTGTGTGTGTGTGTGTGTGTGTGTGTGTGTGTGTGTCTGTATTTAATAATAATAATAATGGAAAATGTTCTGGCTGTTACATTTTGACGCTCCAAGTGGATTTTTCAAAACCTTTAGAGGACCCAAATTCCTACTCAAGCAAAAGCTTTTCAAAAAGCCTTTTGAAGCGGGAAAATGCATATCCGAAACAAGAGAGAGAGAGAGAGAGAGAGAGAGAGGAGAGAGAGAGAGAGAGAGAGAGCGCTAGCAACCAGCATTTCTTGTTTTAAAGGACCATTTCATCTGCATATTTTATAACTGAATCTTCATTTCCTTATTGGACGATTCCCAAGGTAGAATTTGAGCTAAAATCATGGAAATGTTTCGCGTGTTTGAAAAAAGTTGACTTTTAATGAAATTACTTTTTTTCTCTTAGAATCGAAGTGGAAAACAAACATCGAATTTTGGATTTTTGTTTCCATTTTTGTTTCCTGAAGGTTGAATAAAATCAGAGGACTGTAATCTTTTGACTTAGTATGTACTGATAACAAGTGATAACTCCCCCATGCGATATGGGAGTTCCGTAACTTATACAGGTCACCTATAAACAACGGATCTGCAAAAAACATGAAATTTAACAAAATTAAACTCATATTTGTAATATAAAAAATAATGAAGAACTGAAAAACACTCGTCACCAACATATGGACATGAAATTCAAAGAAACCTACAAGTTATTAAAATAATTACGAGGGTTTATTACATCATTACATGTGATGTAAAATTTGATGAACATAAAATGTAAACTTCAGAACGCACAATTATAAAATTAATGATTCGCTTGTTAAGATATTTGACAGTATCACAACCGAAAAACTCTTTAAGGATTAGAGTTCCATAAAACAAAAAAGTTAAACTACACCAAATACCAGAAATGAGCCTTGATTACTTATTGGTAAAGTCTATATAACTTTATGTTTATTGAAAATAAGAACGGGAGGACAATTTAAGTCAATCACGCAAAACAGAATTTCTCTCTCTCTCTCTCTCTCTCTCTCTCTCAGCCATCCGCAGCCATACTCATTCAGCATCTGCAGCCTTACTAGAAAGAAGTATTGTTGAAGCTCTTGCTTTATACGATATATCTTGAAAGATAAATATTTGATGATTCTCTATTGAGATTTCATGTATGTCCATATAATTTTTTTTTTTGCCACAGTGGCGTTTCATATTTTCCAATAAAACCATGTGTGTTAAATATTTATATTTTAATTTATTGTTAAAATGCTGTTTGTAAAGTATACGTCTGCGAGATACCGGTTCGATTTTACTCGTGATATATATCTAGACAAGCACATAAACGGGAATAACGTTTGTAAGTTTTGTAATTTAAAGCTGTATGTTGATGATAAGTTTGCAGATGATACAACTGTCTCTTTTTCTTGCAAAGATGTTAATTCATTTAAGAATATATTTAATTTCATGGTTTTTACTAATTAAAGAAATGTGTATCTTGATGAACATAATGTTGATAAAATCGCTGTAAAGGAGTTTACTGTAACAAAATTTCTTGCTGTAATGCTAGATAAGAATTTGCAATGATGTAAATTATATCACAAAATTTTTTTTCTAGAAGAGTTGCTATAATGTTTAAACTTAGAAATGTAGTACCTAAACAGGTTTTATTGACTCTTTATTATCCTCTTGTTCTTCCTTATATAACGTACTGCACCCTTGTTGGGGGAAACTCCGCCAACAACTTATTAAACGGTATCTTTGTCATCCGAAAAAGAACAATAAGGTTATTATCTGATGCTGATTTCCTTGATCACTGTAGTGCATTATTTAAAGAGCTAAACCTACTAAAGCTCAATGATGTAATCAAACTGGCAAATTTTATTTTTATTTACGAGTGTAAGAACAAAATCATTAATTTACAATGGGTAAATAGATATTTTGTAACTCAAGAAATGCACTCGTATCAGACCAGAAATAGATCAAAGCATGTTATACCTCAATTTAGATTGTCTTCATCTCAAAAAATACCCATTTTCATTGGATTGAAACTATGGAATGATTTAAATACCGATATAAAAAATATTGTGGCTGTAAATTCGTTTAAAACCAAGTTCAAGTCTCGATTAATAAAGGCATACTAGTAAAAATCTAGGATTAATGTACATTACTATTGTTTATTCATTTCTTGTGTGTAATCTAGGATTAAAGATACATTACTTGTGATTGTTCGTCTCTTATATCCCATGTATAATATTGATTTCTTTGTATGGTATTGGTATAATACCTTCAATAATGACTTTGCATTTGTTATATCGATAATGATAATTTAAGATTAATACACACCTTAATTAATAATTCTTATTCATGATTTATGTATTATTAATAATAATATCTATTTGTTTTATTTTTAATTAAGAACCCAGTAAAGCATAACGCTTCTGGGCGAAATTAAATAAAATAAATAGCCCACCTTCACAATTATTTACGTCATTGTAAATTGTAAGAGCACTGTATTTATTTTATTATTAATAATAATAGAGGTTATTATTCAATTCAATTCAATGCTGAGATAGAAGTAATGATTTCGCTATAGATGTAAATGTATCAGGAGACTATGGTCTGCTCTGGTTACAGAGTACTGGGTGTTGTCATTGTGAGAGCGCTCGGGGGTCAAAACCTCGGAATAAGCCTGCAAAGGAGGAGAGTTGGTTGAGGTGGAGTTGGGGTGGAGTTGGGGATAGTGATGTTCCCTTTTGATCATAAATGTAGTAGGAGGCGCTGGTCAGATCTGGTATCAGAGCAATGGGAGTTCTTAAATGAGAGCCTTTTTCTACTTTTTTATTTTTATTTACGTGTTTGTAATAGATGGGAATTCCCGGGAGTGAAAATCTCTGAATAGCTATATTAAATTATTTTGTGAAGCGACTCTTCTCTTCCCTTCTGTTTTTCTTTGACTCCTTCCCTTTTTTCATTATTAAAAGGGAGCTGCTCGATTGAGGGGGGGCTAGTGAGGATAGAGTAGAAACAGTAATGTTTACTTTGCTAATAAATGTAGTAGGAGGCATTGGTCTGGTCTGGTTTCAGAGCAAGGGTAGTTCTCAGATGATACCCCATTTGTAAAGAAAGAAAGCTTGAGATGGAATCTCTCGGGAGTCAAAATCTCTGAATTAGACGTCTTCAATTTCACGGATGCTTACTTGGGTACACATTTTAAAAATTTTAATACTTTTTAGGTAAATCTAACTAAGGTAGCTAGAGAAAATTTTAGTTTCATGTAGAAGTAGTGCTGTTTCCTTTTGCAGTAAATGTAGTGAGAGGCGCTGGTCTCGTCTGGTTTCAGAGTAGCATTCGGGGTTCTCAGATGAACCCTTCAGAAGAACCAAACCAGAGAAAGAATCAAAGAGCAATACATCATATATAAACAAACAAACCACCCATAAACAGAAGAAAAGAGACAAAACACCATTTTCCATTGTTCTTAGTTTGAATATATATATATATATATATTTTTTAATTAAGGTTGTTTAACCTCCTTCGCAACATCTAAGGTCATATGACGGAGGGGACCTACAGCTTTACGTGGGATCCGAACCACGGGTCACTACATAATTTGGGCGCAGAGGACGGTCTCCCATCCCACTACTACCCAGACCCAATGTCGCTTAACTTCGCTGATTTCCAGGAAGCGGTGTTACGACATCAGCCACTACGTTATATATATATACAGGGTATCCTAAAAGAAACGCAACCCAAAACAGAAAGAAAAGGGTTAGGTTACAATGATATATGCATTCTCCAATGAGCTGAGTTTCGTTTTGAACACCCTGTATATTCTATAATTTTTAAAAGTTCGCCTCAAAATTCCCTTTTATTACTATATTCGAAAGATTAAAAAAAGAAGAAAAAAAAATTCCGAATTCTTCGTGAAGGAAAATTCCAACTTTTCTTCTTTCCTGAAATAAAATGAGACGAAACATTTCACATTAATGTAATAAATGGGAGGATAATAATTTCCTTTAGTTTACGTGGAAAAAGGGACTCGACTATTTTCGGATGTGAAAACGGCTTTATTGGAACAATCATGGAATTGAATTTTATAATTTGGGAGTAAAATTTTTTTTTCAGGGAATGATATTGTTTAAAATTTATTACTATATACAGGGTGTCTCATAAGTCCGATTTCATAAGAAGATTTATTTTATTAAATTTACAAAAGTATGCATTAGAACTAAAACAAATGTTCAAATTGATATCTTGTTACACTCCTGAGGAAAAGGCCTCCGCCGAGGCCTTTTCCTCAGGAGTGTAACTCACTTCCACATTAGCCATTGCGTGTTATTCTACCTGCAACCCCAAAAAAAGGTCCCAAAACAAGACATCAATTTGAACATTTGTTTAAGTTAAATTAAATTTTCCTATGAGACCGGACTTATGGGACACCCTGTATATATATATATATATATATATATATATATATATATATATATATATATATATATATATATATATTGTTGTAGGGACACTACTTAAAAGTCAAACTTGAGTTATTAGTGGATTTGCCCCACTTGAATATTCTTAACCAGAAACCTTACCTCCACGAATGTTTTAGTCAGCTTAATCTCCGCACACAAAATGTTCTAAACCAGGGGTCACCAACCTGGGCGGTAGCGCCCACTAGTGGGCTCACATTAAAGGTAATTAAACATTTATTTCATTATTTATTTTATCGATTATGTTGATTTATTCTTTTTGATCTAAGGTGGGCGATAAGCTTTTTTAATTTTCAAAAAATCGTAAAAGTGGGCGGTGAACAAAAAAAGGTTGGTGACTCCTGTTCTAAATAAACCGTATTTAATTAATGATAAAGCTTACGTAATTGAAATTAAGATAATAAACTTAAACGTTCTGTATTTAAATTTTACACAAAATCCAATCATCTCAATACAGTAATAGTGAATAGCACTTTATAAACTTATTGCCAAACTTAGTAAAAACTAAGACAAAAGAGAAAAAGGTAAAAAAAAAATTATTCTGAAGCTTTGACACCCTGGAATCAATTTCTGAAAAGCAAAGAACAAAATCTTAAGTGCACCATTACCTAAATAAAGTGATACTAACATTTAATATGAACAAGTAACAAACATTTAGTTAAAAAAGAAAAATTGCAATGAACAAACATAACGACACATTATTTTAAATTAAAAGAATTTAATGATTAAACCTTTAAACCTACCTCAAAAAATGAGGCAATGGTCACTTCTATGCTTAACTTTTTGCCAAAGTTCTTAATGAGGCAATGGTCACTTCTGTGCTTAACTTTTTGCTAAAGTTCTTACTGTAATTCTGTAATCAAAATAGTAACCACAGATTACAGAGGAATTCTTACACTAAACATTTCACTGTAAAAAATTAATATTAATTCACATGAAATATACTTCAACGTATTCCAGAGGGAGTGCTGAAAAGTAATGTCTCCTAATTTATAATTTTGAAACGGGATGAGATATTATAATGAAACAAAAGTAGATACCTACAATAAAACTGTGATCCGCGGTTACATCTCAGGGGGTCCGTGGTGCTATCCCCAAACAGAATTCTAGATATTACTACTCGAAGGAAGGGGATCAGCTGAAGTTACCAGGGTTAGAAATGGGTCCGTAACCATAAAAGTTTGGGAAACGCTACTCTAGAGGATATATAATATTTTCAATTCTCTTCTACATTGTTAATAGTTAGGATCAATCAAAGAGAAGAAAGTATACCATATCCACATCCCATCCATTACCATAACAAACTGTATTAAAATAATTATTGATATGTATTTAATGTTATCAATTAAACTAATAAATTATTCTCAATCATCATCACTTGAGTTAATTTGGTGCAAGACTATGATCAAAGAAGGTTTTCTGCATTATTTGATCTCTTTGAGGTTAACAGTACTTAATTAGGTATTTAACTGACTCACATTTGTATATAATTTCAGAGGTATTGGTAATGTGGAAATAGAACCAATCAAATTAGAATGGATGCCAAAGGTGACCAACAAGAGAAAACGAAATAAAATTGAAAGAAAAATGAGAACACAATGTGAAACCCATAAATAAATGCAGAATAAAGGAGAAAAAAATCAGGTCAAACGGAATTTTATTAGGAAATATCTTGAACAATATAAAATAATTCAATGCATTTTTGCACTTTTGAAAATGGAGGAAAAAGATAAGTTGAAATATTGAATCCTTAAAAAAACACTGCTGGAAATTACGCAAACAGTTGACACAATAAGTCAACATCACTATTGTTGCTACACGCACGTTCATGTGGCGATGAGGTCGGTGTGTATCCTGAGGATTGTCTCGAAGATGTAATGCAGTCAAGAATACACACACACACACACACACACATACACACACACACACACACACATATATATATATATATATATATATATATATAGGGTGAACCAAATGTAGGTGGACAGTAAATGATAACGTTTATTTTGAGAATACATATTTAATTTTTTTGTATACTATAATACAAAATAAAATTTAAATAAATTTAGTTATAATATTTAATATAATAAAACACAAACACCATAGTTATAATGAACAAGATAGTTATAATATAATATAACACAAACCGTATTCAACCTACTGTCCACCTACTTTTGGTTCACCGTGTATATATATATATACACTACAAGGTGTCCATAAAGTCACGCATCATAGGAAAATACATTTATGTTGTTTATTTATTTATTTTGTTTTATTTACTTGTTCGAAATGATTTCCACCAATTTCAAAACATGTTTGTAAACGAAAAAACAGGTTTCTTTGAGTGTTCCTCAACATATTTTGCCTGATGTAGACATAAATAAATAGACATTACTTATGTCCCTATAATGCGTGACTTTATGGACACCCTGTATATATATATATATATATAATATATATATATATTATATATTATATACACATATGATTACTGGAAAATTGGTGAGACCGTATGTTTATATTACGATGACAAGAAACTATTAAACTGTATGACAATCGTCCCTAGCTGAGATTAGCCGAAATTTATCTATTACAGTGAAGTGTATCTTCTTTTCTCTTCTTAGACAAATTTGCTCCTTTTTCGCTTCATTCTTCAAAATATCTTCGAACGTCGACCATTAAAAATGAAGATAAAATTTCCCCAAATCTTTTTAATTTTATATTAAATTCATTTCTTTTGACATTAAATGGATAAAATCAATCACCTCGTAATTGTTGCCTTAAAATAACTAGTTTTTTCAAAGAATTTTTACCAGTTTTTATGTAGGTTTTCGTAACGTTTCGACTGTTAAGACGTTTTTTTCGTTCTATGCGTATTGTATTTTCTGGGTATTGGGAGAAAATATGAATTCGAGTGGAGGGTATGAAAAGCTTTTGAAGAAGGAGGCTGATTTTGTACCAAAACATCGAGCTTTTGTAATTGTATTCTTTTATTCAAAGCTCTCTCTCTCTCTCTCTCTCTCTCTCTCTCTCTCTCTCTCTCTCTCTCTCTCTCTCTCTCTCTCTCTCTCTCTCTATATATATATATATATATATATGGAACGCACTATTAATTAAAAACTGTGAAAATGAAATAGCTACACCCTTATACTGGATATGGAGAAGATCCCTAGACACTGGGGAAATACCGAGCATCTTGAAAAGAGCGAACATTGTCCCAATATATAAAGGCGGGGATAGATCTCAAGCAAAGAACTATAGACCAGTGTCCTTGACGTCCCACCTCACCAAAATATTTGAAAGAATAGTCAGAGAGAAAATCTATGACTTCTTGGAGACATTGGAAAGATTCAACGAAAATCAACACGGATTCCGATCAGGAAGATCATGCCTATCACAACTTATAGAGCATTATAACAATGTCCTACTCCTAGATGCACTTAAAGCAATGAAAACTATGATGTCATATACACGGATTTTGCTAAAGCTTTTGACAAATGCGATCATGGTATAATAGCACATAAAATGAAATATATGGGAATAACAGGCAAAGTGGGAAAATGGATGTACAACTTCCTCAGAAAACGACTACAGGTGGTAAAAATTCAAGGTGTATCATCATCAGAACCAGAAGTACACAGCTCAGTACCACAAGGTACAGTGCTGGCCCCACTCCTGTTCATTATCATGCTAACAGACATAGACAATGGAGTAAACAGCAACAGTATAGTAACATCATTCGCGGACGATACCTTCCCGTTGCAAGGAAGTTCAAAGCGCAGCCATCAGCAGGTAAAGTTATGCTAACACTGTTTTGGGATACACGAGGCCCTATCCTTCAACATTACCTAGATTCTAGAGCGTGGAACTACAGTGACAAGTGCATCGTATTCTGACATGCTTCGGAATGAGTTAAAGCAAGCAATTCGGACAAAACGGAGAGGGAGATTGTCGGAAGGTGTTATTCTGTTACACGACAATACGCGCCCTCATACTGCTGCAGAGACTAGAAAATGCCTTCAAGAACTTAAATTTGAAGTTCGACCATCCAGCCTATAGTCCAGACCTGGCACCTTCGGATTTTTACCTGTTTGGACCACTAAAAGACGCTTTGAGAGGTCAGCGATTCCAAGACGATGATGACCTGAAGGAGGCGGTGCATGACTGGCTACGCACACAGCCAAAAACATTCTTTTGTGATGGCATTAGGAAGCTTGTAGATCGCTGGACTAAGTGTATTGAGAAACAGGGAGACTATGTTGAGAAGTGATGTGTTTATAATCCATCAGATGTGAAAATAAAATTGTGAAAATACAAAGTGCGGATACTTACTGAATTACCCTCATATATCACGTGACACATATTGAAGGTAGCAAAGAAGTAATCACTCCCACGAACAAGGGAAAAAGCCATTGCTCGTAGCTCAGTGCGTGACACCGCTTCCTTAAAAGTGAAGTCAAGACAGTGAGGTCAGGGACTCGAATCCCAATGTTACTACGTAGTTAATAATAACATTGGTATGCAATATATCTGATGTTTCAACATACATAACTGTTTTTTATCAATTCAGGTGTGCTGAATCAAAAAATCACATCCATTTTTTCTCATCACGTACAGTTTTCTGGCAAATACTATCACCCATTTTGTATGGGTGGTATGTAGACATACACCTAATTATGCAAAATATGTGTACAATATATACATAGAACGATTTATTCATTATATTTATATGCAAATACAATATATACATATACACACAGTATATAAATATAATAACCAGGCTACTGGTATAAAAAGAAATCGCATTTGGACTACATTCCTGAAAACTTGGGTAGTGTGAGTGAGGAACAAGGAGAAAGGTTCCACCAGGATATCAAGACTATAGAAAAAAGATACCAAGGAAAGTGGGATGTCAACATGATGGCAGACTATTGCTGGTCTCTAAAACGGAAAGGCTCGGAAGAAATACAGCACAAGAAACGAGCAGAAAAAACAACGATTTTCTCCTACAGATCAATCATGATTGATCTATTATGTATCAATTAAGTATCAGAGATGAATTTACTTTGAAATATATTGTCTTTCTATTTCTTATAATTTTGTGCTCTTTGAAATTTATTTGTTAAATACATACTATGACTTATATTTTGTGAAAAACCCTAACGTCATACATAAAAATGGTTGTGAAATTTGAAATCAGCATGGCAAAATTGCATGAAATCACGTAATATAAATAAAACATTTCATACTTTGGTTTGAAATGCAGACTTGTGTAATCTAGGAGTTAGCGTAGTGGGCCGCATAAGTTTGGTCTGAGTGCTGTGCCAGTTTCTGCTGGACCTCTCCACTGATTATTTTAACGAGGGGAAAACCACTAAAATATAAAAAAATAAAGGGGAGACGAGTGAATTACGGGCAGCAGACTCTTCACTGCCCTCCCAAAACTTTTCGGAAGAAGTTAGGCAGTCTGAGATGTGCCTTTTACTGTCTTTAAGTCAACAAGATTCATGTCACCTACCGAATAATAGGAGTCTCACAGCGATATATTCATTTGAGCCCGGGTATTTTCTCTTTCCTAAATCTTTTTGCTAATGTATTACGAGGATACGCAAATGCCCTCGTTTCTGACCTAATTTTTGACCAACGAAACGGGAATGCCGAGATAAACTCGCAAGTTAGATTAAATTTAAATTAAAAACACTCCGGTTTTTAGAACATTTTTAGCCCAGTTTTCATTCTCAAAATAGTTGCATAAAGTGCATAAATAATGGGAAATAATATACAGTACAGAGTGATTAAAAATGCTGCCTCATAAATAAACAATAAATACTGTACCTATTATACAAAACTTTTGAATAACCCTGTATATTAATACGAAGTAATAGGCGACGGATGACGTCCAGAACTTCTATGTTCTCACACGGAGGGTGGGCGTGAAATCCCGAAAGCCGCGCCCCGCCAATTCTAACGAAGGCGAAGGTGGGAATCGAACCCAGCCCTTCACAGCTTGAGTCCAATACCGAACCAAAGGAATAAGGGGAGCTCAGGAAATAATTAATAAATAATTTGTGAATACACTTTCATTAATAAAAGTAACATATTTTGACGGATTAGCGAAAATTAATTTATTAAAATTTCGATTACAAAAGTAAAATAATTGAATCATTGAAAGAAACGCGATATTATCTGAAGATTTCTGAGAAATGACTTCCCTCCAGTCAGTCACGTATTATGGTCACCAAACCTTTTTAAAATTTCTAATAAACCTTTTTTCCGTTATGATCTGTCAACTTTCAACGAATATATTTTATAAAGGGAGGTTTTTACCTTTCGTATGACCAAATTTGCATTTTTTAAAAATTGTTTTCAAGTAAATGAGTCTTTGGGGGATTCCAAATGTTAAAATGAAATTACAAAGCGATTCAGAATGACTTCAGACTCAAAAATAATTTCCGAAAAGGAAACATTCAAGTAAATTTTATGAATTTCGGGATTTCTTAATATTTAAATATATAAATTTCAAACTATATATATATATATATAATAAATAGCGTGTAAGAGTATTCATATCTTTTATATGTTAAATATCGAAAGAGTTATTAACACTATAACCCACTATTTACTGTCTGAGAAATGAGGAATAGGGGTGCAGTAACGAGCTCGCAGCTCGTAATGTATTTGACTTTATCCATTTCTACTTTTCAAAGGGACTTATTTTTCCGGTTGGTGGCGGAAATGCCGTTCTCAGTGCCATCTGGTGGGCGAACGTAAAATGGAATACCAACCAATATATTGTATCTATTGACATACTGTACATATTAATTGTTAATAGTTTAATATGTATAAATATAAAATATAGCTGTTCATAACTGATTTGATAACTTCCATTCACTAGGTTCAAACAAGAGAGAGAGAGAGAGAGAGAGAGAGAGAGAGAGAGAGAGAGAGAGAGAGAGAGAGAGCGTTGGCTTGGACATAGCAATGTGGGTTCGAACCAACTAGTGTGATCAGACTCTATTTGAGTAAAAAATGTGAAAAATGTGATCAGTGACATGAACTGATCCGAGGTTGAAAGGTGTTGTTCAAATTAACAGGAAGTTTATAAAGTTGTAGATATTTTTAACTTAAAGAATTAAATATGAAAATGGTACATTCCGAAGACCTACTCAAAATACCTAAATAAAAATACTGTTACAGGCAACCTTAATTTGAGAGATAATATTGCAAATAAGTTACAAAGAGAACCTCGACTGGAGCGAATTCTTAGAACGTCTCCGACACCCTAAATCCCGAAAAACCAAAGAACGTTTAAAAAAATCAGACCTAACTTAACCGGTGCTACTGTAGTATGCGTTCTACCTACGATTGGTTAGGTTTAATCATGATATTTTCGTTAAAACTAACGAAAATATCATGACTAAACCTAACCAATCGTCAAGGCGATTAACATTGGGATGTAAACAAGCAATTAGCAAACAAGATAAGAAACTATACTTCAAAGGTAGATCGCCGAATCGTAGGTAGACCGCATACTACAGTAGCACCACTTAACGTATCTTAACTTGCCCGCCGAGACTGTAAGTGTCCGAGTTTTGTACAAATCTCCTTCAGACGACCTGAAGTTGATTGTCCTAACTTAAGGGGGAGATTGCACCAATCAACCAATCAACCAGGGAAGTACTCCGGGCGAAGCGTTAGGCAGAAGATAGGTAGTGCTGGAGTTCCTGCCTCTCTTGTTACTGTCCTCTTTTTCCGTGTCTTATCTACCCTGTGAGTAGTTCAGCAAGCTTTCAGACACATACTGCTCTCCCTATTCCTCACTATCACTACACAAACATGTATCTTACACACTACACAATCTTTTCAAAATTGAAAATAAAAGCATCGTCTTCAAAAGTCTTGGGGTCCCGTTGGGAGACCATAAATGTCCTCACTTCTGGCTTTCCCGCTGCCGATACCAGGGACGCAGACCCGGACGGTTTACATGCCAAGCCAATCTCAAGCTAAATACATCTGCACTGTTTATCTTTCTCCTAGTTCTACTAACTATCCAAAATTCTTTGACTACCTCGCTTCCAAAGTGGAATACATTCTATCTCACTCTTCCCTTGTTAAAATCTCCATTTTAGGAGATTTCATGTTTACCACCACCTTTGGCTTTCCTCCCATTTCATTAATATCCTTGGTGAACTAGCCTCCAACTTTTCTATCCTAAATGAACTGGAGCAGATTGTACAGTACCCTACTCGTATCCCCGATCACCTTGGAGATAAGCCCAACTTTCTGGATTTATTTCTCACCACTCAGCCTTCTTCTTACTCTGTCAAACTTTTTTCTCCATTGGGCTTCTCCGACCACAATCTTATATCTGTTTCCTGTCCTATCGCTCCAGTTCAGCCTTTAGGTCTTTCCAAGAGGAAGCGCCTTTGGCACTTTGGCGCCGCTGATTGGGAGGCCCTTAGGCAGTACTTCGCTCATTTCCTATGAAAGAAGTACTGCTTTTATACCTGAGGCCCTTCAGAGTGGGCTTAGCCTTCACGGAGGTGATTCATGGAGGCGTATATTCCATATTCTTTTCCTACTAATAATGCAAAAAAACCTTGGTTTAACTGAACTTGTTTCAATTCTCTCCGCACCAAAGAGGAGTCTTTCAGAACGTACCATCGCCGACTCTTACTCAGCTTATATTTCTACTGGAATCGTGCAAAATCTGTTGTTCGACATGCCAAAATTCCTTCATCCGACAAAAATGTGAACACGTATCTAATTCTAATTCTTCTCGCTCTTTCTGATACCTTGCCAAGAACCTCTCCAACAACTTTCCTGCTTCTTCTTTTCTTCCTCTTTTCCATTCCGACGGTTCAGTTGCCGTTTCTTCTCCTGATAAAGAGATTCCGGTGCTGCTGCTCCATCTCCTCCTCCCTCCAACTTATTTATGTTGAAATTAGAATCTCTTCTAAATATGTTTATTCTGCCATATCTGGGCTCAACAAAGAAGGCGTACAGTCCTGATGGTGTCCTTCCTGTTGTTCTCAAAGAGTGCGTTTCTGTGCTAACACCCTACCTAGTCCAACTTGTCTTTGTCTTTCATTTGGTACCTTTCTTTCCGGCTGGAAGTTCGCTTTCATTTAGCCTAGACCACTCTCAACCCTCCAACTATTGTCCAATTGCTTTGATTTCTTGCCTTTCTGAAATGTTTATAATTTATCCTTAATACGAAGATTCTTAAACACCTTTATACTCACAATCATCATCCAGATCGTCAGTACGGGTTCCGCAAGGGACGCTCTACTGGCAATCTTCTTGCATATCTCTCTGACTCTTGGTCATCCTCCTTTCTGGACTTCGGTGAAACCTTTGCTTTTGCACTATACATATCCAAAGCTTTTTAGAGAGTCTGGCACAAATCTTTAATTTCGAAACTGCCCTCCTTCGGTTTCTACCCTTCTATCTATGTTTTCATCTCTAATTTCCTTTCTGGCTGGTCTGTAGCTGCGGTTGTAGATGGCCACTGTTCTCCTAAAGATATTAATAGTGGTGTTTCTCAGTGCTCTGTCCTGTCACCCACTCTCTTCTTTTTATTTATTAATGATCTATTAAGTCGAACTTGCTGTCTTACCCACTTCTATGCCAATAATTCCATCCTTCACTTCTTCACCCGCTTCACAGTGTGTCCCTCTCAATAGTCACTCCATGCTTCGTGTGAGACGGCTATGGCGCATCTAACTTCTGACCTTTCTACTATCTCTGATTGGGATAGAGAAAACCTTGTGGCTTTCAATGCCTCAAAACCTCAGTTACTTCATCTGTCTACTCGTCACAATCTTTCAAAAGCAAATTTGATTTTGGCTCTCTTCTACTTCTCTGGGTGGCGAGGCGTTTTTATGGGCATTCACTCTTCCTACATAAAAAATACCTTAACTGAAACGCGTGAATTTGACTTAAAATTGTCTCACTTATAATCACAGCTTCAAGTAATAAATAAATTTAAAACCCTAAAGAAAGGCCCCTCCTTCATGCCAAAAAAAATATATATATAAAAATAAAGGAGTCCATGAACATTTCACAGGAATACTCAAATTTAGTATTATACAGATGGCGTATGTCAGCCAAAACAAAATTGAGAACCCGAATGAAGAGGTCGAATAATTGGACCTATACCCATTTAGTCGACGGGACATTCTATTCACACTCTAATAACCTAAACTAACCTATGCTAACCAAACCTAACTTAATCTGACGCACAAAAGCTTGTCGATTAAATGTCACGTTAGGAGGAAGATGCGAATCTGGTCGAATTAATCGGCATTATAGAACCATAGTTTGAGAAGGAAGAGCTGCCATGCATTGGAGATGTACCCCATGAATGAATATGCAAAATATTAATACGCTAGCAAGTTCCACGGCAAGCACGTGAAGTCAACAGCTGAAATTGATATCTTTCTCTAGAAATACTTTTCACCTACAAAATTTAAAAAAAAAAAATTCTGAATTTCTGCACAGCTAATTCTTTTAAAGTTATGTTTTTTATGACAAAAAATTATATTTTATTATAAAATTTTTAGGATTGCGATCGATGTAGGCTGATTGTTAGGCTGCAGATCGCAATGAGAGTCACAAACATCAGAAAATCTCTTGTTAAATTTTTGCTGCCAATAATACTGAGCTGAAGCTGAGATTCCAGAACGTTTCGTAATGCTCAATGTAGTCAGTATAATACGGACACTGTGGCAAAAATGTGCAGTGCAGAGAAGGTTTGGTTCCCACGTCACTGGGCTACATCCCAAGCACGTCGTCTTACCACTACACTTGAAAGGATTTTTGTTTGGGGTGCTCGGGGAGTGACCCAACGACGCGAGGACAAAACCACCTTTGTGCTGCACAGTATTTGGAATTCCTGTATCAATATTAAGTCAAGTACTGTTTCTTTGCCACTTTTGTACTTTTACAGTATTTTTACGATGTATTGTAACTTCATTCTTCATATGAAACGTGACAGCTGCAATTGTAAGAACTTGATCAAGGAACAAACTTTGTATCCTGAGCAGCAAAGTTGAAATCCCTGTTTGCTCACTCCAAGTGTTCGTTATATCGAGTCTTTCTGAAGCATAAATCCATTTGTTCATCAAGTGTGATGGACGTTGGAGCTTCTCAAGATTAACCCACACACCATGAACCCAATTAGATTTGTATGTGCACAGTTGAATAGTAAGTCTTCAAGAGTAATTTGCCTTTCATTGTCTAATTTTATGCCTTTTGTGCAAGATGATTTGTATCATAAATACCTTAACTAGCAAAATTATTTAACTTATGCGTTTTATAGGTCACATATTTTTTAACATTTAACCCTTTAACCCTTTACCGCACTGTGCGTCGAATACGTAACGTTTCAAATACATGCATTTAGACTCAACCCTACGCAAAAAGTTCGGCCATAAAGGGTTAAGCCCTGAATTTTTTGTAGGGTTAAGTTATGAATGCTTGTATTTGAAATGTTAGCAATTTGTACCTTCAGTCCTTAAAGGGTTAAAGTTAAATACCCAGAATGACAATTCTTACATCACATTTTTTATACTGTGAATTTATAAGATGGTTTTCGAGTAATTTTAGTTCATTATGCGTTTCATAAAGACTGTGATCATTAAATGTTAAAGAAAAATTGGTTGTACAGGGTGTCCCAAAAGACAGGACACATAGGAGAAATAATCTGTTTCATTCATTTTGTTGGTTTATTCATAATAAATGCTCATACTGAGACCCATTAACCTCGATACACTTCTCAATTCTTCTTCTAAGTGACATCCTCACACGTCTCAACATAACAGGGGAAATCTTGAAACATTCAGCCGTTATTCACGTCTTCAATTCTTCCAAGGACCGGGTACGATCAGTGTAAACTGTAAACGGTGGATTTCAAATTACCAAACTAAAAGAAATCAAGGAGCGTAAGATCCGGTGACCTAGGACGACATTCGACAGGAAAAGAGACCAGAGAAAAACAATACCCTATAATTAATTAAATAAATATTTCTTTTGTGATATACAGTATATTATATTATCAAAGGCAATATAATAAGCACGTTTTCAATAATTCAGTAAAAACACCTTGGTAGAGAAGAGTTTATTGTAAGAATAATGAAAATGCTAACAATAGTGATGGTTAGTGGTATACCGATTAATCGGCACCAGCAGAATCGGCCATTATTTAGGCATCGGAATCGGCCAAATTTAGCCGATTCTCTCACCGATTCTTTAAAATTAAAAAATTTTCATTACAAAACAAATTCTACGAGTATATTTATAGAAAAGTGAACAGACAAAAAACACCATTTATGATTATTTATACTAATTTCAGAGTGTAATTATATAAAAATATTTTACATTCACGAAAAAGGCAAAGCGTAATAAGTTAAGTTGCACATAAGTTTGCATTTTCTCTTACTAGCAGCTAATCTCTAAATATTATAAACTATTGTAACCTCCTACTCTATATTAATAATAATTCTATATTAAGTTGTACTTTATAATTTATATACTAAACCATCTTATTATGTTGACTTTATTTTAAGTATTTTAATAATTTTATAAACCCAAGTTATATCCCATTTTTTTTTTATTTAAATTGGCTACAAGGGACTTCAAATTTTAATGAAAAATTTTGTTGTTGTCGACATTGTTAAAGAAAGAAAATACGTTCAACATAAGGAAAAACAATTACTTTAAATATTGGTATTCAATTTATGAAACTAAAGTAAAATTATTTTATCATTTTACTAAGTAATAAAAATTTTTAACATCATTTTAGCTACGGTATGTGAGTAACAAATTCTGTTGTTGTATATTGTGGAGTGAGCTAAGGAAAAGCATTTAAGCAAATTTGAAATGTAAAAATATGAAAATTTTAAGTTTTCACATGAGATTAGTAAAATTTATGAAGGGAAATGATTTTTTAAAATATAGGCCAAGAATCGGCATCGGCATCAGTACTCGCATTTTTTATGGAATCGTCATCGGTATCGGCAGTTTTCGTGGAATCGACATTGGCATCGGCTAAATTTTGGAATCGGTACAGCATTGGTAATGATAAAAGTGTCAATAATAATAATAATAGCAGATACGTTGTTGCACTATATAATAAATTCTTAGAGAATGCTAAGAAATTTCTCAGAAATGCTAATTATAAAATAGGCATCAGTTTCCCACAGACAGTTAGCCGCCAAACAATAAAAAAAACTGACATAAATAATAAATGCATAGGGCTGTACAAAATCCCTTGCAATAACTGAGGAAAATTATATCGGACAAATTGTAAATTTAGAAACTACATCGGACAAATTGTAAATTTAGAAATGAATTGTCACACGTCAGTTGGGAAAACATGATGGGGACCTCCAACGCAAAAATAATGTGGCAGTCGTTTGAAACAGTATTTACAACTATAAATGAAGAATGTGTACTGTGTAAGATTAAGCGTGCGAAAGTAAACAACAAGCCCTTGTGGTTTACTTCTAGAGTAGGGGATATTATAAAGAGTAGAGATAGGGCTTAGAGGCTAAATAAGTGCGATAAAGACAATTTGTGGTTACGAAACAACTACATATCTCAAAGGCGTGAAGCGAAAAACGTAATAAAAAAGTCCAAGTGCGATTTTGAAATTTCCATAGCTCGTGACGGCAAAGAAAACTACACGCGATTTTTTTAATACGTCAGTAATAGGTACCCAGTAAAGAGCGTGTTGGGACCGTTGAAAAATTCTGACGGTAAGCTAGTTTCTGAAAACAAGCAAATGGCTACTCTGCTAAACGAATTTTTTACGTCAGTTTTTACCAATAGAAGATGTAACGAATATCCCTACCGTCATAGACATAACACCTTTTGATAATGGTAATACTTTAGATAATATTGTGGTGAGTGAAAGGGAGTTACTGCACTCTATTTGTAAAATGAAAATGCTTAAATCACCGTCGGATTCCATATATTCCATACGACTAAAAGAATTAAAAGAAAGCATTGTTGTGCCGCTAACAAAGATTTTTAATGCGTCTATTTCTGTGGAGTGCGTGCCAGTTAATTTCAAGTCAGCAAATGTAACACCTATTTTTAAGAAAGGCGATAAAGGTGTGGAGGGAAATTATAGGCCAATCAGTTTAACGTCTGTTGTAGGTAAGCTACTGGAATCACTAATTAGGGATCGTATAGTGGAACACTTAGAATTGCATAGCTTGATTAGAAATATGCAGTACGTTTTCGGCGAAACATCTTTTAGAATTTTTCCATAACGTGGTTGAAGTTTACGATAGTCATCTGGCGGTAAATGTAATGTATTTAGATTTTGAAAAAGCGTTTGACACCGTACCACACAAAAGACTCGTTGAAAAAAATAAGGCTTATGAGATCATGGGTGTTGTAATAAATTAGATAGAAGAGTGGTTGCGAGGTAGGAAACAGAGGGTGGTCGTTCATGGAACGGAGTCTTCTTGGGCTAATGTAGCGAGCGGCGTTCCTCAAGGCTCTGTATTGGGCCCCTTGCTTTTTCTTATATACAGTATATTAACGATCTAGATGTCGGCCTAGTCAGTACAGTTTCAAAGTTTGCGGATGACACGAAATTGGGTGGTAGGGCGATAAATGACGAAGATAGAGGTAAAATCCAGGAAGATCTGAATAAAAGCGTTGATTGGTCGGTCACATGGAAAATAAGATTTAACGTCGATAAGCGCAAAATTTTACATACAGGTTTGTGTATATTATGTCAGGGAAGGAGTTGGCAAGTGTAGATCAAGAAAAAGACTTAGGAGTTACAGTATAGTCACTGGTGATTTGAAAGTAGTGAAACAAAGTACAGCAGCGGTCAGTAAGGCGAACAAAGTGCTAGGTTTTATAGCTTGGAATTTTGAATACAAATCAAACGATATTATTGTTCCTCTTTATAAATCATTAGTTAGACCCCAATTGGAGTACGCGATCCAATTTTGGAATCTGTATATGCGCAAGAATATAGACAAAATCGAACGAGTTCAAAGACGAGCAACTAAGATGATTCCGTCGCTTAGGTCAAAGTCGTACGAGGATAGGCTTAAGGAGTTAAAATTGACTACACTCGAGACTAGGAGGCTAAGGGGTGATCTAATCCAGGTTTTCAAAATTATGAATGGGTTCGATAACGTAGATAGAGATAGCTTTTTCGAAATATCTCAATATAATAAGACTAGAAATAACGGGTGTAAGTTGACAAGTAGAAGGTTCGAGACAGCAGTTGCCAAAAACGTTTTTACGCATAGAACAGTAAATAGGTGGAATAGTTTGCCGGTAGAAGTAATTAGTAGCACGTCTATAAACATGTTAAAAAATCGATTAGACACATATGTTGATAGATTGGGTATAGTTTAAGGTAGTAAAATTAAGGCTTTGTGGTTCGGAACCCACGTAAAATTGTAGGTCCCCTCCGCCAACACGGAGGACATGCACATTAGGGCGGATCGAAAATGAGGTTTTTAAACATTTTTTCGAAATTCAAATATGGCTAGTGCGGAACATATGTGGGTGCTATAGATAATGACTGTGCATAAATATTAGTCCTGCGAAATTATATCTTCAGGTGCCACAAAGCCGTCGAAAAAAGTGAAATATAATGATTTTCTTATATTCTGCATTAGTACAATAACTGAAACTTACTTGTTATTATTATATATTAAGTGTTCCAATTACCAAAATAGTTACTGAATTACGCAGCTCTTAGTTTATTTAGATCAATGTTCTTTTGATTAATGATCTAAATAATCCAGAACTCACCACGAGGAGGTGGCTGCGTGTCGAGCTCCACCCATGCCCTCCCAACCACCCATCCTTGCGCATGTTTTTTTCTATTAACGTTTTATTTAAACTTTATATTCAGCTTTACTTTCGAATGATGGCATTTTTTTACGTGACTGAAGTGTTGATCTTATGAAGCCATCTCGCGCGTTCAATCCAAATACTTTTGATGATGCTTCAGTCACTAATTTTACCATTCTTTCTACTACTTGTGTATGACAAGGGAATTTCTCGAATGGAGGGGTACTCTTGTTTTCTATGAATTCTTCAATCTCATTTTCTGTCAGGTGTCTTGTCACAGGTGGTTCAGTGACAATGCATTTTTGCCAATTAATTAAATCAGTATAATCAGTAGCTTCAAATTGAATAACAGGTACTGTGAAACGCCTCACAACTTTTTCCTTGTTTGTTTGCCTTGCTTTCTTTATTCACCTCCACGCTAATTCTCTTATGGCGCTGCGGTCATCATGAATCATTGATGCTAGAATATTTTCTGGATTTGCAAAATATGCATTTCTTTGTATGACAGGGTTTACAATATCCTTTACTTCGTCATTCAGTGTTCTTGTTAGTTCAATAGTTTTGAAAACATGTTTTGAGCCATTGACAAAAGACGTACTTTGCTTAATAGAAACCACATTAGGATGTAGACCTTCATTATAAAAGAAGCAATGTTCATGAGGTTCTCAGATGGACTTACAGTTGAAACGTATAGACGAAGCAAACGATTTGCTGTAGTCAGCCATCGTGAATGTACCATTTTGCCTGGACTACGATGAGCAAGATCTGGAGAGCAATATCCCTTTGTTATGGCCTGATGAATATCAATTAGATATTTTTGGTCGGTGCTAAGATCTTCACAGTCTACAGTTGGTTCCTCAGCATCAATCCTTTCAAACTCGACAATAGGAAGACTCTCTCAGTTCTCTAATTCCCTGCCAATAGGACCGGTGAATCCGCGGGGGCCAGATGTTTTTCCATCCAGCTTTGCAACTAAATGGCGTAATGGCAATTCATTGGCATGGAGCTGGCACACTAAATGTTGAACTGGCTTCTTCAGCTTCAATTCTATAAGCCTTATAACGCCTCCATTTTCTCCAGTGTTGACTGCTGCACCATCGCATCCAATGGCAACAAGGTTTTCCAGGTTCATGTCATTATTTCCAATATACTCAAACATTCATTTACATATTTCTTCAGCTGATCCAGAATTCACAGAATAATGGCCCAAATAATCTGAACCAGGTTCTCTCACTAAAGTGATATGTTCTTCTGTTACCTTCTTCTGATATACTTTGGACTCTTTTTTTTCTTGGAAGAGTGTAGAATCTTTTCGACCATCAAAATAGATTCCTCTGATTGGGACCTGATTTTGATCTTTCATAATTTCTGATCTCTTCTTTTGTCTTTCTCTTCTGATTTTACTCCTATCCACTACTTCAGATGTATTGTCAATAGAAACTTCTCCAATATCTTGCAATACTGCACTATCAATGAATGCTGCAGCTCGATCTGAAACTGCAGTCCTGTCACAAGCAGTAGCCACTGAAGGTAGATTTGTAGTTTTCCTTTTCTTGAATAATTGTTCTTCAGGTTGTTCGAGCTTTCTCTTCGAGCTAACTGGCTCTGGAAATGTATCGTCTGATATTTCGCCAGATTCACTTTCACTGTTTGATGTCGATGATGATAATTCAACATTTGTATCCTGCAATTTCTCCTATGAAGATTCTTTGGTGAGCCTCACAGCTTCTTTTTGCTTTCTTAGCAACGTAGATGCTTTTTTCTTTGAGAGTGTAATATCTACTCTATCAATAAACAGTTTTCTTTCACTCCTTTGATCTAAGAGGAACGTCACTTCTTCCTTTGGAACCGTTTTTTATTTGGGACAAGAACATTGTGTTAGTACTTTGCACTTGCACGCTGCAATGTCAAAAAGTTTCGTGTGTGCTTCTTTTTTGAACATATCAATCTTTGCTTTGTAAGCTTCAGAATTTTTTCTGCTTTGGTATGGCTTCATAATGACACGATACTTTTCGTGGTAGCTTCTGAACATTGTTTCAATTCGCCTGTCTGACAGAATTGGGACGGAAGCACTTTCCCAAATTGTTTTCAATTTATCAACAACTTGTTCTAATATTTGAGATATTGAAGGATCTTTATTAGTATTCTGTTTCAAATCGTTCCTTACAAACAAGTAATATTTAAAAACTCCTTCGTATGTAGGAAGATTCCTGTGCCACAAATCTTCCCCCATACCAAACATGAGGCACTCAGTTGAAGCCCTCGTTGATTTTGCACAAACTCGAGACATTTTGAAAGTATACAAATCTGAAAAAGAAAGAGCTAATATCAATTATACGTTAATTTCAGTTAATAGTACATGGCAAACTTAGGGCAACACAATACAGAAATGCAAAATATATAAGAAATATAGTTTAGACTATCTGAGTAACGCCAACAACAGAACACCCACCTGCTACGAGAGCGACAGCTACACTGAACCGAGGTACTCACGTGACAGCTGAGTGAGCTGACTATAGAAAACTGTTTTTAGAGAATAGAAACTTTTTTTAAAGGTTGACTGAGCTATTTTTATACAAGTGTGAATAAATTCTTGTCTATTGTGCATCGTGGACTCTTCTGTAATTATTGGTTAAAATCTGCTTTTTTCAATTTTTTTCAATATTGAAGGTCATTGTGGTACCTGAAGATATTAATGTTATGATTGTAAATTTATACCAGCTTATTTCCTCACTACTCCACACATTTTCCACACTAGCCAATTTGAAAATTCGAAAAATGAGTTTTTCACTCCGCCCTAATGCACATTGCACAATACACAATTATGAACACAGTTAGGTAGACCAGCCATGAGTGGATCCTAGGGTCTTTGTTGGTCTGAAACATTATAGCATTATATAACATTATAACAGGAATAAGTTTAGAAAAGCGATTGAAGGTGCATAAGAAAGGAGATAGGTTTGATGATGATTCCAGTGCAGTTTCTAAACATATACACCGTAATAATCATTCAATTAATTGGATTGAAAGCAAAATGGTTTTTAATTAAAATAATTAGTTAAAGAAATTAAGAGTGAAGACCGATTTAATTGACAATCTTCTAAACTTCAACACATCAAAAGCAGCGTGCGAAATTTCCGTTGGCCCGTTGGCCCGAGGTCAGTTGTTTTCACATCGGATCAGTAATTTTCATAAGACAGCTGGTCCGAGTGGCCAGCGATGTTTATAACTTAAAACATCGCTGGCCACTCGGACGCACGCTAATCAAAAGGAAACTATAGATTTAATCCGGAGATTAGGAATATCATAACAAGCCATTCTCCAATTACTCCAACCTCTCCAGCAATTAAGTCCTTCAGCTGAAAGACGATAAGTGAAGATCGTAATTTGTATTTCGAACATTAATAAAGTGTTCTTTAATAAAGTGTTTTTACTTTTACTTTTGTACTTAATTATTCACGTATTGAATAAATGTATGATTGCGAATATATTTTTTTCTTATATTAATTTACTGGAATGAAATTGTTTATTTCATTTTAATACAAATTTCCAAACTTTTGAATTAATATTCCAATAATAATAATAATAATAATAATAATAATAATAATATCATGCAGTTTTCATATTGAAATAAATTCTGTATGTACAATATTCCGTGTATATATATATATATATATATATATATATATATATATGAAAAGAAGGATCAACACAACGGCAAACATTTTCATTTATTTGTACATCAGACGTTTCGACAAATCTTTTGTCATCATCAGTGAGTTAAGTCTTAAAACCTTAAAACAAAATTGAAAAGTGAAAGTTACATCAATACAATATTAAGACCATTAAAATTAAAACCTTAAAGCAAAATGAAAATTGCATCAATACAAAATTAAAAACATTTAAATTTCATCACTATAAAAACTAAAATTAAATTAAATTTCATCACTATAAAAACTAAAATTAAATTACCTCAATAGGTAAATACACAATGTTTACATCCACCTCCATACTTGGCAAAGTCTAAGTGAACACTAGGTGGTCAGAGGATTAGGAAGGGTATATCTGTGAAACACGGTTGGTTGTCAAAAGAGTCGTAATTTGTAGGATGAGCTATTATTATTAAGGGAGGGTTTGTTTCTATAGATGTACAAAGATTCTAAAATTCGGAGATCTGTAAGGTTATTGGATCTAGTTAAAATTTCAAACTGAGTTTTGTGAAGGGGATGGTCGTTTTCATCACTGTGGTTTCTAATTGCGGATTGTGGAGGGCTACTGAGGGGACGGTTGGTACGGACTGACAAGCCCAAATGTTGAGAAAGGCGCACCTCCAGTTGGAGTTGAGTGCTGCCAATATACGCAGCCTTACAGCTGTCGCACGTGTATTTGTAAACAACATTGGGGCATACAGTTTTGGGGAATTCATCTTTGAACTTTAAAAAATTTGATAATTTAAGTGGGTTGACGAAGGCGAATCTAAAATTTATTTGGGGATAACTAGACTTGAGTAGTTTGGACAATTCACCTCGAATACGCAATGATAAATAACCATAAAAGGCAGTGTTTATTAAAATACATTTCATTTTCAAAATGTAATAGAATCTACAGACATTATTTAATTGTTTTGTCAACGCCTGTTTTCAAACTGACGTCCGTTCTGGTCCAGGCACTGCTGATAACGCGAAGCAATGGAATCGCAAACATCACGAAACATTTCGTTTGGTATTTGTGTGCATTCTCGTTCAATGGCTGCTCTCAATTCAGCGACTGTTGCAGGTTTTATAGCGTAGACTTTGTCTTTTAAGTATCCCCATAAAAAAAGTCTAGTGGTGTGAGGTCTGGTGAACGCGGAGGGTATTCTACGAAACCCCTTCGTCCAATCCACATCCACATCGTGCCAAGTACCACTCGCAATACTCCACTCTTCGGTCCGGATCATCATCTTCATTAATAGCATGGACTAATCTTGGGATGTAACTTTTCCATTGACAGCGCTTCAAAATGCGTTGGACAGACGATTCTGAAATTCCTACCTCACGACTCGCTTGCCGCACAGATTTTCTTGGACTTTGGTGATACGTTTCCAGTACTCTTTCTTGCTTTGTGGGGCTTGTCGATGTCCGTGGTCTTCCGGAACGCTTCTTGTGGACATTCTGAACAGTTTCATCGGCTTCAAACTTATCTCTAATTCGAGTGATGGTAAGTCGCGTTGGTGGATCTGTTTGAAACTCCCTCCTAAACTGTCTTTGCACTTCAACTGCGTTTTCACACTTCCAGTAGCATTTTAGAATGAATTTCCTTTGTTCAAAGCTTAGTCTGACTGCCATTATTAATTCTAATGGGTTTAACTTGGAAAGAAAGAAACATCAGTTGAGCTATCAGCTGTTAAAGTGTGTATACATTTTTTTGGGACGCCCTGTATATATTCAAACTGTTTTCAAATAGCCAATATATAAATGAAGTGAGGTTTACAATAACTGCTCACAGACTTTTAACCACATAAGCATCATTATTTTTTTTACAGTACAACTTTCGTGGCTTAGTTTAGGTTACAGTAAGTTAGGTTTGATTAAGTCAGTTTGGACAAAGTGAGTTTAGGTCAACCCTTCCGGGACCCATGCTGTTTATCATCTTTAAGACCATGTAAAAAATAAAATATAAATTCTCAATTTTTTATTTTTTTAAAGTTGAATAAAGAGGTCTTCGTTTGTTTGATTCACTTATGCAAAATACTTAGCAAATAATTTAATTAATATCAAAATGTATATGAAATATTTCATTTAAATATTTACTGCGTGAAAAATTTTACTAAAATATTTCGAACACAATTCTTGCAAATTTGGATATTCTCTTGATAATTAAATAATTTCTAACGTAAATACAGTAATTTTATGTCATTACTTTTAGTTTTTAGCTGCAAAATTCTGAAAATCTGATCAGTCAGTCTTTAAAATTAGCTTTATTAAATCTCTCGCAGAAAAAGTTATATTTCAGAATATATATATATATATATATATATATATATATATAGGGGTGGTCCATAATTATAATTGAAAAATAAAAACATTTAGATATTTTACGTGGTATCTTTGCAATTTGTTACATTTACCACGCTAATTAATCCTGTAAAGTTTGGTTTTGATACGATAATATTTAGAGGTTGCTCAACGGCCTTTAATTTTTTTCTATTTTGCTGATCCGTCGCAAATATCTACTTTTATTGCAGGTTTTGTAAGTCAAATAGTAGATATTTCTCATTGTTTAAAGAAGGAATGTATGCATCTACTATTCACAGTGCTGGGCAGTATTTAAATACATTTGTATTTAAATACGTATTAAAATACATTTGTGTATTTACAACTGTATTTATAAATACATTGTGTTTCATGTATTTAAATATAGTATTTAAATACTTTAATGAGTATTTAAATACAATGTATTTAAATACTCAAAATATAAAAATGTAAATACTTTTACTGGTTTAATACACGTTCTGTACTAGCACAGTACGACGCGTCGACAGTGTAGTACAGCATGGTTCATGTTTCAACGTGTCAGTTCAATCAGTTGTGTGCCACTCTTAGTCGAAAGCGGTTGATTTCTTTATCGTGTGCGTGTCATGGCTTCAACAAGCAAATCCGGTGAATCAAACAGTGATGTATCTGCAGATAACAATTTAGTGCATCCTCTGTTTGATGGAAAATACTTTAAAATTAAATCTAAAGACGGTAATAAGGTAAAGTGCACCTGCTTGCTATGTAAACACGAAGTCTCTGCTGCAAGCAATGCTACAACGAATCTGTACATTCATCTGAAGGTAAGTGTTTTTTTAGACATCAAAAAATATCTTGAAATTGACCGAATAATCGTACAAAACGGCTCTGCCTTAAGTGGACCTGTGTAACTAACTCGTTGCAATCAATCCAATTTGCGATGGAAAATTCATTGATGAAAAAGCTTTTAAAATCGTCTGATCTATCGAGTGGTGTATTTATTTCGAAATTCACCGTGTCCCCTAAAGTAGAAATTTATCAAAAATTGATATCTACAGATCTACAGAAGCTAAGGCTAACAAAGACCCTAAGATCCACTCTAAGGCTAGCCCGAGAGAAAGGAGAGAGTAGGGGGTTAAGAGAAGAGAGGAGAATAAGGGGTTAAGTAAGGAGCAACACCTATCATTCGTGGGTTAACATTCATTCAGAAAAAGAGGGAAAAAGTCTCACCATCATCATCCGCCGGCCACTGCCGACAAGTCAGAAAAATAGTCGGAGAATATAGGAGAGGGGTGAAAGATGAAAAGAAGTAAAATAAGAACGCTTACAAACCATGCAAACACAGTCTTAACTCACTGTCATACCATGCAAACTACAAACATGCAAGAAAAGAGTTAGAGACATGCAAAGTAAGGAGGATAAGAAAAAAAAAAAAAAGTAGGTAAAGTTAAACAAAAAGTGGGTTAGTTTACGCTATGAGCTACATCTACATTCGTGTTAGTCTAATTTTTTTTTTTTTTTTTTTTTTTTATTGCTGGCATCACGCTGGCATGTCACAAGCTGGCATTCATCGTCAACAGACTCATCCTCGAGCACCACCACCAGAGCTCCTGTTGTTAACTTTCTTTTTTAATTTTAAACAACGTTAATATTTTTAAAATGTCTGTCAAGACGGTTCTTAAACACATTAACGCTGGTAGAATGAACGACTGACGCGGGAAGATTATTCCATTTATCAATTACTTTAAACGTAAAGAAGTTTTTAGCGATATTAGTAATGAAACGTCTGCCACGCAACTTGAATCCGTTATTGCGAGTATTACTATTATCGAAAGTGAACAATTTGTCAAAATTTACGTTATCGATGTTATTAACGATTTTGAAAACTTCAATAAGCTCCCCCCTTAATCTCCTAGTTTCGAGTGAATACAAGTCTAACACTTTAATCCTATCTTCATAAGGCTTATTGCGCAATGCCGGAATAAGTTTCGTGGCACGACGCTGAACCCTTTCTAACCTATCAATATCCTCACGCAAGTACGGGCACCAAAACTGAACGGCATATTCCAAATGAGGCCTGACTAGGGACTTGTAAAGGGGCAATATAATATCCTTCGATTTAAATTCGAAATTACGCGCTATGAAGCCTAACATCCTATTAGCTTTTGCGCAAGACTCCAGGCACTGGTTCCTAACCTTTAAATCTTTAGTTACGCGTACGCCTAAATCTACTTCCTCGTCAACGCTCGCTAAATCCCTATCATCCATCGTGTACACGTAATTATTGTTGCGAGAACCTATATGCAAAACTTTACATTTATCTACGTTAAATTGCATCTGCCACTTATCCGTCCACTCCATAATCCTATCTACATCGTCTTGGATCCTATTTCTATCGTCCTCGTTAACAACCTTACCGCCTATTTTAGTATCGTCCGCGAATTTTGACACGTTACTAATCAATCCTACATCTATGTCGTTAATGTAAATTACGAATAACAATGGGCCTAACACTGAACCCTGTGGGACACCACTACCTACCTCTAACCACCCCGATTCACTACCATTAACTACGACCCTCTGCCTCCTAGCACGAAGCCATTCTTCTAACCAGTTAGCTACCTGACCGCGGATACCGTGCGCTTTAACCTTCGCAATTAGTCTCCTATGCGGAACTGTATCGAACGCCTTTTTAAAATCTAAATAAATAACGTCAGCTGCCCTATGCCTATCGTATTCGCGCACTATTTCGTTATAAAATTCTAACAAATTTGTTAAACAAGACCTATGGCGTCGAAACCCGTGCTGACTACTATTAATCAAACCCCTACTTTCTAAGTGATCGATAATACGATCCCTAACTACGGATTCCAAAAGTTTACCGACAATTGACGTTAAGCTAATGGGCCTATAATTGCTAGCTACCGCGCGGTCGCCTTTTTTAAAATAGGCGTGACGTTAGCTAATTTGAAGTCTTCAGGAATAATCCCCGTTTCGAGTGACTGATTAAAAATCTTCGCTAAGGGGCCTACGATAACGTCTTTCAAATCTTTCAAATGTCTAGGATAAAAAGCGTCAGGGCCTGGAGCCTTGCTAACTTTTAGCCTATCGATATAATGCGCAATCTCAGCCTCGTAAACAGTTATTTCATCTAAAATAGTCTCGCTACTAAATGGAACGATATCGTCAACGTCGGGGACATTATTTACGTCCTCTACGGTAAAAACCGTCGCAAAAAAGTTATTGAAAATACCCGCCATCGCCTGAGCGTCAGAAGCCAAAGCGCCATTTACATCCAATAGAGGGCCTATGTTATCCTTTACCGGCTTACGATTATTTACGTATTCAAAAAACTTTTTTGGATTATGTTTACTATCCGCAGCTATAACTATCTCTAAATTACGCTTGGCATTCCTAACTGATCTTTTAACCTGACGTCTAAGCTCGATATATCTATTAAAGTTAGCTACCTGGCCATTGCGCTTGTTAAGTCTATACGCTCTATTACGCTCGTTTATGAACTCGCCTACTTCCCTAGTCCACCACTTCGGCCTACCACGATTTCTAACGCGCTTGGGCCTACGAGGAATAAACTCCCTTTCAATATTCCTAAAACTTTCTTTAAACGCCACCCAACGCAAATTCGTATCATTACCCATAAATAAGTTATCCCAGTCCACTACTCTCATCCTATCAGCAAAACTATCAAAATTAGCCCTACGAAAATCAGGGACTTCTATTACGTTACTATCCTGTGTGTTTTCTATCAATAACTTAAACCTAAGAATTTGATGATCGCTACATCCTAAACTCTCGCCTACTTCTAAACTTTCGACTATATTCTCGCCGTTCGTCATCACCAAATCTAAGATATTATCACCGCGCGTTGGTTGGGTAACTATCTGTCGTAAAAAGTTATCGTCCATAAACTCAACCAGTCTCAAACCCTCTTCGTTACCCGTAAAATTCTCGTAATTAACATTAGGACAGTTAAAGTCTCCGACAATTATACTATTCCGATTGTCAATAAAATTACCAAGAAGTGAGTAAAATCTAGTATCTATATCGAGGGGTTGAACGGGAGGTCTATAAACAACGACAAAATTAAAACTAATACTACGCGCCCTAACTTCAACACCCTGGCATGATTCAAACTGTGCAAAAGTATGTAGCAACGAAACGAAAGAGAAAAGCAAGTCTTGATGGAAGTGACCCATCTTCATCGAGTAGCGCCAGTAAGCAACAGAAAACGATCACTATCGAAGAAAGTTTTGCGGCTAATCCCAAGAAAGTAAAACAAGTGGATGTCGATAAAAGGATTGCTGAATTCATAGTTCAGGGCATTCATCCTCTTGCTACCATTGAGCAACCAGCTTTTGTGAAACTTGTCACAAGTAAGTAATTAATACAGTAATTTATACTGAATTATCAGTTATTGATAGAATGATAGTTACTACTAAAATATCCTATTAATACTTCAACATTTTAGCGACCTTATATTCATTCTTTTTTAATGGTATAATTTTTATTTTCAGCTCTGAATCCAACTGTGAATGTTATTTCACGGCAGAAACTAGCCCGAAACCTGCTTGACGACGAGAAACGCTTGAAGACGCTGTTAAGGAACAAGATAGAAAATCTGTCCCACATATGTCTTACAGCGGACATATGGTCCACGCGTCACCGCAGTTTTCTGGTGTAACTGTTCATTGGGTTAGTGTGTATACTAGTGTAAATATATTTATTTTGAAGTAAAGTTAATGGAAGACAATTAAAGAAAACAATCGACAATAATAATGCGATATAGCTATATCGTTTTATGTGTATACAATATGGCTATAATTTAATATATAGATATATATTTATAATCATTTACATTTATTTTTTTTTACCTCATAACTAATTTTCAAAATATTTTTTACAGATTGATGAAGCTATCTTTGAACGACACAGTGGGGCACTGGCTTGCTGTCGATTTAGAGGTGAGCACAGTTATATTAAAATTGCGGATCAGATGGAAGATATCATGAATGACTATAACATTCCAATAGAGAAGGTTGTGAGCACCGTTACAGATAACGGCTCCAACTTTATCAAAGCATTTAAGGAATTTGGCATCAAGGCTGTCGAGTCCGAACAAGTTGATATCGACGATGACGAATCCCAATATCATTCAGACAATGAGGTTGAAAATGATCTGCAATTGGAAGACGGTTTGGTGGATGAAGATGAAGACGGCTCTGATCCCAGTTTTAGCCTGTCCAAACATGTACGTTGCGCATCGCATACACTAAGTTTGGTGGCCACTACCGATGCTAAACAGGCTCTAAAGACTTCTTCATTTTCAACCATCAACCACTCGGTGATGGGAAAATGTTCCGCGCTCTGGAATAAGAGTGGACGACCGAAATCAGCTGAAATCATTAAAAATGTATTGAACTGCACCTTGCGTCTACCTTGTCCAACACGGTGGAACTCACTGTACGACTCCCTCACCGTGCTACTGAAGCACAAAGCGAAGCTCCACGAACTAATGACTGCTCTAGAGCTACCAACATTCAAGACGCATGAAATTGAATTTCTCCAAGAGTATGTTGCTGTGCTGGCACCAGTTGCCACGGCGATTGATCGCCTCCAAGGTGATAAAACAGTTTCTACGGAGAGCTGCTGCCTACTCTACTATCCGTAGAAAATAAACTGAGTCAAATGGAATCCAAGCCCCTGAAGCATTGCCGTCCACTGATCAACGCCATTCTTCAGGGGTTCCAAAAGAGATATAAAAATTATCTCTCCTTAGCTAATGAACGCCAAGTCACCGACGCCATCATTGCAACAGCCACGCACCCATACTTCAAACTGCGTTGGGTAGACATAAACAAGTCTTGGAACTCCGAAACTCAACGAGGAGTGGTAAAAAGCATTTTAATCCGTGCCGCCACTACTGTCGACCAAGACCCGCAAGCAGATGACAATACATCTAGTGGTGCATCGGACGGCGATGAGTACTTTGGCTTCGCCCACAACTCTTCGTCTTCGAGGTCCTCTATTGCACCATCTGCAGACATGAATGTATTGGCATTTCTACAAGATTCCGATCGGACCATCAACAGTTTGGGAAAACATCCTCTCATAAAAAGACTGTTCCTCCGCTATAACACGACATTACCATCTTCGGCACCGGTAGAGCGAATATTCTCATTCGCGGGAATCACTTTGACTCCCAAAAGAACTCTCTTTCAGACAAAACTTTTGAAAGATTGGTTTTGATCCGCAGCAACCGTGAAATAAAAGAGAATTCGTAAGGTGCCTTATGTTTATGTTTACGTCTTATGTTTACGTTTATGTCTCATCTACTCATTAATTGTTACTCATTTTGCAATGATATAATGAGTATAATATGTCACTGGTTGAACATCGTAAGTTCTAAGTCCTTTTGTTTTTGTTTTGTTCTAAAAAGGGAAATATATAATCGGAAAATAGATTGTACTATTTCTTTATCCTTTATCAAGCATTTTATATTGTTGTTACTCATGAATTAGTGAATGCATATGTTAAAATTTGTATGTATTTAAAATGTATTTACAAATGTATTTAAATACAATTGGTGTATTTTGTATTTAGTATCTAAATACATTCGTAAAATGTATTTAGTATTTAGTATTTAAATACATTTCTCCCATGTGTTTAGTATTTAGTATTTAAATACATTCAATGTATTTATTGCCCAGCTCTGACTATTCAATACTATAATATCACGAAATAGGATGTGATATTTCATCACCCTAGACGATAAATATTGCATCATTGTAAAATCTAAGCTGGCAGTTGTGCACAGTGGCTGTTTCATGTCGCAACGCTAATACACTCTTTAGGCCAAGCATACAAAAGTGAGTATTTTTAAGTTGTATTTTTCTTCTCAAAAATGAATAAACAGTATTCATTTTAGCTAAAATCTACAACAATTTATTTACTTATTAATAGGTGCCAATTGTTATTCATGTTTGAATTTTTATTTAATATATAAAATATTAATGAATGCTTAATTTTTTATTTTAAGTTAGCTAATTTATATGTTGGTTGTTGTTGTTACTGTAGCAGAGAAAGTGTGTGTGTGTGTGTGTGTGTGTGTGTGTGTGTGTGTGTGTGTGTGTGTGTGTGTGTGAGAGAGGAGAGAGAGAGAGAGAGAGAGAGAGAGAGAGAGAGAGAGATTACAACTTACCTTACGTTGATTATTTGGTCTAATTATCTTTATGCCAAGGGTTAGGCCTTGCATCTTCAAATATGTCCAGCACTCTAGTCCACCCTTCCTCCATTTCAATAGGCGCACACGGGGAATCACTAATGGATGCTTCAGTATCACTTGAATGGTCAAAATCACTTTCATTTGGGTTGTAATAAGTGTCACTGTCACTATATTCAATGTCCGAATCAGACATTTTTCACTGTTATATATAATACAACTAATATATAACTATAATATAAATATTAGGCCTATGAAGACTAAACTAAGATAGGCCTAAAATAAAGCTAAACCAAGTCATAAATATATGTTATTTGTCGTGTACACTTTGTACTTTTTCAAAAACTTATTTTTGCTTGCCTGTCTTTTACAGAATTATGGCTGCATCCAAAACATCAGCTTCCGTGCCAGCTACCAGACAAATTAGTTTTGTATGGCTCAGAGGTTCTGTATCCGAGAAGATATGTGGTGTGAAATTGCCAACTGCACGTCAGGTGTTATCATTATTCTTCTACAAACATAACATTGAACAGATTACAGTAAGCGAGAGCTCAAGGTGTGCAGTGAGGGAAATATTTAAGTTATGAGATTTGGCTCGTATTCCCACAACAATCGAACGAAATGCAATTGAAAAGCTTGAAAAAATACTTCACAGGTGGGTAAAACTGAAGAAAAATTCAAAGCGAAGAACTCCTACACAAAAGGCAAATGAAGATAACTTGCAAAGTTATATTGATAAGCTTTATGATGTGGCACATGCTGATGCCATGAAACTTATATCCATACCAGAAGATCGTGCATTTCTAGAAGATCAGAGACATTTGAGAAAAGGGTACATGAGTGGAATAGACACACTTCTTAGCAAAAGAGAAGAAAGAGTTAAAAACAGGAAAGCAGATGAAGATGAACGAATTCAACGTGAATTGAAAAGAATGGAAGAAGCACTCACACTAACATTTGAAAATTCTTCAGAAGAAAATTCTTCGCCCGAAAATGATGATGAAGAGTTGCAACTGACAAAGCAACAAAAGACAAGAGCTAGTAAGAAGCGCACAAAAATTATAACACCCCAGGTAGCGGCAGCTCTAGATCGTACGAATATACTGTAAGCGATAGAAGTGCAGCCTTTGTTTTGACAGCAGCGGTGCAAGGTGCTGGTCTTAGCCTAAATGATGTGGCAGTCAGTCGTTCTTCTATTCGGAGAAGCAGGATTAAAAACAGATCAAAGTATGCAAATAGTTTAAAAGAAAGCTTTTCAGTTCCAGAAATACCATTAACAGTTCACTTGGCTGGAAAGATATTAGCTGACATTACAGGTAGAGAAAAGGTTGACAGACTAGCTGTAATCGTATCAGGTAAAGAAGTTGAACAACTTTTGGGAGTGCCAAAGTTATCATATAGTACAGGGGAAGCAATGAGTCAAGCTGTATACAACGCTCTTCAAGACTGGGAAGTCCTGAATCAAGTTAAAGCTATGTTCGCAGATACAACGGCATCCAACACTGGGGCAAAATCTGGTGCTTGTCAATTGCTTCAGGTTAAACTTGAAAGACGACTGCTATATTGTGCATGTAGGCATCACATGTACGAAATAGTTCTAAGTGATGTTTTCAATCAGAGTTTGGGGCCGTCAGCCGCTCTAGAAATAGGTCTGTTCAACCGTTTCCTGACCGACCAACATTGCTCAGAAATTCTGAAAAATAATATGAATTTGAGGTCAAACAAAACTCTTCTATCCAATTTCCAGCTTCGAGATGATTATCATGAACTTGTTGAGCTTACTCTCATATTTCTTGGTGGTAATCCACCACGAGGCATTCGACTGATTGCTCCAGGGGCAATGCACAGGGCCAGATGGATGGCTAAGGCTTTGTACACTATAAAAGTCTGGATGTTCAAACGACAGTTCTACTTGACCGCAAGAGAGGAGAAATGATTAAGAGACATTGGCGTTTTTGTTTGCTTATTGTATACCAAAGCTTGGATTTCCTGTCCTCATCCAACAGCTGCACCAGCAAATGACCTGATGTTTCTCAAATCTTTATACAATTACAGAAATGTTAATGAGGCTATTGCCAGTGCAGGACTGAAGGCTTTTTTGAGGCATCTTTGGTATTTATCTGAAGAAATGATTGCTTTGTCCTTTTTCGATCCTGACATGGATACAATAACCAAGAGAAACATGGTCAAAGCTTTGAAAAATCCAGAAAATGAAAATTATTTAAAACAGATAAAATCGGATCCTTCTACAATTCCAACCAGAACTTTAGCAAATTTTGTATCTCGCAAAACAGTGACCTTCTTCGACATTCTAGGACGAGAGCGCGGATTTGTCACAGAGGCGGATCCATAGGATTGGGAAAATATGAGCCAATTTCTAATAGCCAAGAGTTGCATTGAAAGTCTCAAGGTTGTAAATGACAGCAGAGCGGGGAATTAAGCTTATAAATGACTTCAGTGATCGTCTCACAAAAGATGAAGATCTAAAACAGTTTCTTCTCCAGATTGTCTCTGATCATCGGTCTCACTATCCGTTGTTAATCAGGGTGCTGGAAACATCTTCAAACACATAAAATATGATAAAATATATGATAAATTATATAGCTCGTTTGTGTTCAGTGATATATACATAACTGCATGTGCGTGTAAAAATACAATTTTTATGATTGATTACAGCAATGAGAAACAGGGCATGTCCATTGAGCGACCTCTAAATATACTTCAATTATTAAAATATTTCGCATACAGTAGTTTCTCATTATTTGTCACAAAAATAAAAGGTACCACTTCTAAAATTTTGACTTTTTATTTTTTGGACCACCCTAATATATATATATATATATATATATATATATATAACGAAACGACGCTTGTATAGGAGAATATTCCGCGCAAGATGAGAGAGAGAGAACGAAACAAATAAAAAAATGAGGTAACCATCCGGGAATCGAACCCGGGATCTTCCGATTGCCGGTCAGATATGATAACCATTACACCATGGGCCTCACTCATTCAAATGCCGTAATTCCTCTACATACGCGCAGAAACCAATGCCCCAAGGGGGCACCTCCCGCATGCCGTACATTATATACATTTACCTGCAAACACGCAGTATAATTAACGTAAAGAACGACGCTTGTATAGGAGAATATTCCGCGCAAGATGAGAGAGAGAGAACGAAACAAATGAAAAAATGAGGCATGGGGGAGGTGCCCCCTTGGGGCATTGGTTTCTGCGCGTATGTAGAGGAATTACGGCATTTGAATGAGTGAGGCCCATGGTGTAATGGTTATCATATCTGACCGGCAATCGGAAGATCCCGGGTTCGATTCCCGGGTGGTTACCTCATTTTTTCATTTGTTTCGTTCTCTCTCTCTCATCTTGCGCGGAATATTCTCCTATACAAGTGTCGTTCTTTACGTTAATTATACTGCGTGTTTGCAGTTAAATGTGTATATATAATATATATATATATATATATATATATGTATGCACAGAACAAATGTCAAATCATATCAATGAAATGCTAGGACGTGTGTCAACTTTACATAATGCAAAGCGGAAAGCAATGTGATTCTAAAGATATTGATTCAATAAATCTGGTATTAGTTATTTAATGACTTTTTTATCAAATCTAAAACTTTGGAAAGACAAAAGGTGTCTATTTACGAGTACTTTTGTAAACTCTGTATATATACAGTGTATATATATATGCGGGAACGAGGGGCCAAGGGTGAATGCCCACAAATACGCCACCCTCCAAAGAGTAAGAAGAAACCCCAAATCAAAGTCTTTTGAGATGCCTTGACACTCTGCGTTTGAAAGATGGGAGGTCATAGACAGGGGGAAAGATGGATTGAGGAAGATTGCCCCAGAGTTGACCGGTTGAGTAAATGAAAGATTGAAAATACCAATTAACCCTTGCGTTAGAGAGTTGGACAGAAAATGAATGAGAATGTGTAGAAAGCCTGGCACTACATGCTCTCCTTAAAGGAGGAGGCATGCAGTTAGAGAGTTCAGAAGAGTATTGTCCGTTATAATAGCGATAGTAAAGAGAAAGTGAGGTAACACTGCGGCGAAGAGAGAGGGATTGAAGACAGTCGGTAAGAGGTGGGGAATTGATGAGACGAAAAACCTTTAATTCCACCCGATCAAGTAGAGCTGTGTGGGTTGAGCCACTACACACATGAGAAGCGTATTCCATACAGGGACGGACAAGACCCCTGTACTGAGACAGCAACTAAGTGGGGATAAAGAAACTACGGAGCCGGCACAGCACAGCTAACCTCTTAGAAGTTGTTTCAGAAAGAGAGTATATGCGATCTTTCCAGGAAAGATCACGAGAAATGGAAACTCCAAGAATGTTAAGAGAAGAGGAAGGATTGAGTTGTGTATTATTTATTGAAGATAAAGGGTAGTCGTGAGGAAGATTATGACGAGTAGACAAATGAAGGAACTGAGTTTTTGAGGCATTGAAAGCTTCATGGTTTTCTCTACCCAATCCTTTTCTCTCGGGTCGCAGGTTTATGGGCGGTGTTGGATTGTTTCAGATTTGCACCCATTAACTCTGGTGTTCCTCAGGGGTTCGTCTTTGTTCCGACACTGTTTCTCTTACATATTAACGATCACCTCTCTACCACATCCAACCCCATCCATTCCTATGTCAAGCTAATGACTCAAACCGCCATACGGGAAACTAGAGCAATCGTTGCCCTCCTGGAAGATGCTTGCTTCTGCAGAGTCACTTCTGACGAATAAACAGTCTTGGAGAACATCACACTCTGCCAGATGAAACACACCCGTAAGTAGTTTGGCCATGGAAAGCGGAACGGGGATTTACAAAGCACAAAGACAACTCTCCAATCACGTGTATTTATGTTCAAAGTTTATGCATTAGTGTTTTGACATAGAAAAGCATAAATGATATCTTTAATGCGTTACATTATCCGAAACATTTTGTTAATCACGCCTATTATGCAGCCAGAAAGAAGTAATTCACGTGTAATGAAAAAGAGAATAATATTTATTGTAACGATAACACCAATAAAAATGACGAAAATATAAATAATAATATTAAATATATTGTTCTATCATGTAATAAACACTTGGAGAATGCTAAAAAAAATTCCCAGAAATACTAATAAAAATTATCTTTAAGTTTCAAGTGGACAATGCGTAGCCAAATAATAATAATAAAAAAAAAAATAACTGACATGAGTGATAAATCCGTAGGAGTATCCAAATCCCTTGTGATAACTGTGATAAAAAGAGTATCGGCTAAATCGGTAGAAGTTTGGAAAAGTAACTGAAACACCATAAGAAAGACATCAGCTATGCAGACGAATTCGACGGAGTTTTTGAACACGTTTAACATATGATAATAAAAACCCACTCTAATAGACAGAGTTTATTTCCACAACAGTTTCGATGCCCACTGGCATCATCCTCTTCGGGTTTTTCTGTATCCACCCGAAGAGGATGCCAGTGGGCATCGAAACTGTTGTGGAAATGAACTCTGTCTATTAGAGTGGGTTTTTATTATCATATTTTGACCTTCACGTAGAAAAAAGTGAAGTTTTTTGCATTTACGTTCAACATAATAATTACTGAGATGGAATGAAAGCAAAATAATTTTTAATTGAAATAATTACAACAAAAGATTAACAGTCGAGTTTGCTTTAATTGAAACTATAAATTTAATCCGGCAGTAAAGAAGGTGATAACGAGCCGCGCCCCAATCAGGTAAGCTCCAATCCTCCAGTATTTTTTTATGCGAGAAGGAGGGCCAAGGGCGAATACCCGCAAAAACGCCTCACACCATAAAAGAAGAAGAGAGCCAAAATCAAGGTCCAGGGTTTTCAAGATGCCTGGACTCTGCGTTTGAAAGATTGGAAGTCACAGACAGGAGGAAAGATGGACAGAGGAAGATTGTTCAGAGTTCATTTAAGGACTTCATTTGTTTTTAGTTTTTTCATTGTGCAGCTAAAAGACGATAAGCGAAGTATTAAAACTTGTATTGGGAATATTAATAAACTGTTATCTCATATAGTGCTTTTCCGCTTCTTTTATTCAGTCACTGTAAACGTGTATATATATATATATATATAATATATTATATATATATAATATATATATATATATTTCATATATATATATATATTTCAGTGTTCCTGAGGATGTCATTAGACGAAAGCGCTTGAGCACCATTTTGTGTTTCCTTTCCTTCGTGGTTTTATTCATCATAAATATTTTTCACGTGTTACTTTCGTGAAATAATTTTCATATATATATATATATATATAATGCCAAGACGATACGACAACGCGTTTTATTGAAATTAATGTTACGGGACTAATTATCCTCAGTATCATCATTAAAAATTAGAAGTGCAACAAAATATAAGGATTAAAATTATACCAGAAAGGAGTGAGATTTAACTAACCAATATTTTTCGTGAAAAATTATATTGTAATCCCTTTAAAGAGAGTATTGCAATTATACCTATGTCTCATAACAGACATTTCACTCGGAGAAAATACCTTTTTTAATCAATAATTTTCTTTTGAAGAATTAGATAAAGAATTCTACGTAAAATAAAACGTGTTTTCTGAAACAAAGTCCAAATTCTTCGCCTGAGAGAGACATCATGAAATTCAAAAACATGCGTTTTCTCTATCTTCGCAATACTTAATGCTCGTAATGAAAATTTAAGAGGAGTCGTGTTCTGGCAAAAGCGTCATAAATAGAAGGAGTCATTAGGGTGATATTGCATTGCCTTACATTCACGCGAGTGATGCTGAAGGAATGATGGTCCTTCTTGAATACCCGAAGAACACCTGAGGCTACAGTAGATTTTAATGGCCTTTCATGGGAGCTTTGGGAGAATGAGGACCGGCCTTTGATGAAGTTATCATTCTCGATTAATTCCTCTCCTTTCATGATTATTTGGGGTGCAAGCCCCAATAAATGAGAAATAGTGAAGGTATTGCGTCATACTGTTGGGGGGAATATGTTGTAATAATTAATTATAAGATTTTAACTTTGAGAACTCAAAGCTGTCTCAGAATCAGGTACAGTGTATATCATCAGTTTTCTCATGTAAGGTTCGCAATTCATGTTAGTTTACCATTATAATTTTTTGAACACGCGTGAACGCTAAAATTACACACTAAAAAGTAACTTCAAGAAATATTGGGTAAACGCTTCCGTATGTTGACTTAAGAGTAGTTCCGGAATTTAAATTGTATCGAAGAAGGAACACTGTTAAATACTCCACCAATAAAAACCGAATTTATATTCGCGAATTCGGTGTTTGTTTTTACGATTAAAATAATCGTAAATTATAGATGAAAAATATTCGGGAAAGATCTGAGCTACGAAATCGATTACATATTCGTGACAAAGGTATTTTCATTCGCCGAAAATATAACGCGTATGCAAACCTGTCAGAGAGCCAGTGAGTGTCAAAAGCATGAAAATCAACATTTTCTCGTAAAAAGCTATATTTCCTGAATAAGAAAATATATCAACCGAAATGCAGTTAGTTATAAGTAAATTGATAAAATCCCTTTTAAAAGACGAAATTTAGTTAGCCAAATCATCTTTATATAACAGGTATAAATTACTCTCTTTCCAGTGCGCGCGCACACACACACACTCTCTCTCTCTCTCTCTCTCTCTCTCTCTCTCTCTCTCTCTCTCTCTATATAATATATATATATATATATACACACACACACTCGGTGGTGTAGTGGTTAGCCTCGCTGACTACGAATCCATCGGCCCGCGATCGAGACCTGGTGACGGCAGGCAGCGCGCAGCAAAACCCAGCGGTTTATCCTTCCACACAATAAAAGAAAGTGATTGGTAGATAAATGGGTACCCTGGGTAGCCTAGTGGTTAAGACGCTGGGCTGCTGGTGGGGCGTGGTTCGGATTCCACGTTAAACTGTAGGTCCAAGGTGGAGTGAAAAGCTTGACCTTCGTCAGAATGAACAATTAGGACGGAAGCAAACCAAAGGTTATATATACACACACACACACACATATATATATATATATACATTAGGGTGATTCAAAAAAATCAAATTTTTTTTTTTAATTGTTCAACCTGTATTTTTGTTCCCTATGACAAAAAAGTAGTGTATGCCAAATTTGGTGAATTTTAAATAAAATTTACTATGTGCTACCAGGCGTCAAAGTTTCCCTCTTTTTCAATTTGTTTGTTTTTACAACTTATGATTTTATGTTTAATTGTTTATATTTCAGAATTTTTAATTAATGGTTTATATACTAGCTTGCTTTTAATTGTTGCTTGGAACTCGTAATTTTGATACCAATTAATCGATTATGGAAGCTAGGCCTAACTCACCATCACCCAGTTGCTCATTTGGGAGAAGTTCTACAAGAAAAGAAACTGAAGTATGGCTAATTGGGCAGCCCTCTGCAGTACTAAAAACAACCGTATTACCATCAGGGAAGGAAATAATGGCCCTCTTCATGCACTACAGAAATATTAAAAAGCAAGACATTAGAGAATCATGCTGCTCTACTGCAGATGATGTGCTAGCAGTTTGGAAAAAAGCAGGAATACCAGCAAAACAAAGAATACATGTAGTAGATAAAATTCAAGGAATACTGAAGGAATGACAGCTGCTTAAGAAAAACAAAGCAAACAAATTGAAACGATCACAAAATTTAAATAATAAAGAAGAAAAATGGAAATATAAACTGGAAAACTTATTTGACATTGCTCATGAGAATGCTATGCAGCTTATAAAAATAGATGATAAGAAATTCTTGAAAATGCAACGTGAGAAAGGACGTCATGGAAAAATGGGTACCATTGATAAGGCTGTTGCTAAAAAAAGAGCAAAGAGCAGCAGAAAAGCAACAACTTTATGAAAAGAGGAACGCAGAAGAAGAGATCAAAAGAAAGAAGAATGAAGAGGCTGTCATACTCACCAGTACATCATCAGAATCAGAGGAGAGTAAAAGTGATGAATCTGGATTCTGTGCTGCACAACCTTCAACATGGAAAAGTAAGGTTGGCAAACGTAGAAAATTGTTTGATGATAAATTATTAGGAAGTCTTGATGTTGCAAAATTGAGTGACAGAAATGCGTCTCTTTTTAATGCAAACAATCAGACATCGCTTGAATGGGACATCTGCGAACAAATAAAATGCATGTGTTTCAATACAACGGCAGCCAATATTGGTCCTAGAAATGGTGCAGCTATTCTTCTAGAACAAAAATTCGACAACGATTTATTGTGGCTGGCATGTCGACACCATATATTTGAAATTATGCTGGAAGCTGTTGTTTCAAAGTCTTTATCACCATCTTCTGGCCCAGATATAATCCTTTTTAAGAAGTTCAGAGAAAAATGGTCAAGCATTAATAAGGAGGACTACGAAACAGCATTATCAGATCCAGATATCTATGAAAATATTCATGACATCAAAGATGACATAATTATATTTGCAACAAATCAACTAGATACATTCCAACCAAGAGACGATTACCTAGAACTATTGCAGTTAACAATTTTTTTGGGGAGGTGAACCAAAAGGTGGAATCAAATTTAAACATCCAGCGGGACTTCATCGGGCTAGGTGGATGGCCAAAATTACATATTCATTAAAAATTTTTATGTTCAAATCTCAATTCAAAATTTCAGTAAAAGACAAAAAAGGACTAAAAGACATGTCTATTTGCTACTCGGTTATATGTAAAGGCATGGTTTACAGCTCCTGTGCTTTCTTGCGCTCCTCGTCTTGCTCTGGAATTATTACAGAATCTTGTAGTCTACAAACAAATAAATGACACAATTGCATTTGTTGCTATTAAAAAACTGTTAGGTCACCTCTGATACCTATCAGAAGAACTGGTAGCCTTGGCCTTTTATGATGATGAAGTGCCTACTGAAACGAAAAACAAAATTGTAAAGGCCTTGCAAAATACAACAGAAACTCTTCCTGCAAAACGGGCTTTTCTAGATCCTGCACTTATTCCAACGAAGAAATTAGAAGATTTTGTCATCAAATACTCAAAGATTCTTTACAATAACAGAATTTAGTTCAAAATTTTTATTCAAAGATGCTAAAGAATGGCATAATGATGAAGAGTATAACTCCGCTAAGAAATCTATCAAACAGTGGAAAGTCGTGAATGATATAGCGGAATAAAATACTAACACATGACGAAGATCAAAAACAATTCTTGCTACAAGTAGTGAAAAACTACAGGGCTGTTTACCCTGATAGAAAGAAAGAAACATTGATGAAGTAAGGACAGCTAATGTCTCAAATATCATGCTAGTTTAATTATGCATGCTTGTGGTTATGGTAGGACCTACGGGGGAGCTTTCCACATTAAAAAAAAGCAATGCGCCTTGTACTGTACCCCCGGGGTGGTGTGGAAAAATTTGACAATTTGAGTCGTTCTGTCAATTTTTAATTGCTGGTAGCAACCCCTAAAAATTAAAAATTTGCTAAAATATTTTAGGACAGTTGTTTTTATGCTGAAATGAACCATTTAAAGGGTTGAACACATTAAAATATCAAAAAAAATATTTTACCCCCATATTTGAATCACCCTAATATACATATATATATATATATATATATATATATATATATATTATATATATATACACACACATATTTAGTGTTGGAATAAATATTTTCTATTATTTATTTTCATTCATGATTATATATATATATATATTATATATATATTTGGTTACCAAACATGAAAGGTGCAAGATATGTATTCCAAAATCTTCTGAAACAAGAGTTAAAAATGAAAGGCAAATATATCGAATGTTATGAAATGAACACTTACTTATTATACACAAGTATGGAAAAAAGTTCGCATATGAAAATGTTCCTTATTTGTTTATTGATTCGTTTTTTGAGATAAGAAGAGAATAAACAAAGAAATAAGTAATCTTTTCATTGAATTTAGGTGAATATTAAATGTGATAAAGACTTGAAGGATATCTGAAACTCTTAACTCCATAGATTCAGGGCTACCAATATCTAAAGCAAAACCGCAGACGAAAACCTCCAAAAAATATTTTGGAAATTTTTTTTTTTCAGAATAAAACTAGACAAAATTTTATTTTGTAAATAAAAATGAATTTTCACTCCAAATATTTTTTATTCTTTTTTCATGACGAGAATTTGGGATCAAAATTTGTGTATTGTTTAAGTAATTAGAGTGAAATAGAGGGAAAATTTTCCAAAGGACTGACGGCAAAGCTAAAAATAAAATTTCAATATATTTAAAACCTTTTATAATAAACCGTGGAAAAGGAAGCTAAAATACTGTATACAGTTCGAAATTATTTACAAGAACAGTCATTCCCCTAAAAATCATTTTACAAATCTTAAAAAAGAAAAAATGACCAAAAACTTTCCCAAAGCATGTTTTGCAAAACATTTTTAATTTTAATCAAAACTTTGAGATTGTTGAGGTTATTGTGAGGCAAAAGCAAAAGATGGCGTCTAATGCTCGAAAATATATCCGAAGTATTAATATTTAAATTTAGATTAAAAAAAAACAAAAACAAAAAAAAAACTGAGCTTGAAAATTTACAAAACTAATGAGGGAAATTTGTATGTTTTGAAATTTGCAAATAAAAAGGATTTTTATATTTAAATTACAGACCCTGTCAGATAAGGAAATAGTATTGCAATATGTCATATTATCCTACCTCAGGCTTTTAACCGAGCAATTACAGTAATCTGAAAACGTTCGCTCATTTCTAAAATTAAAGTGAATTTTGATTTTAGAATTCTTATTCAGGAACACGTAACCTCGGACAGCTGCCATATCAGCATGTCTTTTGCTATTACTGTTATTTGGAGTTTCTCTTTCCTTGTTAGGTATTTATTATTATTATTATTATTATTATTATTATTATTATTAGCTGAAGCATTAAAAATCTTCCAAAGAAACTGAAAGACAAATTCATCAAATCATAGAAGCAATAACGCTGTATGCCTTGTCTTATTTCCAAAAGAAAATTTAATCTGTATTCCTATATACAGGGTGTACATAAAGTCAGGATCTATTTTTGTGAAGCACTTGGAAATTATATGGAATTCAATCATAAAATGATAAAGTGGTAACATTTATTAAATAATTAAGAGTAGGATTCGACGTGACGCCCATCAGTATCCCTGCACAGCTCAAATCGTTCCGCAGCATTTCTAAACACATTCTGGAGCATTTGCGGGGTTATGTTATCTGCAGCAGTTCGTATACGTGTACGTAAGTTTTCAAGACTCGTAATGTTCGTCTGATAGACGTGCGATTTGATTAAGCCCCATGCAAAGAAATCTAAAGGGGTTAAATCTGATGATCTCGCTGGCCAAGGTCTGCTGCTTCCGCGTCCGATCCAGCGATTTGGAAAACGTCCATTTAGATAATCCTGAACAATTTTGGCATAGTGACAAGGAGCACCATCATGTTGATAGACGACGGTACTAACAATCCTATCCCCAATCAGCTGAGGTTCAAGGAATTGCTGCAACATGTCCAGATAAATAAGCCCCGTAACTGTAGCTTCAGCAAAGAAAAAAGGACCATAAACCTTAGATTTTTTAAACCCATCCAGACATTAACTTTAGGTGAGTCTCTTTCCCAATTTTGGACGAAATCATTCGGTCTTTCATCTGCCCAAATTCGACAGTTATGGCGATTTACTTTTCCACACGTATGGAAAGTGGCTTCATCACTAAAGAGAATGTTGTCCATTAAATTATCACTCCAGATTTGTTCTACGAGATCAGCACACACAGCACTTCGTCGAGGGAAATCTTCCTCATGTAAATCATGTAAAACCTGCAAATGATATCTTTTCTTCTGCAAATTAACTTTCAGAATTTTGTGCACAGATGACATCGGGAAGCCGTCTGTGTGATGCAGCACGAACGGACGTACGTGGCTCCTCAGTGATAATTCCGCGTACTGCATTCACGGTAAGATCTGACATACACGGTCGTCCTGATCTTGCTTCATCATTTACAGATCCCGTTCGTTTAAATTTGTTCACCAATTTTCGTATTGTCTTGTCTATTGGCCCCGGCTTATGAAATCTCCTTCTAAACTTCTCTCTGATGTCATTGTATTTCTTTCCCTCGATTCGCCAAATTACTATTGCCACACGCTCTTCTGTATTCATTCTAAGGGCTTCTGAAAAGAAAAATAGAAAAAAATAATTATTTCACAAAAATAGATCCTGACTTTATGTACACCCTATATATACTAGGACGATTCCGGTACTGTTCCCCCATCTCTTCTTCCATCTCTTCCTCCATCTCCTTCTCTCTCTGACTTTATTATGTCTTAAATTAGAATCTCTTCCACATATATTTTTTCTGCCCTACCTGGGCTCAACTCTAGGAAGAAGTGCGGTCCTGATGGTGTCCCTCCTCATGTTCTCAAGAACTGTGCTTCTATGCTGACACCCTGCTTAGGCAAACTCTTTCGTCTTTGTCTTTCATCTGGTATTTCCTGCTGAAAGCTCGCTTTCATTCAGCCTGTCCGAAAAAAGGGTGACCGCTCTCAACTCTCCAACTATCGTTCAATTGCTTTGATTTCTTGCCTTTCTAATTTTTTTAATCTTTCCTTAATAAAAAGATTTTCAAACACGTTTCTACTCATAATCTTCTTTCAGATCGTCAGTATGGTTCCGCAAGGGACGCTCTACTGGCGATCTTCTTGTATATCTTTTTGACTCTTGGTCAATGGTCATCCGCCTTTCAGGATTTCGGTGAAACCTTTGCTATTGCGCTAGACATATCAGAAGTTTTTGATTGAGTCTTTAATTTCCAAACTGCCCTGTTTTTCTGTCTTTCTATCTATGCCCTCATCTCTGATTTCCTTTCTGGCCGATCTATAGCTGCTGTTGTAGATAGCCACTGATCTTCTCTTAAAGCTATTAATAGTGATGTTCCTCAGTGCTCTGTCCTGTCTCCCACTCCCTTCCCTTTATTTATCAGTAATCTATTAAGTCGCACTTCCTGTCCTATCCACTTCTATGCTGATGATTCCACCGTTCACTACTTCTCTTGCTTCGCAAAGCGTCCCTCTCAAGAGTCACTCCATGCTTCGCGTGAGACGGCTATGGCGCCGGAATGGGACGTTTTGGCGCCGACGTTTCTGGCGCCGACGTTTTGGCGCCGCCGTTTGGGCGCCGTTTGACGATTGGTTTGGTTAAGTCGTGATATTTTTGTTAAAACTAACGAAAATATCACGACTTAACCTAACCAATCGTCAAGGGCGTACAGTTGACCTAACCGGGCAGTGACGATTGGTTAGGTTAAGTTGTGATATTTTTGTTAGTTTTAACGAAAATATCATGACTGAACCTAACCAATCGTCAATGGGGCAGATAACGGAAAAGTACCCATATTATATATACACCTTATAATACACTGACTCAGGGGTGGGGAACCTGCGGCCTTTTGGGGTACTAGTTGCGGCCTTCTGCCCATTTGACATTCAGAATTCATACCGTACGATAACGGACAGCAACTGATACCCCTTTAGTGTTTTAGGATATTTCATTAGATCATGGTTTCAGCTTCACTGCTTCTTACACATACAAGCCTTCTTTATGGCTTGAACAATAGGAAATATGGCAACGCTGCCAGTTGAAACTGGCAGTGTTGCCTTACGGCTTACGCCCTTACCTATCAACGATCAACTCGACTGGCTGACTGGATGACAGTTACTGACGATTCTCCGATAGTCACACGCACGCTTGTTTCCTTTAAAACTGTAAATCTTTGATCAATTCGTGTACCATTTTTATTTAAAAATCTTCTGGTACCCCAATCATGTCAAAAACTGTAAAAAGAAAATTAAAGGAAGAGAACGGGAATTGCAGTATTTCATAGTTGCTAAGAAAGATAAAATGATGTGTTTGCTCTGCAACGCCATAATTGCAACAGTGAAGAAACACAATGCATATCAGCATTATGCAACTCATAAGAACCACAAGTATGCTATATTGGAAGGAGAACCCCGAAAGTCTGCACTTACGAAGATGAAACTTCAAAAGCAGCAACAACAGCAAGTATTTAAAACGATGTCATGCCTAGGGACTGAAATCACTGAAGCAACTTATAAAGTAGCATATATACTTGGAAAAAGAGGTAAGCTATATAGTGATGTGGAAATCATAAAAGAATGCATTGTTGAAGTTGTAGCCTCTTTAGATTCAGACAAGGTTAACAAATACAAACAACTACCTCTTTCAAGAAGGACCATAACTGATCGGCAACATGAATTAGCCCTCAATGTAACTGAACAGCTTCATACAATATGCCAAAGCGAAAATACTTATTATTCGATTGCCTTGGATGAGTCCACTGATATTACTGACTCAGCGCAAGTGTCATTTTTTATTCCTGTTATAACTGCAGATTTTCAATACTACGAGGAGTTACTGGCTTTGGGTACCCTTACGGGGAAGACACGTGGAATTGACGGCTTGTCTCTCTTCAAAGAAAAATGCCGTGAAGCGAAACTGAATTTATGTAATTTAGTAAGTGTATGCACAGATGGTGCACCTTCCATGAGAGGAAAATGTGAAGGATTTGTTGCGCTACGATAAAAAGAACTGCTAAATCCAGAGAGCTTGATTTCCTTTCACTGTATTTTGCATCAACAGAATCTCTGTGCCAAATCTACTGTTTTAAGTGACACATTAAGTAAAGTTATACGTATTGTGAACTACATTAGAGCAAATGCATCATAGTCCAGGCAATTTGTAGTTAGACCTGGGCAAAATTGCTTCAGAAGCTTTCTAAACTGTTTCCAGCTCAGGAACCATTGCAGAATAACATATCCAAAATCCGACAAAATTGGACCCCGGGAACACCCCCAAAAATGAAATTCAAAATGGCGGACTGGATGTTTCCTACGAAAAAAAAAATATATAATTTACGCTTTTATTTATAGAGATACATTTGATGCTTTTTCTTTCAGTTGTAATGTTTTAAATAATTCAACAATATACAACACAACCAGTTATTACGCAAATATAATGTTATATAGCTTTTTACAGATTTTTATAATCAATAATACAACAATTATTTTTTTCCCAGTTTCAAGTTTTGTTCATTACAGAAGAAGTGATACCTGGTCACAAACATACAGAAATTAATCCTCTTCATCACTATCATCGGATAGATTACCGGTACTTGGGTTGTTATCGCAACCACTGATTTGGCACTCGCCACAAGCGGCTGAACAGGGCATTCCATTACGCTTGCATCCACATCTTGAAGTAGCACATTTCGTCTTGCAGGAGCAGCGGATCATGTTGAGTAGATAATTTGGAGCTGGTGGCTTGTCGCAGGCTGTAGGGTAGTAGGAATTATTCTTTACATACCAACCCCACTGTTCTGCATCGATCTTCTCTTCTGTAGACTTCCAGATTAGTATTTGAAAGTATGTGCGAAAGCTGTGGTACTTTGTGGACGCATCGGTAGGTGGCAAACGTTCGGGTGTAACAAAAGATTTAGCTGTAGCTACCTTTTCAACTAACATTCGATGACGTAGTGCGTCAGTGGATTCAAGTGCTTTGCAGCCATACAACAGAAGCATTGCCTTTCTTCCAGCGGCTTCAATGTCAGAGTGTTGGCAACAATCAGAACAGAATGTATTTGCAACTGAACGGAGTTCAGCCACCTTCATCAGTGTGTCGAATGCTTTGGCTTTACCGATCGAAAAAATTCTGGATGTGCTATCACAGCCCGTGAAAGCATGCACAAACAGGAGATACTTGCAGATGTCATTGCCTAACAATGATTGAATTCTGAGAATATCATACACAGGATTAGGAGATGGTCCCCGTCTTATATCGCTGCGATAGTACAACTTGAAACCACTGCCCTTGGCATGGTACAGAAGGAGAATCAGCAAGTCGGTGTCTTCCCCTATTACTGTTGTAGTTGCATTTTCTGATGAGGAAACTGCTGCACGAACGATGTCCACATCAGCATCCCCATCTGCGTTGTGAACAGTACACCCGTGCTTCTTCAACATCTCACCTACGAGGGAAATAAATGCTTGCTTGCTTGTTTTCATTAGCCAAGAAGTGTTCCTTCTGGCCAACAAACTTCATGCTTGGAATGAGATTCACATTTCTGCTTGTCTTGGTGCTGCGTCTTCTGTGGGTCATGTCCTTGATCGTAGGAGAGCTGCTGTAGCCATCAAAAACAATGATTGCTTTTCCATATGTTTTCAGAGTGAAATCGGCATATGAGTTGGCGATGCTGTCATATGTTTCATCTTGACGCCAGGAAACACGATGTAGTAGAGATCCACCATCCAATACGTACTGGTCTGTGCACTGAATTTCTTGAACTTCTTCCATGCGTAAAGTGTCAGTGTATTTGATTATTGCATGAGCTAGCTGAGACTTATCGGGTTTCCTCAAGATACTTCGTGATTCGAACAATGCAGGAGGATATGCACACAGTTCGTAACACATGACATCTTCAAGATTCATGTCTCCGCCAGTGGCAACAGTCATCATTCTCTGAAACAGTAGTGCAGGATCTACTTCTATATCTGAAGCATCAGTGATCACAACGGCAGAAGCAGATCCTAGTGTTTTCACTTTGTCAGATCTTTTGGCAGAATATGTAAAGGCTTGTTTCCCAATCATTTTTACGACAATGTTCGTACCGATTGAATGCAATTGATGAACGTTAACTCCAGGATCAGCAGTTAGCCCTGTTACAATGTTGCAGAGACCCGAGGTAGAATGGAATGGGGATAAGGATTCCAGACATTCAAGTACTTTCTTCATGTCATTACTGTCCCTGATTTGTCTACTTCCCCTCATTTCCTTGTGCTGTTCACTACTTTCCAACAAAACTCTGGTGTATTCCTGCATTGCTAAGTTATAAGTGAAACACAGAGGCATAGAAAAGAGCCACGTTGTCCTTTGGATGTCTGTAAATCCACTTCCGCGTGTCAGTCCGCCTCTGCTTTTCAGGGAACGCATTAGTACTTGTTCTATCACCAGGTCTGTGCCGAGTCCGGCCCATAATCTGTCGCTTCTTCTTACCACAAACTTACCTTCCTGGAACATTTTGTTAACGGCTGGATTTTCAGAAGGCAAACTTAACATTTTCTGCAGGTACAGGTATATCGATTTCAGGTAATTGTGATGTCCGGCTGCTGCAATTATGGGGATGGTCTCCAGCATAGCTTGCAAGTGCAAATCCCACGAGCCGGTTCTGTCTGCTGTTATTGAAAAACTCATGATCTTCACTTGCCCCACAAACACCTTTAAATGGGAGACCCATAAAGGGTGCACACACATTTCTACATTACTGTACAGTCTTTACAGCCACACCTACACTTTTCCTCGTATGTGTATACACAATACACGATTACGAACACAGTTAGGTAGACCAGCCATGAGTGGATCCTAGGGTCTTTGTTGGTCTGAAACATTATAACATTATATTCCAACCAGAGTTGACTTGTTTGCGAAGTAGATTGTAGGTCAGTTTTCTTCGCATCCAAAGTGGTAGCAATCTGAGACAATGCATTCGAAGATTCCACATCCTCAACTGATTGTTTGGCGGTCATAACATCGTCGAGCAGGTCACAAGCTTCCTTATGGAGGTCATGAGGAGTTCCATCTTCATTACAAGGGAAAACGTCTGCGACTAGTAAGGTACTAAGAGCTGCATCTACTATCATATGACCACGTATCGCTCTTGAAACAGCTTTTCCAGACATCATGTGTTGCACGGCATTTGGTCCGTATATTTCTTGAAGTACTTCAGACAATCCTGAACCATTCATAAGAGTACCGACTGCTCCCAAAAGATTCATCAGTGTGTGAAATGATCCCAGCATTAAAACAATGTCCTGCAGGTTTCTGTTCATTGATGATTTGGGAAGCTTTCCAGAACAAAGGCTGATCAAAGGTAATAATGCATGGGACTTTTTGATCGCGTGCTATCTTGCTCAAATATAGTAATGTCGAAAATATGCAGGTCATGTCATTTGGCGACATATCTATGATGGGAAGGAACGTGATCGACGCCACACCTGGATGTGAGACACTTGATCCACCGTGAATTGCCTGCATTGTTCCGGACCAACTTGGACCTGATCTTTCTGCTAAAGATATCTGCCAGAGAAGACTACTAAGTCGACTTATGGTGGCAGTGGGTACTGGAAGTTCGCGGAATGAGATGTCCCTCAACATGCTTCTCGCGTGTCTATATTCCCTAATGTCAACGGTTGCAATCTTCTTAATGTCATTGTCACCAACATTACGCCTGTGAATAGAAGGGTGGATCTTGATCTTCGGAGTTATTGCGGCAATCATACCCATTCCATGAAAGGTATTCTTCCCATCCAAAGTGCAGACATCATGATCGACGTTATCTGCTGCTAGAAGGACTGCAGTGTTTTCATCAACAGTAAAAGAGCCAGACCCACTTGCCAGCGCCGCGTTTCTTTCGAATCTTGTTACTTCTGCATACGACGAACAGTAACCCAGCTGATGGAGAACGTCAATAAGGTACCTTGACCTAAAGTTGTGGTGTAGCTGAACCGACAAACCGATCTGTAGTGGACATAGTAATCCTCAGTGGTGGGCGCGGTACCAAAATTTGGGGGTGCGTTACGCGGTACTGCGGTACCTCAGCATGCCCAGTGCGTTACGCGGTACTGCGGTACTTTTTCAGGTCCCCCTGGTGCGTTCCGCGGTACTGCGGTACTGCACACAAGAACAACACAAGTAATAGCACATATTTTCAGAAATTGCATATCGGCGATTTCGCACCTGAACTTTCTGCCATAATGGCTAAAAATCGATCTTTGTCACAGAAATGTAACACACGTGCAACCGGCTCAAAAGCAAGCACTGCACTGAGGCGTTGTGATAGGATGGCAACGTAACATGTTCTGAACGAAAACTTAACGTGTCTAGAGTTAGGCTGATGCAACACACGCAGCATTCGTCTTACTGTACTCCTGTAATAAGGTTTACTTCAAAAAAAGTGTTAATTTTTTGAAAAGTCGTGTTTGTCGGTACCGCGGAAAGTACCGCGGGAAATTTGAATGTGGTAGCGGTACTGCTGTACTTTCAGCGATCCTTTGCGGTACTGCGTTATGCGGTACCGGTTTGGTAGTGCGGTAGTACCGCAGTACCGCAGTACCGCAAAAAATACCGCAAGTGCCCAGCTTTGGTAATCCTCTAGGACGGGTTGCTTGCATAATGCTCTGCCCAATTGCACCTATTTTTCTTGAAGCATCCTGTCCCGCAAATGCTTTTGATAATAGCAATTTCAGACTGTTGGGAATGTAATCAAGAGCACTTTCTGCAGTGATGTCATTTGGAGATGGATACACATCTTTTCTAGGCGAGTCGACAGACTTGATATCACTTCTGATTATTTTTGCAGCAGCTTCTACTAGGTAAATCTTCTGTAGCTCTATATCTATATCACATTCTTTCGACTTTTTGTGATAATCTATAAGAATTTCATTAGCTGTCTCTCGTAGTGTTACTACATCTGCCTTCCCACTTTCACCTGATATTATGATCTTGTCTCCGTAACGTTCTAAAAGCTTTCTCTTCATGTGCCTGCGTTCGTAGACAGAGCTCTGACTTCCTTGAAGATATTCCTCCATTTTGGAAATTAGGTCTCCAATCAACAGTTGTTCATCATCATTCTCTTCCAGGTAAGCACAGGTCTGAAGGAATGCTTGGTGTTGCTCTTCATTAGTTGGTCTCCCTTTCTTCGAATCATGATCGTCGGAGGAGTATGCGCGAGGAATGTTTTTTCCACTTCGAAAATTTACGCTGCAGGTGTGATGGTAGACACAATCTGCAGCAGGAAGATCACGAAGATAATACTCCAGACGGCCTTTTACATTAAACGACCATTCATCGCAGCGGCTTTCACAGCACCTTTTTATGGTTTCGGAGAACTCTGTAGTTCTTATTTTGACATGCTCTGATTTTGGTTTGTGTTTGGAAAAAAAGTCCACAAAGGTATCACAAAACAAACAGTGAGTAGCACTGGAAAATGCGTATTCATGAAAACGAGCACTTTTCCTTGGTATTGCCTCGGCTGCGGTCTGTCGCTTCTTTATTTCAATGGTCTTTTTATCCGTAAACCTTTTCCTACATACAACGTGAACACTTATTCCAGCTGTTGCAACAACATCGCTTCCACGGCTGCGGCTGGATGCATTTATACCATCTGCTCCTTTTTGCGAGATGTGAACCACTTCCTGTCCGCTGTCCAATTTCTCCTTACAAATCACGCACAATTCTTCAGGGGTCTGCATTCTTGAAGGCGGACGCACACCGAGTCAGCCGTACACCGAGTCAGTCTGAAACAGAAAACACAAATTAATAAACTGTGTTGCAGTATTTAAAAGGAGTACATAATAACAGTTTTAAAGAAAATGACAAGCACAAATACGCAGATTTGATAGTGGGTAGTAGGAATTAAAGAGTTGTATATAATATAAGTTTATAAAGATGTAGCAATGTCCATTCTCACATACACTCCATACAGTATATTTTATTTACATTACGTGACGTCATAGTTTAATACTAGCCGCCTAATACCATTTTTAGTGTCATAGGTTAATTTAGAAACGAAAATGTGTTTTAAAACATTTTACTGATCAAGAAAAACGTCATAACTCTCTCTACAAAGCGAAATTAAAATTTATTGTATTTCGTAGGAAACTGCCAGTCCGCCATTTTGAATTTCATTTTTGGGGGTGTTCCCGTGGTCCAATTTTGTCGGATTTTGGATATGTTATTCTGCAATGGTTCCTGAGCTGGAAACAGTTTAGAAAGCTTCTGAAGCAATTTTGCCCAGGTTGAAGCTATTTTTGCTCTAGATTGCCTGGACTATCACGACATCGCCAGTTTCGCAATATGTTTATGCTTGATGATGAAACATTCAGTGTGGATCTTCCGTATCATTCTAAAGTGCGCTGGTTGTCACAAGGGCAAGTCTTTGAAAAACTTTTGTCTTTGCGAAAACAAATCACAAGATGTTTTGAGGAACTCAGTGAACCATGTGAATTGTCCAAAAAGGATTTCTGCAGAAATGCTGCATTTCTGTGTGACGTAATGTCAAAGCAAAATGACCTGAATATTTCTTTGCAAGGTAAAACTAAATCCATATATGAAATGTGGCAAAAAAATCCAGGCTTTTCGGAGGAAGCTGCGCTTTTTCAAAACTATCCTTACCCGATCGGAACTTTCAGCTGAACACTTCCCTGAACTGGCAAAGGTAATTGATCAAGATACAAGCAAATCATTAGGGGAATGCGATGTGAAAGAATACACAGCTGTCCTAGACTCCCTGATTGAAGAATACGATGAAAGATTTGAAGATTTTGAGAAACATGACTTCACACTGAAACTAGCTTTCCAACCACACCTGGTTGATGTCTCCAAAGCACCTGAAGATTTACAGATGGAGTTGATTGAGCTATTAGAAGATAATATCCTTAAGTCTCTATTTGATACTAAGAAGGATCCTGTTGAAATATGGAAAAATGCCGTTGAATACCCACGTCTGCGCCAACATGCTCGTCGAATGTTGTCTTGTTTCGGCACAACCTACTGTTGTGAATCAACGTTTTCGTATGTGACTCAAATCAAAACGCGCTTGAGCTCTCAGATGACGAATATTCACCTGGAGGACCAACTAAAACTACGGTCAACGATGTTGGAACCAAATGTACGACTCCTGTCCCGCAATAAGCAGTCACAAAAAAGTCATTAAATGGTTTATCACTTTTTCACTTAATATTAACATCATTTCACTTAATATCATTTTTCACTTAATATTAGTTCTATTGTCAATTATTCCCCCCAAAAAATAAATGTGCACTTGCTGAATTTTTTATTTATTATAAAAACCCTCACGTATTATCAAGTTTGATTTAAAATTAGTAAATATGTAGATTGTAGACTAAAATATGACATTTTGTTGTACTGTATATGTTAAATTCTCAGCATGCGGCCTAATAGGGTCTTGGTTAAATGAAATGTGGCCTTCCAATGAAAAAAGGTTCCCCACCCCTGCACTGACTCTTTTGCTCGCACCGCCAAAAAAGTAACGAAGGGTCGCGCTTGCTACATTTATCAAACACATACAAATATCCATTATGTGAAAACTTCTGTTTCCCTCTCTTACTTGATATATTTTCAGACATTTATGCTATTAAGGGCAACAACACAACTTATCTGAAAAGACAGACAGCACTTCAGGTTAATAACCAAGTATTACTACTTAATACTTAATACTAATTAACGGCGGCGCCAAACCGTCTCCGCGCTCAAACGACGCGCCCAAACGGTGGCGCCCAAACGGCGGCGCCAAAACGTCCAGCGCCAAAATGTCGGCGCCAAAACGTCCTAGATGGCTATGGCGCACCTGACCTCTAATATTTCTACTATCTCTGATTGTGTCAGAGAAAATCTTGCGGTCTTCAATGCCTCAAAAACTCAGTTTCTTCATCTGCATACTCCTCACAATCTTTCACACGACTATCCCCTTAACTTCAAAAACACACAACTCAGTCCTTCCTCTTTTCTAACATTCTTGGTGTTTCCTTTTCTCGTGATCTTTCCTAAAAAGAACACAGATACTCTCTTTCCAAAACAACTTCTAAGAGGTTAGGTGTGCTGTGCCGGCTCCATGCTTTCTTCACCTCCACTCAGTTGCTGCCTCTATACAGGGGTCTTGTCCGCATCTGCATGGAGTACGATTCTCATGCGTTTTCCGCCTCTTACTGACTGTCTTCAATTCCTCTCTCTTCGCCGCAATGTTGCCTCGCTCTCTCGTTACTATTGCTATTATAACGGACACTGCTCTTCTGAACTCTCTAACTGCATGCCTTCTTTCCTGTCCAACTCTCTAACGCAAGGATTAATCAATATTTTCAATCTTTCATTTACTGAACCGGTCAACTCTGGAACAACCTTCCTCAATCCATGTTTCCCCCTGTCTATGTCTGCCAATTTTTAAAACGCTGAGTGTCCAGGACCTTGATTTTGGCTTTCTTCTTCTTCTGCTTCTTCTCCTTCTTCTTCTTCTTCTATTTGGGGGAGACTAACTTAGCCATCTATATTTCTATATAACAAAAAAAATAATAATAATAATGAAGGGTAAGAAAAACTAAATATATGCAAGATCACTGTATCTAAAGTTGTTAAGATACTCACTAAGCAAAAGGTATTTAATATTCAATATTTAATTATTTAATACTTAATTATATTTTAGCCTCTTATATCGTAACTCCCAACAAATACGAACGTTTAATCTTAGCCAAATCCCTATATTTAATTATATAGAGTTTTGCGAATGTATAATCGTAGCAAAATTTTATACTTTATGCATGAATTTCTAATCATGTTTGTAGCTTACTGCAGATAATCTCTCTCTCTCTCTCTCTCTCTCTCTCTCTCTCTCTCTCTCTATATATATATATATATATATATATACACACACACACACACACACACACATGTATGTATGTATTTGCATGTGCCTGTTACATGTACGTGTATGTACAGTGTTGTGCAAATTAATGTGAACGACTGAACGTGGAACCAAAATATGATTTTTCATTGTTTTTAATGAAAAAAACAATGAAAGCTTTTTAAATGTAATTTTATGAATAAGTTTAATTATTTATGGTATACACTACATTACTGTATCAACTGAAACATTATTGCAGCATCTTTTAAGGCTATTGCATCATCTTTTGAAGTCGAGCTTGTCATTCAGTTTCTGCCTAATTTTGTATATTCTTGTCAGTCATCAGAGTCAGTAGGTGTGATTTCTGTGCTCTGTATGTTTCAGAGTTGAATTTGGACATTACACCAAGAAAAAGGAGTAAAATAATCACCTTCCATGAATATACATCGCTCACACAGAGAAATTGCCAATGCAATCAAAGTTAGTGTGGGAGGCGGTTAATAAGATTATTAAGAATAAACAAACAACAGATACCAATATCCTCATCAAAGAAAGGCAAATGCGGAAAAAATGGAAAAAAACAACCAGAGATGATGCAAAGTTAATACGAATGAACAAGAAGGATCCCAGAAAAACTAGTGACATGCTTAACCAGGAATTAGCAGCATCAAATATCCAGGTATCATCATCAACTGTAAGACGTCGATTGCTGGCGGTTGGACGCAAAGCCGAGAAACCTCTGGAAAAACAATTGCTAACAACAGTAATGAAGAGAAACCGCTATGCGTGGGCCAAGAAATATGCTGGTTGGTCAAAAGATTGGTACAATGTATTATTTTCAGACGAGAGTAATTTTTCTTGTTCAAGGTCAACAAAATCGATTTGTACGCCATTTACCTGGTGAACCCACAACCAGTTCCAAAGTAACCAAACTGTGAAACCCCCAGAAAAGAAAATGTTCTGGGGTTGTTTTTCTGCATGATGAACTGGCTCACTAATGCCTGTGGAAGGCATAACGAATAGTAAGCGACATATTTAGGTTCTAGAACGCCATGGCAAATCAGAGCTGCAGAGACTGTTCCCAAAGGGGATTTTTCCAACAGGATCTGGCTCCATGCTATACATCAAAATGTGTTAAGTAGTTCTTAAAGGTGAACAATATCAGCTGTTTAAACTGGCCGGGAAACTCGCCAGTTCTAAACCCAATCGAAAATCTATGGGACATATGTAAGACACGACTTCAAAAACTGGACTGTACAACTAAAGCAAAACTGATCACGTCTGTCATCCAAGTCTGATTTCATGATGAAGAATTAAAGAAAATTTGTGAAAAACTGGTATATTCTATGCCAAAGTGTGTTCAAAGACATTATTAAAGCTAAAGGTAGCTATATCAAATATTAAGGTTTGTTCCCGTCTTCAAAATATATGCTGTTTACTGAAAATTCTAATTTTTTTTGGCCTGTTCACATTAATTTGCACAATACTCTACATATGCTTCTTGTAGCACCTCAGGTGCACCATTAACATATATAAATACAATACTAAATTGTAATATTGATATTATTATCATTATTATTGTTGGTGTTGTTGTTACCATTGTTTTATATTGTTATTCTACTACACTACGTACGCTTAGAAACGCATTAACTGTGGCATTATCATATATATATATTATAGTATAATATATACGTATGTGTTAGTGTGGTATTCTCTGTACACCTACTTTTTTCTTATGCATGTAGCATAGAACAATAAATATATTTTATTATTATTATGGCCGTAGTAGCAGCATTTAAAATGAGAAATATTGAAGGGGGGTCGCAACCTGTACAAATTTCTGAAAAGCGTACCTTATTTGGAGGTAATTTGATCACTAAAAGACTATATGAGCTTGTTTTTAGTTTTTACACTAAAGTTCAGTCCTGCGTCATACTCAGAGGAAACAGCAGCGCTGGACACAACCCAAGAATATCCTCTTCACCATTCTTGATACATTTACATAATTAGCAAGTTTGTGAAATGTGATCAGACTCACTTTTAAAATCGTTAAAATTACTTAAAGTTCGTCTCTTCATAAAGTTTGAATTTTTTTCTCACGTTCTTATCCGTTTTACCTCAAAAGTGAATCAAACTTAAAATTAAAATTATTGCTCTTAATGAAGCTTCAGTTTACGACAAATGTATTCATAAGTACAAAGGATAGTTGTTTGTGTATATATATATGATACAACTCAGAATGGTCCTCTGAGATAACTTTTCTATAATACATAGACTATGGATGGAACAAAGAAATCTTCTGGGATATTAAATCCAGTATGGTACGAATAAGTAATAGTAAATGGCAAATATTGAAGTTTTTTTTTACATGATGGAAACCCTCACTAGCAAAGAGGCCCCAAAATATAGCTTCCCTCATCAGCTATATGCTAAGCAGACAAGACCTAGCTTTGGGACTGGGTCTAGGGTTTACATGAAAGTTATCTCAGGGAACTATTCTCAGTTGTATCACATTAAAGAAACGTGTTAAGTGCCTCAAATAGTGGACGCTCAAAGTTGCCGGTTGCGGTTTAAGTTTTGAATTTTGGCTAAAATTACCATAGTTACCCTTTCTCTTTGATGTGAATTCGATCCAACTCAAATGCAATAAGTTTCTCGCTTATATTGAGGTTCTGAATGTAGCTGCCTAGGTTAGCTTTAAACCCTAGACCCTATCACTAAGTATTTCCAATCCAAAATTTTTGGACAAATTAAAAAAGAAAATAAGATACTGAAAGAAATGATTAAACACCACATTTTGACCAAAGATATACAAACTCATTGTTGAAAGCTACAACAAACTTCAACGTATGTCGACATACTTTCAACGAGAAAGAAGTGTTCTGAGAGTGAAAGTACGAATGGAGTGCACCATTCCTCTTGCACCAGTTGCACCACAAACAAGCTACTCCGCTTGTCCACAGCTTAGTGGATAACATCCTTTCTCGATAAGCGAAGTGAACACACTGAGGTAAGAAGTTCGAATCCCGATGACGTTGCTAATAGTAATACAGGAGCTAGGGCAACAGGACTCAGTTAGTGGCCTGAGCACTGTGACAATTACTGTCACCCCTGACTGATTATTATTACTAACACACTGCACTTCAAAGCTTTTCAGCACAAATACACTGAGACTGGAATTTTCATCAACATGTGGGAAATTCTTTCGTCGACCAAATGTTCTCAAGTGGCGAAAATATTTTCATGAAACTTCGGTGTTTGATGAAATATTTTTTGGGGGAACTGATTCCTTGAACATAATTTGATAGAAGTGGATGGCGCCATCTATTGGAGGAAATATCAATTAAATACCATTTCAGATTATTTTCATTAATGGAGTGTAATTACATACGTACCAATTTTATGTTAATCATGAACAATATACTAACAGCAACTTAAGTTTTAAGATTAAATACATTTGAAATAAATTTACTTTAACTCTGTGGGATTCCAACCGATGCCACTGAAAATTCGAATTTTGTGAGCCGCCACGTTATTCACTCATGAAACGTTAAGATATACTGAGAGAGTTTTGTATATGTATTATTTTGCACTGGTTTCTCTATGTATATTTTCAGCATGCATTCTGTTTCTGTTTATATATAAATATAACGAAACATGAATCAGGAGCAGTCCCTTATAAATCACTGTTTATGATTTTAATTACATACAAATTAATCATCAGGAGTGTTTTGATGATTGAACGTTTATAACATTGGTGCCCACCCTTTTTTTTAGCTCGTGGGCTGAAGTTGTTATCTTAAAATGAGCTAATGGTCATATATATATATATATTTCTTGGTGTGTATTTTTACTTTGATTCTTTTCTACGTTTTAGAGTGATACGCACACACTGTGGTGAAAGGACTTAATCAAATTCCAACTGTGGAGATGGTTCGGTACCTTCAGAGTTTACTTTAAAAGAAATTTGAAATAGTTTTATTTTTCTGATGTGCTTCAATATCTGAAAGTTGTTGAGGAGACCTCTTTGAAAGTAGTGAACCATATTCAAGCAAAAATGAAATGAAAAAAATTGCTTCATAAGTATCGATGAGTTCATTGTTGTATTCACAGTGTACCAAATTTCCTTACTTACTTTAATGTCTAAAGATTAGACAATAAAGTTTTAAGATTATTGAGAATATATATATATATATATATATATATATATATATATATATATATATATATATATATATATATACACACACACTGTATATATATATATATATGAAAATTGTTTCACGAAAAATATTTATGATAAAACCACGAAGGAAAGGAAACACAGAATGGTGCTCAAACGCTTTCGTCTAATGTTGCTGAGGATGTCATTAGACGAAAGCGCTTGAGCACCATTCTGTGTTTCCTTTCCTTCGTGGCATTATTCATCATATATATATATATATATATATACACAAAGCAATACCTTCATTTTTTAAGAAGTTTTGTGAAAAAAATTTTTGTGTGTGACAAAGTCTTTCACGAATTTGGAGACTTCTCAAAAATACCGGGTGTCCCAGAAGTCTGGACTCATGTGAAACAAACATTTCTAATGTCAGTTTTATATATTTCAGGAAAGAAAATACCCTGATGGCTCAGTATACCAATCAAGAGAAGGTGGAATTGGTATTGCTATAAAGCATGTTTTTGGAAAAAGTCAGAGGGACGCATGTCAGTTATTTCACGAACATGCCTCCCTCTGGCTTTTTCCGGAAACATGTAGCAATACCAGTTCTAGCTTTTCTTGATTGGTATACTGAGCCATCAGGGTATTTTCTTTCCTGAAATATGTAAAACTGACATTAGAAATGTGTTTGTTTTACTGTAAAAATATAATGTCTAGTTTCCCTCTGAATCCAGACTTCTGGGACACCCTGTACATTAAATTATAAACTGACCTTAATTCATTTTCGCATTCTTCTTATTATTATTGTTGTTTTTATCATTATTATCATTATTGTTATTATTATTATTATTATTATCATTATTATTACTATTACTATTATCATTATTGTTATTGTTACTATTACCTCGAAACTTCTTGAAGTAATAGTAAATAGGAAAGAAAACTTTATATAAATTATAACGACTTTTAAAAGACATTTTAAAATTTTAATTTTAAAAAGTGAAGTTCGATGAGAATATGTTTAGTGATGAAGTCGTTATAGTTATAACGACTTCATCAACAAACATCATTAAACTTCATTTTCTTTTAAATTAAAACTTCCTCTCTTCACCAAAACTTTTGAGTGCCTTTGATTTGTAAGCGAAGGGTAAATTCTATAGTTCCCTTTGGATAAGTGGCGTGCTCAGGTAAAAGCTTGGATAGAAACGTTATTATCAATATTCTCAATTCAACAACGGTGTTTTATTCAAAATGATCCTAAGTAGTTTCAATAATAATACCAGAACATCTTAAATTTTATATCAAATCACTTAATTCTACGAACAAATATCAGATTTTTGTGGCATATTAAAAAAAATAACTCATTGTTTCATTTGAATGCCAAAATACTCATTTATTATAAAAGACGATTTTAAAAATAATTTGAAGCCTCTTCACTCATTGTAGAGTGTCCGAGGGTCGAGAGTCGAAAAGTATTTACAGCTGAGTTTATTTCACTTACTGATAAAAGATGGCGCTCAAATCATAACTGATGATCAAATTATTTTAGAGACTTCTCTATTTAAATGCAAAAGCGAAGCTCTCATATTAAGTTTTACAAATATCTCGTTTTCTTTACGAAAAAGGAAACTTAATTATATTTATTTTTATTACTTTTGTTTTAAAATGGATATTTTTATAGCTGTCTGACAGCGAGACAGGAAATTAATCGCGGTAAAGTTTTTGAATTTCTGTAAGAAAATAGACAAATATTAAAAAAAAAACAGAAACGAAATAAATAACTGAATTACTTCGGGCAAAGTTTTTTATATTTTCCGACTTCCTGACTAAATTCCTTACATGATGAACAAACCTTAAAAAGAAACGAACGTTTCAGACCATAAAGAAACGTACTGTCATTTATTGGTGTTCGTCTAAACTTAAAGCTTTTCTTATGACGATGAACACAATTTTTTAGAAATCATACATCACTCAACGGGTAATAAGGTCTTGTTATAAAAGTAGTGTGTCTATATTTATGTCAAGAGGGTAATGGGGTGGGGGAAGGGATAATGGGGGATAGGGGAGAGAAGGGAAAGTGGGAGAGGGAAAAGAGAGGAAAAAAGAGCGGGGTGAAAAAGTGGAGTGTAAGTAGGACAAAATTTTAATCCCTGATAAGGTCTTAATCCGTTAATGGCTATTCATTAAAAAAAAGATAAGAAAAATAGAATATATAAAAATGTGTTATGAAGTGGGAGGAGAGGAGGTGGGACTGCTTATGGAAGATTTCAGTGGTAGAGTGGAAATGGAGAGGGAAGGAATGGAGCAGGTAATTGGACTTTTCAGAGGACAGAACCGAAATGCAGAGGGAGAGAAACTAATAGATTTCTGCGTAAGGAACGAACTAAAGATCATGAACGGATTTTTCAAACACCAGGAGACCCATAAGTTTACGAGATACAGGTGGAACCAAGTGACAGGAAACTTTGACCAAAAATCCATCATAGATTACTTTATATGCTCCGATAAGAGAATTGTTGGAAACGTCAAGGTGATACCAGGGGTTACGTTAGACTCCGACCATAGATTACTGATAACAGATTTGAAAATGCAGAAAATAGTAGCAACAAAAGAGGAGAAGAGGAAGGTAATTAAGACAAAGAAACTGCAGGATGAGAACATTAGAGTCAAATTCAGAGAGGAACTTGAAAGAAATATAGCTGAGACGGAGGAAAACAATGAATGGGAAACCGTGAGAGATTGTGCTAAGAGGGTTGGCGGAGGAAATTTTGGGAACTGAGTGGGTGGGGGAAGGAAGAAGAAGATATACACCATGGTGGACAGATATAGTGAGAGGCGCGGTAAAACAGAAAACTATAAAACATAGGAAGTGGTTGAGGCAACGTACACAGGAATCAAGACGGGAATATGTGCAAGCAAGAAATGAAGCTGAGAGGGAGAAGAAAAGGGCAAAACAAATGGCAATGAGGGAATTGGAAGAAAAGTTGAGAGAAGATGAGAAAGGCAACAAAAAACTGATTTATAGCCTTGCAAAATCTTATAGGAAGGAAAAGGAAAAAGTATACAGTATTAAAAATGAAGCGGGAAATGTGATAGTGGAACCTGGAGCAATTAATAGAATGGAGATCCAGAAGAAGAAGTGGAGGAAGCGGATGGAATATACCAGGAATTAGTAGAACAGGTAATTATTACCAGAGAAGAAATGGAAGAGGCTGTTAATAAAATGAAGAATGGAAAGTCAACGGGAGTGGATGAGTTTCCGATTGAACTTATAAAGGAGGGAGGCAAAGCCATGAAGGAAAAAATTCGAAACCTGTTGAATAAATATTGGAGAGAAGGTCAAGTCCCCGGTGAGTGGGGAAAATGTCATATTTCCAATATATAAAAGAAAGGGTGACTCAGGTAGATGTGAGAATTATAGGGGAATATCGCTTATTAATCATATAACAAAACTTTATGAAAGAATAATAGAAGAAAGAGCTAGGCAAATAACACCGGTCTGCATGAAAATCGATTTCTTATTTTGAGTTGTGATTCTGAAGCAGTTCGCTGCGCTGAATTAAAAAATGCTACCAGTTTTTTTCTATCACACACAGTTTTAAAGTTATTAACAAAACAATTTTGGGGCGTTTTGTAATTTTTACCTTTTTTATCTTTAATTAATTTCGTTTTTTCATATTTTTCAGATAGATGATTCTAACATTACGTCTTTAAAATTTTAATAATGGCTTCTAGAGGATGTACCCATAGTCCAGACATATTTTGTTATATTTGTGGTCGGTATGTTGTTGTAAAACAAAGGACAAATGTAACGACCTTCATTAAGAGAGTTTATCATGCTTATTTTGGAATTAAATTAGGAGAGCAAGACAAAAGTTGGGCTCCACACAAGGTTTGTCTTACGTGTATTGCGGCACTAAGGAATTGGAGCAAAGGTAAAAAGAAAAGTTTGCCATTTGGGATCCGTATGGTATGGCGCGAGCCTAGAAACCATACCGACGACTGCTACTTCTGTTCTTGCAATGTTAAAGGTTATAATGCAAAGAATAAAGAGAGCCTTCAATACCCAAGTCTTCCATCTGCAATAAGGCCGGTACCCCATGGTCCAGAAGTTCCTATTCCCCGCCCACCCGAGAGTCTGGATCAATACAATTCAGATTCTGATTCAGCTCCAAATCCAGACAATGATGATGTTTATGAACAGCCAACAGCTGATCGAGATCCTCCTAAACCATTAACCCAAGCCGAACTAAATGACTTAGTCAGGGATTTGAATCTGCCTAAGAACTCTGCAGAACTTTTGGGGTCTAGATTGCAGGAGAACAATTTATTGGCATCCGACACATACTGCGCTTGGTACAGAAATCGTGAGAAAGACTTCGTGCCTTTTTTCGAAGAAGATGGCCCCTTGGTATTTTGCAAAGACATCACAGAATTAGTGTGCAAGCTAGGCATCGAATACCAAACCAGTGACTGGAGTTTGTTTATAGATTCCTCTAAAACCAGTCTAAAAGGAGTGTTACTGCACAACGGTAACAAATATGCATCAATCCCAGTCGCCCATTCTACTCATTTAAAAGAGACCTATGATAACATGAAACTGCTTCTGGAAAAAATTCAGTATCAAAATCACAGATGGATATTGTGTGGGGATCTCAAAGTCCTTTGCATGTTACTTGGGCAGCAATCAGGATATACTAAGATGCCATGTTTCATCTGCGAATGGGATAGTCGAGCACGTGACCAGCACTGGAAGAGGAAAACTTGGCCTCCTAGAGAGAATCTTACCCCAGGATCAAAGAACATTTTACATGAACATCTAGTTGAACCAAATAAAATCCTCCTACCACCCTTGCACATTAAGTTAGGCTTGATGAAGCAGTATGTCAAAGCATTGAATAGAGAAGGTGAGTGTTTCAAGTACATTTGTTCAAAATATCCAAAGATTAGCTACAAGAAAATAAAGGAAGGTGTTTTTATAGGTCCTCAGATTAGAAAGTTATTGACAGACGATCATTTCCTGAACACAATGACCAATAAAGAAAAAGAAGCATGGCTTGGTTTCAAAGATATTGTTGAAAACTTCTTGGGAAACTACAAAAGCCAAAATTATGAAAGACTGGTGGAAAATATGCTTAAAAAGTTTTGCGCCTTAGGCTGCAACATGAGCCTGAAAGTTCACTTCTTATTTTCGCATCTTGACCGTTTTCCCGAAAATCTCGGACATGTCAGTGAGGAGCAAGAGGAACGATTTCACCAGGACATCAAAACCATGGAAAGAAGATATCAAGGAAGATGGCATACAAATATGATGGCGGATTACTGCTGGTGTCTGCAACGAGATCAGCCTAACGCACAGCATAAGAAAACATCAAAGAAGCACCGGTTTAGTCGTCATTAGTCAGATCTACCTTCGTAGTCTTAAGTCTTTGGAATAAGTCCTGAAATGTTTGCAAGTAAAGAAGGTAAATATATTTTGTTTTTTTCAGTTATTTTTTTATTCTTTCATAAACAAGCAATATGCTTGTCCAAGAGCTACGAGCTATTTAATTCTGCTTTAATTAGGTTTTACTCTATCACCTAAAGATTTCGTGCTACAAGGGGTGTTGTAATACCTCATCTGTCCCCAAATGTTAACCATCCATTGATGGGAGGGGAGAGAGTATTTTGCTGGGAACGGGACTGGTTGTTATATATATTTACCCTACATTATTATGGTGGATTTATGACACACCCTGTAGTAAGAAAACCATACGTGATAGGGAAAAACTAACTATATTTTTGAGATCAGCGCACTCAAATTATATAGAATCACCAACTAGTTTATAAAAACAAGTTTTCAAATGTGTACTGGTGTAATTGAAGCAAGGTTGGGAGAGGAACAGCATGGTTATCGAAAAGATAGAAGTATGGTAAATCTTATTTTTGGCTTCAGTTCTGTTATAGAAAAGGCATGGGAATTTAATACTAACATCTATTTAATATTCATAGATCTTAAAAAAGCATTCGATACAGTGCCCAGAGGAAGAATGTGGAGATGTTTGGAGGAGATTTATGGGGTAAGGGGGACACTTCTTAGGGCTTTGAAAAGTTTGTATCAAGTTAGCGAATGCAAAGTAAGGACTGGACACAAAAATGATGAGTGGTTTGAAGTTAGAACAGGGGTGAAGCAGGGCAGTGTTATATCACCACTCCTGTTTATAGCCTACATGGACACAGTCATTGCAAGTTTCAAGCGACGTCATGAAATGAATAATAATAATGGAATAATGGCATATGCGGATGACATAGCATTCTGGACGACAGAGAGAGAAGATATAGAATAAGCTTTAATTGATTGGAATGAATGTTTGATGGAGGGGGGAATGGAAATGAATGTAGAAAAGACAGAAATATTAAGTGTATGTCGAAGAGAAGGAGAATTTGGAGTTCAAATAAGAGATAAGGAAATAAGAAATGTTGAAAAATTTAAATATTTAGGGAGTATGTTTACTAAAGAAAGTGGTAATATGCAAGAAATAACTGAAAGAATTGCAAATTTTAGTAAAAATGTCGGAATGTTATACCCGCTACTGAGAGATGAACATGTGCCCCTTGGGACTAAGAAAATAATCTTCGAAACAGTTTTAACACCAATACTGATTTATGGGTCGGAACACTGGAAAATGCGCATGGCGGATCGAAGTAGAATTCAGGCGGCAGCAATGAGACCGCTGAGGACTATTCTGAGAAAGACGCGAAGAGATAGGATAAGAAATGAAGAAATAAGAGCCAATGTGGGAATAACGCCGATTTCGAGAAAAATCGACGCTGCCAAATTGAGATGGTTGGGCCACTTGGAGAGAATGGAGGACGGGAGAACTGCGAGGAGGTGCTGGGAGTGGAGACCAGGGAATGGCAGAAGACAGCGGGGGAGACCGAGAACGAGATGGAGGGACAAAGTGGAGGAGAGCTTGCAAAGATACGATTTGCCCAGCATGCAAGAGCTCGGGGAAACGGGAGTGCTGCTGAACAGGGCGGAGTGGCAAAGGAGGCTGGCTCCACTGACAGGTTAACTAGCCTACCTGGGAGCTGAAGTAAGAAGTAAGAAGTAAGTAATACAAATGTGACGTCACACTATGAACTTTAGCGGCCACCATTTTAAAAGAAAAAATGTAAAAAATATTGAAAGTATATAAGGTTTAGAGACCATCTGATGTAATGAAACACGCTAACCCAATGAATAGAATGTGAATAGAGAGTATAGATATATAACCTAACCTAGAGTGCTGTAACATATAAAGGGTGTTCCCAAAGTCATCACCCCATTTGTTTTGCTTATAACTTTTGGACCAATAAAACAACAAATACTGTAGAAAGTGAAAATAATTTATTTTATTTAGTTTAGAATTATGTTAGAATTATGTTGTGGTGTGTAGTGTTCCATCTTCAAATTATTGGGGTTGATCTTCTACAATCTGGAAAAAAAAAAATTAAATTAAGGTTACAGCTACTTCAGATGGGGTGATGACTTCTGGAACACCCTATACATACGGTATATTGCTTTCTGCTCATAAATAAATTTTAAATTAATGTTTTCGTTACGAATACTTTATAAATAAATTGAAAATATTAAATAATTTTGCTACATAACAAATTGTAACAAATCCGAATTGAATGTAACAACGCTTCCCTTCGATCACCGACTTTAAGCGACTTTGGGTTTGGAGGGTATTTGGATGGGATACCATCCTCTCTGTTCAGATGATGCAGCGAGCCGTTGTTCGATTCCCACGTAAAGCTGTAAGCCCCCTCCGTCATATAATTACACATCAAGGGTATTTACACTGGGCCCATCAGACATGGGTAATTGTAATTTGTAATTGTAATTGATTGTAATTAATTTCATTTTTTCATGTAATTGACAAGTAATTGTAGTTGACTACCTAAAATGTAATTGTAATTGTAACTGTAATTAATTACATAAGGAAAACAAGGTAATTGATATAATTTCAGTCAATTACTTTCAATTATGTGAATATTAAAGTTAATGGGTCATATTTATAGTTTAAACTACTTGCTCATCATGTCTCAAAGAGCTTTCTTTTGAAATAAAATGTTAGTCTTTTCATATGAAATAAAATGTTCCATTTATTTCAAATGTTCCTAACTAAAATGCCAGTTTTTGTCATTATTTTGATAAAATAAATGCCAGTTCTTTCGTCTTATACTCGTATTAGTATGTTTTGAGTGCCTTATCTTAGACTTTGGTTTCATTAGACCATATCAAATACTTATGTTCAATGTCCAGTTGTCCATAGCAAGAACTGCTTGATGAAAAATACAGTTCCGTGCAATGTTAAAAAGAGAGAGAGTACATTTTATTGATCTAATATCATCTAGTTTTCATTCAAGATGATGGCCAAAACTGAAAATGGAATTGAAATACCAGGTACAAAAGCATGACATAAATCAAATAGTTTGTATTTGCAAAAAAGTGCAATTTTTTGTAAATGTAATTGTAATTAATTACTTTACTAAGTAACTGTAATTGTAATTTATCATGGTATTTAACCATCTACAGTAAGTGTAATTGTAATGGAAAATATGGCACGTAGTTGTAATTGTAATGGAGAATATGTCACGTAATTGTAATGGAGAATATGTCACGTAATTGTAATTGTAATGAAGAATATGTCACGTAATTGTAATTGAGAATATGTCACGTAATTGTAATTGTAATAAATTACATTCACCAAGTAATTGCCCCATGCCTGGGGTCCATACCATGTGACAATCCTTACAATGTTTTAGCAATTAGAGAGAGAGAGAGAGAGAGAGAGAAGAGAGAGAGAGAGAGCATGTAAATGCGTGTGTATATATCTATTTATTTTGAAATTAGCGTTCTAAATCATTATTATGAATAAGTAATTGAGGCGATATTTATTTTAATACAAAAGACGAATTATAAATCTTGAAACGTCGTACAAATATTACGCGCGTGTGTGTGTGTGTGTGTGTGTGTGTGTGTGTGTGTGTGTGTGTGTGTGTGTAGATAAATGTACGTGTGGGAGGGTGAGAGAGAGAGGAAACACCTGTAATTTGGAACAAGTGAAGCCGAAAATGGAAGATGTATGGTCTCAAGGGATCTGTCGGTTAGAACACGGTAGTAATCCTGTAATTAAGGGTTAAGGAAATTAGTTGTGTTCAGCTCATCTTATTAATTAAAAGTATAAACCGTAAAACGTTTTTAAAGATGGGCCTAAAATCGACATGTTAGGTGTCAGGTAATACCAGGTGTTCCTGATAGAACAGGTGAATTTGAAAAGGAGTGATGGGAACCTGTTTGAGGACGGAGAGGTCGAAAACTCCATAATTAAGCTTCAAAAGAAGATTAACTTCTGTAATGGTAGGTTTTAAATTTTTCATTTCTGCCCAAAAATTATTATTGACTTCTATTATATCCTTTTCATCTTATTAAGAAGTATAAGAAGTATGTGTGTGTATATATATATATATATATATATATATATATATATATATATATATACATACAGTGTATATATATATATATACAGTATATATATAATGTTTGGAGAGAGGGCTTACACATATAAAAAGGTTTTCAATTGTTCGTACGTGGGTGTTTTATGCGTGTACCTGCTTTGTACAAAACAATAAGAATGTAATTATTTTCACCATTAATTGTGAGTTTACTATACTAATAAAAGAATAGTTGACGACATGCGTTACTTTGACATCGTTCTCAAGCATGCCTATACATTTTTAATTGACGATTTTATGAAGTGTAAAGAGGTGCAGGATGAGATCGGATTGGAGCGTAGAGAATATTTAGAAGGCACACTCCCCGAGAAGTGTCACTTGATTTGGGACGTCGATCTACAGCGTTACAAACTATTTACAGGAACTCTTTCTTTATATACGATAATACTGTCGCTACGATTTAGGAGACTTCCTCATACATCACTATTAGCTCTGAACATTTTTCTGTGTAAAAAAAAGAGAACAAACGCCCACTTAGAACATGTTGTGTATACATTAACTTTTCATGATAATACTGTAATATCCGACCGGGTACATACTCTATATGTTCAAAGATTAACAATTATGAAAATGTTACGCTAAATTGTAGAGTAGGAGCAAAAATAATCCTAAATGACCTTAAGGCTCTGTATATCGAGTATACAATACCTCATACATTAAACGGGGTATTATTTCTATAAAGAATTGAATGTATTATACAAAGCAATGAGAATGCAACTATTTCCACCATTAATTTTAAGTTTACTATTCTAATAAAAAATAATGTCGTGACATGCTAATAAATATTGTATGCAATGTGTTTCTACTTACTCCTCACTCATTTTTAAATTTTTTTTAGTATGTGATGCTAATTTTCTTAAACACTGCTGTTGTGTGTGTGTGTGTGTGTGTGTGTGTGTGTGTGATGATTCTAACACATTTAGGAAACTCTTTCATTTGTTTTTATAGCCTTTTCACATTTACAGTATAGTCCTTTGAAATATATACAGTATATATTTGTTTGTGCTCAGGAAATAAACTTAAATTTCACTGTTGAAAATATATCTCGTATTTCCTTACATGTTCTATTTATATTCTAAAATGTAATATATTTGTATACTATGTTATATTTCCAATATATATATAATAATTATATTTCCCATATATACACTAATTATATATCATATAAATAATAATAATAATAATAATAATAATAATTACAAATTCTATGTAATACTATTATATGATAATAATGTATTTATTCATCCGATTATTATGTTTCAAAGGCGATAAAAAAAAAAAAAAAAAAAAAATTACCGTAACTTTAAATTATTAATAAAATATTCTAAACTAAGAAGAATTTTAAAATTTACTGTAATATATTTAATTGTTGTAGTCGATGTAGAAAAGTATTTGCGGAAAACAAATTCGAGTAATGTATTAACAGAAAAAGTAAAAATCTTTTTCTCACCCAGTCGCATATCAAACAAAAACAAAACAAAAAAATGTCGGAAGTAAATAAACTTTTTATAATTAGTCAATTGATTTAATGAAAATGTAGAATTGTTTAACTGTACCCCTTTCCCTTATCAAAACTCGATATTTGAAAATGAATGGATGAGCACATTTCTTATGCCGAAGGTTATTGCGGTTTTCTACCCATCAAACAAGAATGTCACAAGTCATAAAGGATAAATGGCCTACCGTTTTATTAATTTAGATCAGAAGATAAGACAGAGTGACCCCCAGTGATGGAAAGTTATCCAATTTGTGACAATTCTGAAACAGCTACAGAGGGATAACAAAAGTAAATAAATGTATTTTTTTTTTTTTTATTAGATTATAAAAGTCAATCAATAAATAAATTATTGAATTAATAAATGCATATATATATATATATATATATATATATATATATATATATATTATACACACACACACACACTGGATATTGATTCAATTAATTTGTTGTTAATTATTGACTTTCATAATCAGATAAAAAAATTTGGAACACACTTTATGTAGAGGTCTGAAATTTTTGTGATGGCTTCTCAGTAGATTCAGGTAAAAGTTATGTAAATTTTGGAAGTGTGACCTACATATTTTTGAAGTTATTGATGTTCAAATCTCAAGGCGTTTTTTCTTGGGGGGCCACCCGATATAAACTGTTGTTTATGAGTAACAGCAGTCTTCGAAAATAAGCAGAACAACTCGCCATTACATCATATGATTCCATTCTTAGAGTAAAGAGTACTGTACCGATATGGAACTCTGCCAAACCAATTATCCAGTAGGGTTCTGCTTAGAAATACCCAAAAATTAGTTAAAAAATGGGTACAACATAAAAGAAGGAAGAATTCTTTAGGGACGCTTGAGAAAAAGAGAGAAAGACGTAATCTTATAGTTGAGAAGTTGCATAATAAAAAAGAATATACATTTTCAAATAAATATATTTACATTTTATTAAGTTAATGGCTTTTATTTCTATTTTTAGTTAACTTTTGTATAAACACAGAAAAATGTAACAGGATTCATGACAAATTGTTTTAGTAATGTTTGAGTAATTTCACTATACAATGTTACAGATATAGTAATTTGGTACTTTGAGTTGAAGTTCTTACTAGTACTTTTAAGGTTGTCTCAATAGGATTAAAATAGAATTTAAAAATAGGAATAAAAAACAAATGGAATTGAGGCTTTAATGTTTAATGCCTTGGTAAGTTTCACCCAAATTTACATTAGGCTTTGCACCAAATGGAAATGTAGAATATTATATAAACTCAAATTAATATATACATATATATATATATATATATATATATATACTCTTCCTGTTACGTAGGAGGTGGGGGAACGGTAGATTCCACAAGAATAAAAAAAACAAAGGAAAAATGAGAAAGTTGAAAAGGAGGGACAGAGGAGAAAACCCAAAGAAAAATGGAAGTGTGAGAAGAGTAAAAAAAAAAAGCCATGTTCAACCAGGCGTGACCGGTAAAGATGAAGGCAAGATCTCGTTATAGGTTTCAGGAAACGAAACCCGGGGCCTATTGATCCCAGAAAAGGCCAGCAGGCCCATAGAAATATGGCAACAGGTGCCAGCGAAAGAACGCAAACACCTTTCGCAGGATTGGTTACATGATAGGCGAAGTTTATGTAACACTGAAATTAGTGAAGATTGCATTCCTATGGTTTAAAAATTGAGGTATTTCTGTGCATGATACGGAACTAAGATCACGAAAATGTCTTTTCAAGCGAGATTCGAAGCTGGAGTGGAATGGTGCTTGTTTGATTATTGTAGGAAGGTTATTCTAGAACACTTCATATCCCATTAATCTAAAGGTACTCGCAAGACTCCTTACCTTTTTCCTCCTTCTCATTTTTCTCGATATACTTCACTGAAAGCGTACGATACTTATCTATGATAACGTACTTTTTATCTCGGAGTTTTAATGAAGTGACTTTCTTCCTACTTCAGCATTATAAAAATATTTTATCAACATAACTTGTTGCGTTGCCCAGCTGAAGCTCAATATTACAGTACTAGCATATACGATTATTTGGTTCAAAATGGTTTATTCATTCTAAATAGTAGAAGCTTAGACGTTTCGTTGTCTCAATTTTGAAAATTTTTAAATATCTAATGCGTTAGACATTTCATATTAATTAAACATTTTGCTACCTATTTCAGTTAGTCAATTGGAATGTCTAAATTGTCCCAATTTTTAAACAGTTGAAAAGACTAAGACTGAAATGCCCAATAAAATGTTTAATGAACTAACAATGAAATGTCAAATGCATGAAAGTTTAATGAATTTACAGTAAATTTAAGCACAAATTTAAGTTTATATGAAAAGAATTGCTTCTCAACATTTCTCTTAAAACGTTTGACTTTCAATTTATATCCATTTCTTCTTGTAATTGATTCTCTATCACTATCAAATAACTTTATATAATTTACATCATCAAAGCTATTTATCAGTTTTAAATGCTGTAATTAGGTTTCCTCTAAGTCGACGTTTTTCAAGTGAATACATATCTAGTTCAGTTACTTTTCCTCAAATGTTTTACTTCTCAATTCTGGACTCATTCTAGTTCCTCTAACCCGAATCCTTTCTAACTTTTCAGGTGTCTTTTCTCAAGTATAGGCTGTCTAACTTAGAGATTGAACCTAGGATAAGCCCACTGTATATCAAGAGGCATGGATCTAAGGCTAGGCTCAGGTCACAAACTAGTTCTTAATCTTGAAAGACTATACTAGCTTAGGTTTAACCAAATATATGTAGTTAAGTGCACGAAAGACACTTACAAGACCGAAGTCTCAATGAATAAATAAATAATTTGTACAAATATAATACGAGGGCCACTCAATATATTTTGCCCCACCTTTTTTTTCTTTGGAAGTTTCCTTGTAAGTTCCAGAAATTTTTTACACAAGGAGTTACGTACCTTTCTTACAAGTTTTTATTTTTCCACATAGTCTCCATCCTTTTCTACGGCTTTCCTCCACCTCGAAACAAGGGCCTTTATTCCTTGCTGGTAAAAGTCCGCTGGGTTCCGCTGGAGCCACCTCTTAACCTCCTCAACAACTTCATCGTCACTCTTAAATTTTCTTCCACGAATAGCATCTTTCATTGGCCCAAACAAATGGAAGTCTGAAGGTGCCAGATCCGGGCTGTATGGAGGGTGGGGTAACACAGTCAAGCGCATGGCCTCTCTTGTTTGCAAACTGTTGTGTGGTCTTGCGTTATCGTGCAAAAGAAGGACGTCTTTCAGTTTTCTCTCCGGTCGAACTCGCTTCATATGTCTCTAGAGTCTCTGTAGGGTAGAAATATATGCCTCCGAGTTGATTTTTTGTCCTTTCATCATAATGTCCACCAGAATCACCCCTTTCATGTCCCACAAGATGGTGGCCATAACTTTTCCTACAGAGGGAGCCATTTTGAACTTTTTCTTGCGTGGGGAGTCTGCGCGATGCCACTCGATGGAGTGGCGTTTCGTTTCAGGTTCAAAGTGGTGTACCCAAATCTCATCCCCAGTCACAATTCGTGAAAGGAAGTCATCCCATTCTGTCTCGTATCGAACGAACGACTCAGATGCAATTTCTTTCTTTGGGCTTTGTGATCTTCAGTCAGTTCGCGAGGAACAAGCCGTGAACACACTTTTGAGTAACCCAGTTGCCTGAATTATCGTATTCACACTTCCTTCACTAATTCCTAGCTCCACTGATAGCTCCTTGTATGTGACGCGCCGATTTGATCGAATGATGCTGTTAGCGCGTTGTACAGTGTGAGATGTCTCAGCCGATGCCGGACGACCGCTGCGTGGCTCATCATCGAGGCTGGCTCTCCCTCTCTCCGATGATCTCACACGTTTAGGCCAGCGTCCAACTGTGCTTTGATCAACAACAGCATCTCCGTAAACGTTTTGTAGACGTTTGTGAATATTTCCAACTGTTTCCTTCTCTGCGGTTAAGAACGCGATAACAGCTCTCTGTTTACGACGTACATCAGTGTCAGACGCCATTTTCGAAACTGTGTTAACCATCAGTTTTATACAAGGGTGTTTAAAAGCGGTTTTATACAAGGAGGGGAGGTTTAAAGTGGAAAAATCTGGTTATGTGAAGCGCAGAAAGTTCAAACTTACGGCCCAAAAGATATTTCAGTCCAATGACCTATTATTTAACTAAGAAAAAATAGTGGTGAAAAATATATTGAGTGCCCGAGTAGCTTTTTCCTCTTTCCGAGATAGTCTGTAGATACGAGCACATAAATAGACTGCGTTACAATTTCAAAATATTTTTAACACAATGCGCATGCGTCAAGGAGCAAACAGCAGAGAATTACAGTAACTTATTATATAAATGAAATGTTTAATTTCTACACTTTTATATATACAGTATTTGGAACATACAGTTTTCAGATATTTGAAATATCTAGTAAACATTTCAGAATAGCTATTATTCATTTCGGAAAGCCAAGTTCATTATAAAATGTCGAGTAAACGTTTCATATACAGTATATATATATATATATATATTAATATATATATATATATATATATATAACAAAACGTCTACTACCATTTAGAGTGTCGTACTATAGATCAAATAAACTGCGCATCGTCGACAGGCTACAAAACTTGTCCGAAACACACGATACACTAGAAATTAGGGGTGATCAAGGGCAACTGCATTACATTGCACAGCATTTGGCATGCTTAAAGGAAACAATTTAGAAACCAAAAACAACTAGATTGATTTGGATGCCTTTTATATAATTTATAAGGACGCATAAATAATAAAGATTTGGAAAATAATGCAAAGATTTTTTGAGTTATGATTTGTTTGTGTGAAAATTATACTATTTTTTTTTTTGTTTAATTCTACCTTTTCATATATTTTAATAAATTTTTTAAAAATCTGCTGCAAAAGTTATCAATTTTATTTTCCTTTTATTTACGTTTTTATATACGATTATATAAAAAATTTCCGAACAGACTTTTTGGATATGAAATAATTATTTGGAAAATTTTTAGGTAAATTTCTAAAACATTTTATTATACTTTAGATTTTTATATTAGAAAAAGACTTTGCACCATTGAATTCAACAGGAAATTTTGCATTCAATGAATGATAAAAAAAAAAAAAATATATATATATATACACACACACACACACACACACTCGTGAGTGAATGTGTGTGTGTGTGTGTGTGTGTGTGTGTATATATTTGGAATTTCAAAACACTTTCATCGAATTCATGGTACGCTCCTCTTAAACTATTGAGTATTAAATAATTTTCTACTGCTGAAGTTCAAGAAACGTAAATTCAGTCGTTGAAATCTGGAATGCAATTTTGAGAAAATTGAAAAATGATTCACTTGTTTTTCTCTCTATTTCCTTCCATTTGTATAATTAACGACTCTTATTTCTAAAGTACAGTAAATGATTCCTTAGAATTGCCTTATTATTATTATTGGTATATTTACATGGCTAATTTATTTGTATGGTGCTAGTGACACTTCCGAATGATAATTTAGACGCGGGACTGACGCCAAATCTGTCTTTGCGGCCACTCTCTATACTTTAAACAGAAAAGTTCTTAAAGCAATGAAGTCGAAGGGAGTACATAAATGGTTTCTTTGTAACTTTAAAGTTCCAAGTATAAAGGGTTCCCAACACCGACCATATAAGTTCACTATTTGGTGCAGCATTTTTTTGCTATGTAGGGTCAAAAAGAGAGCTAGTAAATTCCAGGTTAGTGTCTATGCGGTCCATACTTTGAAACGTAATTCTAAGAGAAACTTTTCCTTAACCTATTTTTACATGTAGTACGGAACCAAACGGTTTAAAATTTTAATGTCACGTAAAATTTTACTGTTTACAGTGAAGAAACCGTAAACTTTGATTTCCGGATACTTGTAGGTTATCTCCCCCCCCCCCCCCCCCACCACCACCAATCCAGACAGAATATTTTCGTTAAAACTAACGAAAATATCACGACTTAACCTAACCAATTATCAATGGCGTACAGTTGATCTATTATTAATTATAACATTGTTTGTTTCTGGAATAGTATTTACTATTTACTAATAGATCAACTGTACGCCCTTGATAATTGGTTAGGTTAAGTCGTGATATTTTCGTTAGTTTTAACGAAAATATTCTGTCAAAATTGGTAGGGAGGAGAAAACCTACAAGTACCGATTTCCGTAATACTGTAGATGAATTCTTTAAGCAAATATGAACAAAAAAAAAGTTTCAAGGGCCCACGTAACTAAAACTTAAATTACTGAAGTTCCAAAAAGTATGCGAAAAGTACGAAAGTACGAAAAGTATGCGAAAAGTACGAAAAGTATGAAAATACTTGATATTAATTGAACCAAAGAGAAACTTAAAGATATCCGAAGTTCTTAAAATCTGATAAGGTAAAAAAAAATGAATGAAAATTCACAGAAGGAAACAAACTAAACATAGAATCTCTTATCTCTCAGGATATTACTAATTTGCAACTCAATGCGCTATTGTTAAGCGTTAACTGAAAGCCTAAAATTAAGTTAAATATTATATACAGTATATCGAGTAGAACTGAGAATTTTATGGAAAAAATTGAAGTAAACCAAAATTGCCTTTTGGAAAGTATATTCCGTGTTTAAGATCTATTCCATATTTATGCACAAACTTTAGCAAATCATTGGGTTTTTTATTCTAATTACAGCAGTCTGTAATTAATTAGTTTAATTAATTAATGGAACATACGATTTCACAGTTTTTGCCATTAATATAAAAAAACATACGAATTTTAACTCATTTCAGTAAAAATATGCATTCGGTAAATAACCGCAATATACATATAGAGTAAGTCCTTTTTATACGTGAACTCGATTTACGCGGATTCGCTTATACACGATCGAACAAAAAGGAAACGTTATTCGGTATACGTGACCGTGATCCGCGTTTACGCGATTTAACAAACGACCAATCGGCTGGCGGAACTATTTGCGCTCGCGTATATGTAAATATGTACAGGCGTTCTTCGGCGCCTCACTTCTTCTTTCCACTTTTAGCGGTTCCACTTTAAGCAGTCTTTGGAGCCATCTCTGGTAAGTAGAGTATGTACAAAATTACATAATGTATTTTATATTCTATTGTTAATGTACAGTTGCGCTCATTATTCGTAGGACACTCTTGAGAACAGATAACGACACTTGGCATATATTTGTTGTGTGTACTACAAATGGTTGTAACATTTTATGAATGAATGTTTAGTGAGTGAGAGCTGATTGGTTGGTTGACTCATTGCCAAATGTCTTTAGAACATAATTATTTCCATTCATCACTCTGGTTTACATATTACTAAGGAAACATAAATGAATAATTAAATATAAATTCAAGAAGGGGATATATATTAAAGGGGATGTCAATGAAGTGAATAAAAAATGGTCTTGTAAAAACTAAAAAAAAACCTTCGGATGTGATGACAGTGTTCATGGTATTGGCAAGCCTGAACGAACTGAAGTTTCAATGTATAAAAACAGAGCCATTGGTAGGCATTATTGCGTCCTGAGCAAATTCCACGAGTTGCACCACCCATTCTCCCCCCTGTATTTATTTATTGATTCATTTATTTATTTACATTTAATATTGAACATAGATTCAGCTATTATTTTGTGTTATAACAAAGGCAGAGCAAAAAACCTGATATATATATATATATATATATATATATATATAATATAGTAGCTTACGGATCGCCAATTTGTAGTGGCCTAGAAAGTAGGCGGTGCTACTATAGTATGCGGTCCACCTACGATTTGTTAGGTTTAGTCATGATACTTTCGTTAGTTTTAACGAAAGTATCATAACTAAACCTGACAAATTGTCAAGGGCGATTGACATTGGGATGTAAACAAGCAATTAGTAAACAAGAAAAGAAGCTATAATTAAAAGGTAGACCGCCGAATCGTAGGTAGACCACATACTATAGTAGTACCAAGTAGGCTTACTATAATTTATGAATTACATTGAAATGAATAATTAGGGGTCACCAGTTCGGGGCACAGCCCAATAAACAATATTTAATAAGGAGAGAGAAATTACTTTGTTGTTTTGTGTTCAATTAGGAAAATAAATAAATTATTTGTTCACAGTGATTAACAATTGTGTATACGGTGATTGTGCTATATTACAATAGCTGATTCTTAGTAATGATGAATGGTTTATACAGTATAAGGGTTAAATGAATATAATGATTACAAGAAACACTAATTCAGGTAGGCTCAGGAGATATGCGGTAGTTAACGCACAATAATAAGAATTAAACCAAATAAAAATGGAGGTAATGAAAGTACGGTGTTGGTACGTAAACGGATTAGGCAAGTAAAATAAAATACTTAAATGAGCAACTAAACAAGCGGATACAAATATGGTAAGATAATTGAACACGGTAAAATAATTGAACAGGCCTACTGTATCGTAATAGGAAAGTTAGTTTGTCGGTTGTTTGCGTACACTTTTGGGCCTACTCGATTAGGCAGAGTTTGTGAACTTTTCAGCTTTGAATCCGGAATAGTCTATCACGATGTAACAAAACAATGTAGGCCGAGTGAAGGCCTACAAGAGGCTTACCGACCTGCGATTTCGACAGAGATAACTCTTAAGGCTGAGGAAGCATACGTGAAGGTTGACCGTACTGCGTTTCAACGGAGATGGTCTGAGGACGTACAGACCTACCGGCAGGAGGATGTGTTGAGGGCCCGTTAATAGACTTGTTGAAAGGGCGCCGATCGAATTGTAGTGAAGGATGAGTAAAGCCAGGGCCAGAAGAATGACGCCGGTAGAGTGATGTTTGCTTCGGGCGGGATGAAATTGTAGGTCGCCTCAAGTGGTGATTCAATTCGTGCATTGGTGAACTGTTGCTTGAAGGAGTGAGACCAGCTGAGATCGAACGGCGCTACATGAAAGTAGAGATTCACGAGAAGGAGTAACGAGCAGAGTGAGAGCGATTTTTAGTGAACTCGGGCTTATATAGGCTCGGAAGACGCGTAGTTTTTCGCGGGCCTTTTTGCGAAAAACCCAGCACAATTTGCTTCTCTCTCCTTGAACTCACGTGTGTTTTTCGGTCTCTCGTGATTCACAAATATTTTCGAACGGCGAGGAAAGGAATTTCCGGTCGGTCTCTTTTTTTTATGCAGAAAGGAGGGGCCAAGGTCAAAGGCCCGCAAAAGCGGGAAATTATCCCCCTGCAAAAAGTACAGGAAACTTCATTTTACTGAGCATCAGAATAATTATTCAAATTTTATAAACATAATACTCTGTATATTTCTATATATACACAGTGCCTTATGTATAAGTTAAAATATATGATTTTGGTCAAAGAATGGCTACAACATTACATAGGAAGAAAGCAAAACGCGTCACCACCAACTACTAGTCTAGTGCGATGGATGCAATTGTATCTGCTGAACTAACGCCTGAATTCTGGGTTCAGTTGCGCTCAAGGCACAGCGTAAATCGCCGTCAATGTGCAGCCGATTTCGCAGTTTGTTCTTTATGAACATCATTGCTGAAAAGCCTGCCTCACAACGATAACTTGTCGTAAAAGGCACCATCACTTTCTTTGCCTCTTCAGCGAGCAAAGGATACTCCCCATTCACTTTTGCCCAAAAGGTCTCGATATTTTTCTCTGCAAACTCAAAGTTCAGAATAAGATCTTGCTGCATTTTCAGGAATTCTGCTTTCAGTTCAGGTGAATTACTGCTTTTCAGGGCGTAATAAGTGAATTCGAACCACAAAATCAGATAGCGATAAATAAAGCAAAAAGAGTCATGGGACAGGCCTAAGAACGTTCAAAAGAAGGGACAGGACAGTAATGTTTCCCCTGCTAAAAATACTGATTATACCAAAACTTGAATACTGGTCAATCTTGACGTCCCCATATAAAAAGGAAGAAACTAATAGACTAGAAGAAACTCAGAGACATTTCACAGTCAAGATTGATGGCTGCAAAGAACTCAACTACTGAGAAAGACTACGTAAACTAAATTTGTACTCCCGGGAAAGAAGAAGAGAGAGGTATACCATAATCTACATATGGAAAAATGATCGAAAAACTTATACCAAACCTCAAACTAAACCCAATTACCATTCAAACAACGCTGGAAAACAGGGAAGGCAGAATGTGTAGTGTTCCCAAATTAAAGGCAGACAAGGAACCTCTTCAGCAGCTGACGAGGAAGCTTCTAACAGTGGCTGTATCCTCCAGCGCGGGACACGTCAACGCGAAGAAGAGACGACGTCAAACGGAAACTTCAACGCGTTGGTGGCCAAACTTCCTCAAACACAAAAGAACACCAGATAACTCCACAGATTGCACTAAACAACACCAACATTCCACACACTCACAGGACCAAAATACTTGGGGTCACATACAACACATCATTATCTTTTTCAAACCACATTCAGGACATTAAAAACAAATGTACGTCAAGACTTATCACGCTTGGGGTACTAACAGGCACAAACTTTGGACACCAGCAGGGAAACAACATCACTCATATACAAACAATATATTCGCTCAGTTATGGATTATGCTAGCCCATGCTGAGCACCCATTATCTCAAATACACACATAAACACCTTACAGACAGTACAAAACAACGCATTTTGTATCATTACAGGATGTATTCAAACAACACCAATAGAACACCTGCACACAGAAACAAAAATACTGAAAGTTAGGAAACATTTAGACATGAGGGGAACACAATTCATGGCAGCAGCGACAACTAACCCACAATACCCTTGCCACTACATGTACAATCATGCACCGACACCTCGCACCATTAAAGTAACACCAGAGAGATATAACCAAATACTTCATTCCATATCACGCCCCACAGGCATCACACAGTACAGAAAACACATACACACACACCTAACCCACAAAGCACTGACACGACTCGGTCCGAATGCGGTCCTAGGTGCGAAGCCGCCACCCATTAACAGGTCAGAGATCAGCCTGAGCAGATCGGATCGAGTTAACTTAGCACGATTCCGATGTGGACATCACCCCAACTTACAGACATATAAACACAGTCTAGATAACTCCACAGACGACACCTGCCACCTGTGCCAAAATACACCGCAAACAATTGAACACATTATGACAGACTGTACCACTCTAGCACAACATAGAACACAACACAACATCACTAGTGCGCTGAACCTCTGGTCCACTCCGGAGAGGGCGATCGGTTACCTGCGTGCCACCGGCTTGCTCGATCAGGGTGGGCTGATCGGCTAAACAACAACAACAACAACACTGAGGGAAAATAGCTTGGTTGTCAGGGGGCCAAGACTTTTTAACCAACTTCCAAAGGACCTCAGAAACGTTACAGGGGTCAAGGTTGAAGTCTTCAAGATAAGACTAGATGCCTGGCTTTGGACGGTACCAGATGATCCGGGTGTACCTGGCTATGTGCGCTGGAGAGCGCAAGAAAGCACCTCGCCCCTCCACCAAGTCAAGCTTAGAGGACGGGCCACCATCTTGACCTTCGTGTGAAGAGAGACCAACACACGGAATATTAACGAGGTTAACGAGTATAAAGGAAATCTTTGCAAAATGTCTTTATGGACATTATTATTAATAAGGAATGATGGAGTGTCTTTGTTTCTCTACAAGCTTAGCATTATGGACATATACGAGTAATAGGTTGAACATTTTTACTGAGAGTATTTGCAATAATAATAATAATAATAATAATAATAATAACATTTGGGATTGTTTAACCTCCTTTGTAACTTTCGTATTTACAAGATACACATAACTTGTTCGAACTTTATTTAAAAGTTACATATTACTCTTCAGTTTTACTGTTAATAATTATTGTATGACCAAAATCTGCTAAAATATTTAGAGCAGTTTCTCCTCTTCTTAATCAGCATTTCAAAGGTAACAATTGTATGTAACAACTTCCTCTTATTTTTATTTATTTATCTCTCATTCAGAAAGAGATCTACTTTACTCCAATTTGGTATAACAAGCGTATGATGAGCTTTCGAAAGCCATCTTGTTACAAGAGATATTCCACATCAGTCGGGTTACATCTTGGCCGAATCCCAACGCTGCTTTCTGTTACATAGATTGGTAGTGGACAACCCTTCGCCCGCGGTCTAAAAACTGCCCGCGATGACTTTTTAAATTCCCCCCTCTCTCGCCCAGCATAAAAAATAATTTAATAATTAAAGATTGTAAACAAAGAGAGAAAATATTCAATACTGATCTATCATAAAATGTAGTAAATATACTATTTAAAATGCCTGTATTCGTGAACAATCATTCTCAGCGGTGAAAAATGAGCACCGATCACGCTTGAATTGATTGCAATTTGTCCCACCTTTCGCGGTTAAAAACAACAACCACGCTGACACTAGATATTGATAAATTGGTGGAGGAAAAACAGCCACAAGCATCGCATTAAATCAGATAAGATTAGTGGCGAAGTGTGGCTAAAATATTTTGTGGTAGACAAAATCTGTAGCTACGAAATGCCTGTTTGCAACTGGTTCCCTTAATTTGTAGGAAAATCTGACATATTTTAAGAAACACCGATTTCAAAATCAGTTTTAAATCTAACTTTGAAATTTTTTTACTTTAGTAATGCAATACTGTTGTTAAACAAATGTGTTATATTGACGCGTCATCAAATAGTTGAAGCCGATTTAGATGAACATTATTCTTAAAGAAGAGAGCTATAGCCTACTTTTGTCATCAAACACTCACCGAATCACATTTTAATGTGTGTATTATTTTTAACTTTTCTTTTTTATCAATAGAAAACAAATAAATAAGTCGTATTGTATATACGTAATCTTAGATTGTTTATGGGTCGAAAAATTGAACTTACCTAATTCACTATTTTATAGACGAGTTCTAGACGCCTCCCTTTCCTTTCTGCAAAGGGCTGAGTCAAGGTCACGCCCATACTTGCGCAGTTGCTACAGTTACAACGCTAGACATTTAAGCTATTGTTTACCATGGAACAGTTTTATGTCCAGTTACTTCGTGTAAATTATATATTCCAAATCACAGCTGATGAGATTTTACGAGGGCATTATATGATTTTACCATACTATATTAAAAGACGATCAAGCTAAAAGGCTGAATCTGCTCTTGATGCCACAAAAAACGGCGAGCACATATCTTTAAAGTGGAATAAGAGCTGGACGTGTGGCATTTGAGAGAGACAATATTGGTTTTATCTACCTTAACTTTATGTAAAATGCTGTTGAACTTGAGAGCAGCGTGCTTTTTGCAGAGCGGGATATGAGAGACAAAAGTGATGCCGTCTTCCGTGTATCTAGACTGATTAATTATACTGTTACGTAGATAATTAGTCGATGTCAATTTCACAATTATAAAATTACAGTAACCCCAACTAATAATTATTTTTAGTGTTTTTTTTTATCACATATAATGGCTAGGGATACGTGTTTCATCAAACGGCTCAATTTTTGGGTAGACAGTGTCTCTCCTGTCTCCTCCTGACGCTTCGCCACTGGATAAGATTCCAGCTATCTGGGGCCTATATACAAATATGTTCCTTTTTATACTTCAGAGCTTAATTATGTCTACCATAAATATTTGGCCGGCGAATTGCTTTAGATGTCGACAGTAGCCAGAGATTAAAAAACAAGATTAACCACCACTGCGTTAGATCAACGAGGTTAAGTGACGTTGGGTTTTATGAGTAGTTTGATGGGTGACCATCCTCTACGTTCAGATAATATATCGACCAGTGGTTATGGAAGAGGTTAAACAACCCCAAATATTATTATTATTATCTCACATTAGCAACAATGGAATAGAATGTCCGCACGACAAGTATTCAGTTCGACAAAATATTTATTCGACTATTTATAGTTAATGAGTACAGGAAATAAATACATGATTAAACCAAAGGAAATTAATAATTTTAACCAATAAGGCTTGAAGAAGTATTTTTACCAAATTCATTTAGGAATCGGAAGTTAAATTAGGTTTTCTTTCGATTTTAACGAGATTTTCTTACTGGATACGAAAGGAACGAAGGAGAAGCTGATGAAATTTGACTCAATGAATGTATCTAATTAATATAATTGCAAAATTTTGACAGAATGGCAAGAAATAATCCAATGAAATAAGGAAAAATTTGTCCCTTATTTGGTTCACTGTAAAATTAAAAAATATTTACAAAAATTTGGCAAAGGAAGGTCTTGTAAAGTAATGTAAAAGTACTGCTCTATGAAGAGTACATTTAATCATCTCTCTCTCTCTCTATTATATATATATATATATATATGGTAAACGTGTTTATTATGGACACTGAAGGTAATATGGACACCCCATCTCCGTTTCAGCATAGATGGCCAAGTGCTGCCATCTATGCCTAGGCTGTTCACTTAGTCACGAATCTGGCAATTGAAGGTAAGAGAGCAATTAAAATTAGATGTAATTTTTTCTTAAAATGTTAATGATGTTTCTAAACATCCTAAAACGGTAAAAGAATTGAGATAATGTCTTTTTGCCTGTCAGTGGGTATGACAGAGATTCAGTCACCAAACAGTCAGCGAGATAGTGCTTTGTTTTAGCACTAATTTCAATATGGCATCTTTGCTGTCCCAGGCAGGGTTTGGGGAATATGGGCACGGGGATGTCCATATTCCTCGTTTGGTGGCCATATTACCCAACCCTATAAGTGTGACCATCTAATCAGGGATCAGAAATGGTTATCTGCAGTAAATTTAGTAACTTATCACCAAACTAGCTTATTAATAAGATAGTGATAGTTTACTAAATAAGAATCTAGACGCTTCTGTAGTTTTTTTATTTCAACGAATCCAGGCGTCCATGGAATGGAAACATCCAGGGTTACCACGGATTCAAGATTGCACCATTAGCTGATAAGGTGATGGCAACGATTTTTTGGGACCATCAAGGCGTTTTGCATATTGAATTCATACAAAAAGGGACAACAATAAATGCCACTTCTTATTATGAAACTTCACAGTGACTCCGCATGGTTATCAGAAGAAAATGTCCCGGGTTGCTTACTGCAGGTGTGGTATTCTTGCATGACAATGTACGCCCTCACACTACAAATCAAACACGCCAACTTTTGGAATTGTTCCACTGGAAAGTCATGGATCATCCGACCCATAGTCCTGACCTTGCATGAAGCGACTTCCATTTGTTTCCAGCCCTAAAGGAACACCTCGGAGATAAACAATTTCAAAACGATCCTGATGCAGAAGCGGCCGTAAGAAACTCGTTAAAAACTAAGGACCCTACAATTTACTCGACCGACATCGGAAAGCTTGTTTTCCACGCTACGACAAATGTTTGAATTTGTTTGGTGATTATGTAGAAATGTAGTAATAAGTTGTTGAAATACTTGTAATAATTACTTGCCTTGTAATAAAACAGTTTCTTTAAAACACCTTGTAAACTTACTTTTTGAATAACTCTCGTAGATCCAACATTGATGGGTTTAGGTTTGACTATGTATAAAGGACAGGCAAGTGTATACAACATCCCAGTTTGGACAGTGTTGAGTAGTTAATTTCCTAGAAAATCTTGCTTTTCCTTAAGGGGTCCATATTACCCCCTCCTCCCCTTTACCCTATATATACTGTATATAAATTTTGTTGACTACATATGGCAAACACTTATTTAGAAAACAATTCAATTTCTTACAGGTAATAAACGTTAATGAGAATTGGTGTAAAAGATATAAATTTTTGTTTGGGCAGAAAATATACTTTAAATTTACCAATAAAACAGTTACAATTTTTTTTCATAAAATTTATTGTCTTGAGGTATTTTCCAAAAAAAATTCCTTCAAAAATTATTTCCTTTTAAAATGATATCGTGTTTACAAAAACTGTATTATGATGCAAATTATTATGATTTAAGTGTATTATTATTATTATTATTATTATGTATTTTTATGCATACTGTATATATTAAAATAAAAGTGGGATCTGCAGGAGTAAACATATATTTTTACCTTCGATATAAGAGGGGTTCGAAAAGTTATCAGAAACATTTTTTTAAAATAAACTACTGGTTGGAATGAAATGTAACTCGAAGGAAGAGTGCAACACAACCCCATCCACTACTCGAAATATTCCCCCACTTACATCGACGCACTTCTGCCATCTGGCGGTTATTTAGGATATTCTAAAAATTAAAAATAAACCTTTCAGTCAGAAATAATCCTTCATCATTGTATATAATAGCTTAAAAGTAGCAACAAACAATGATTTTATATATAAAGGTGACTTTTGTTCTACTCTTTGAATTTGGAAGTTTATAAGTACTTAAGAATGTATTTAGAAAGGTTTTTTTTTCTTAAATTATTTAGAGTGATTCACTCGCTGGTAGCCCCAAAGTATTGCTACGATACTTTGTGGCTACCAGCGAGTGAATCACCCTGTAGAACTGAAGATTCAAGATGCAAATGAAGAAAATTGCCATATTTAACAAAATTTGAAATAGAGTTTACCCGCCATTCAGCCAAAGGTATTTTAACATGACCAGATTTGATCTAACCTAACCTAATGCAGCTCGACCATACTTATACTAAAGAAGGAGATTTGAGTTACTTTAAATCGCCGAAGAATTTCAATGAGGATGATATGACTCCAACCAGTTCGACATTGAATACGTTCGTTCTCATATTAATTCAAACAAATTCTCTTAGTTCGCGAATTCGAAGAAATGGATAAGATTCTATTTTAAATTCAATGTATTTGATTTTAAAGTCTCCGAATATGACCAAATTTGACTAAACTCCGATTGTATCATGTCCTCCAATTAACGATGACTCGCGTTTTTATTTCTGTGGCCTTAACTTGATCCTCTTGTCAAATTTCCCGAATACGGAACGTTAAACAGAACACGGAACTGTTAACCAATTGTTTAGATGATACTGAATCAATGATACAATGATACAACATCAGTATTAACAGACAAACCTTATAAAATAGATGACGATTCCGTTCCACAAAAACCTTTGAGTTTAATGCATTCGTCATTATCACAAATTTCGTAATTCAAATATTAGAAAAACAATCAATTAATATAAGTGTTAAAATGTTAAATGTTAAGTGTTAAAAAATGTTAAAAACGTTTATATTAAATTATTACAATTATTTGTAAAAGTTTTTCCTTTTAAAAGAAATATTAACTAAAAAATTAATGTATTTATTTATTAAAATATTGTATTAGTAGTGTGGATATATGTGTGTGTGTGTTCTTGACTACCTCACGAGACCGCGACAATCTTTGGGAAATATTCAGAATTTATCGTAACACGAACGTGTGCGTAGCGACATTAGCGGTGGTGTTGCCATATTGTCATAGTTTCAGACATATTTTAATTGAAAATCTGTAAATATCATAAAGGTTATGCTAAATTAGGTTTGGTTAAGTTAATGAGATTATTTACGCCATATTTAATGTCGCCACCCACGAGCGCAATGAGAAAATGCCGTGGTTTTATATAGTAACCACAGGTTTGTGTGTGTGTGTGTGTGTGTGTGTTATTCGTTTCGTTGCTTGTTTTAACTGTTATATTTAATCATCAAACTTCGTACAACCCAATGAATATTTCCTCGTTTATTTGTGTACATATCTTCTCGTAACCTTCATTACTCTTTGATTAACCCAGAATACCATGTTTAGAATAATTAAAAATGCTTCAGTATATTATAGTGAAATTTGCAGCTTCATCTCCCGTTTAAGGAAACTTCTTAATAATAATAATTATAATAAAATTTATTAAAAGTCTTTATCAACAATGTCGTAATTCCGATCTTGTAGAAAGTCATGAAACTCATTTATGAACAAAAATTAAGATCAAGTCCCCCTCATTTAAATTTAAATAAGTTATTTATGCAACTTTTATAAACTTCTATTAAATTTAAATTTAAATTTGTTCATACTTAGGGGAAATCAATAGTTTTAATATGTAATTAAAGGAAATATCTCTTCTGTAAAGAATCTGATAGTGACCTTAATAATATTTAGTTTCGTGAGCATTTTGGCAGAGGAAAGTAATTTATCATCCGCTGTTAGCGAAATATAAGAACAGGGAATTAGAGTATAGTGTGAAATTAATGATCTGAGAAAAAATGCTAAATTCCCCTTCTTCAAATCAGTCGTTGGTTGAAAGATTGCTTGAAACGCCATTCGGGAGATTAATTGATTGTTTTGTAGAGATGCCAAATCAGTACGAGACATTTACTCTCATTTAAAGCTATTTAATAAGTATTAAAACGATTTACGATGCTCAAACAACTGTCTGTCTGTCTGTCTGTCTGTCTGTCTCTCTCTCTCTCTCTCTCTCTCTCTCTCTCTCTCTCTCTCTCTATATATATATATATATATATATATATATATATATATATATTACATCAAGCATGGACACAATAGACTGGAAAACCATGTTTAGGGATAAGACAACGGAAGAGATGCTAATGACACTCGAAGAGAAGACGCTAGATATTGTGGAAAAACATGTTCCAAAAAACAGCAAAGAGGAAAGAGAAGCAGGTTTGAGAGAAAAAAGAGGTCAATGTTCTACAAGAGAAAGAGAGTGGCTGAAAAATTAAGAAACTGCAAAGACAACAACATCAGAAAAATAAATGATAAACCTGCGAGCATAGATTGCGTCATACAGGGTCTAATTGAGAACTATACAGAGAAAGAAGATGACGCTATAGAACTGATGAAGGTTAACTCAAAATACATCTATAATTTTGCCGAAAGGAAGACGAAAAATCACGAAACTATCGGACTTTTGAAGAATAAAAACAATGCATTAACCGATGATCTAAAAGAAGTATCTGAAATATTAAAAGCTCAGTATGAATCAGCTTTCAGTATTCCCCAAAACTAATAAACTAATACGCGATACAAATGCGTTCTTTAAAGAATTACAAGGGGAAAGTATAACGGACTTTGATTTCACAACAGATGATATCACAAGCTATAGGGAAACTAAAAACACACTCGGCAGGAGGCCCGGACAAATGGAATGCCACACTAATGAAAAGCTGCAAGAATGAAATCGCTAAAGATATAGAGACGATCACTAGACACGGAAGAAATACCGCGCATCCTGAAGAGAGCGAACATAGTTCCAATATATAAAGGAGATCGATCTGAGGCTAAAAACTATAGGCCAGTGTCGTTTACATCTCATCTCACCAAAATATTTGAAAGAATAGTTAGAGAAAAAATTTATGATTTTATGGAAACTCAGAAAAAATTAAATGATAACCAACATGGATTTCAGTCAGGCAGATTATGCCTATCACAACTAATGAAACAATATAACAACATTATTGATGCACTTGAAAACAATGAAAACTATGATGTAATATACACAGACTTTGCCAAGGCGTTCGACAAGTGTGACCATGGGATCATAACACATACTGACATATATGGGAATAACAGGAAAAGTAGGAAAATGGGTATATAATTTCCTTAGTGATGGGCAGCAAGTCGTTACAGTCCATGGAATATCTTCATCAAAAAAGATATTGATAGTTGTAAACGATTCAAGCTAGAGCAACCAAGATGGTCCCAGAACTGAGAAGTAAAACATCCGAAGAAAGATTAACTGAATTAGAAATATATATTCACTTGAAAAGCATAGACTCAGAGAACTAACTTGGGTATTTAAAATTATACATAGCTGTGATAATGTAATCTATAGGAAGTTATTGATAGGGATAATACAGAGTCAATTACAAGAAGTAATGCCTATAAAATAAAAGTTATACGCTTCGAGAGTAATACTGTGAAGTTATTCCTGTCATTTAACTTAAACTTGAACTACGTAAACTTTCATTGTCAGATAGTTCATTAAACATTTCCTTAGACATTTCGGGTTAGCCTTTTCAATTGTTAAAAAACTGTGATAATTTAGACACTTCAATTAATTGACGGAAATGTTGGATCACCTGAAGATCAGGGCCTCCAGCCTCAATTATCTTCGTTAAAACTAACGAAATTATCACGACTTAACCTAACCAATCGTCAAGGGTGTACAGTTGACTTAACCAGGCATTCAATTTAATTTATTATTATATTTGGTAAGGTAAAGCAAAAAACAAGAATACATGGGGGCCCTGATCTTCAGGTGATCTGAAATGTCTAACGAAACGCTTAATTAATGTAAAATGTCTAGTGCATTAGATATTTCAAAATTTACAAAAACTGGGACAATAAAACGTCTAGCGAGACGTCTACTTATTTCTGGAGTGCTGCACAAGGAACATTATTAGCTCCATTACTATTCATAATCATACTAACTGATATAGATGATGAAGTTACCAATGTCAGCACAGTAACATCCTTTGCTGATGACACCAAAATTAGTAGAAAAATAAGAAACTCAGATGATATGGAATCTCTACAAACAGATATGAACAGAATCTACTACAATTGGACTGAATACAATGCTATGAATTTTAACATTGAGAAATTTCAGCTATTAAGATACAGAAGAAGGAAGGGCCTAAAATCCATGGAATACTATACCCAAATGGACAGGAACTTCGGAAAAACTGGAAAAAAATCTTCAAAAGAAGACTAGGCGCCTGACTCAGAACAATTCCAGATGAGCCGGGAGTACCTGGCTATGTGGAGAACACAAGAAACCAACTTTCTACTTCCGTAGGCCAACTCAAGAGAAGGGACAACAAGCCTGACCTCCGTGAAATGAGGAATCATCGCACGGAACATCTGAAAGATTGAAAGGTATAATTGAAAAAAGGGTCAGTTTCGTGTATCAATTCCACTTTGCATTCAGTGCATCACATCCGTTATTTATTATAATCTTTCAATTCAAATGAAGAAATGGATTAATTATTTAATTATGAATTATTTAATTATGAATCTTGATAAGTTATTTACTGTTTAATGCATTCTCTGAACGAACAATTTCTTTAATTTAAATTATGAATTCTTCCACTTATACCAATTTCAATCAGTTTATACTGCGTTGTTTCAATTAACACGCGCTTCCGGCCTTTTCTATAGTTGTTTTAACGAGGTTATCTTCCCCTTCTCAGGTGATGATCGTTCCGTACATTTCGAATTCTAATTCAAATTGTGCCAAATCTAAATGCACTCCCGCTCTTTGAAGCGTGGAATTCACGCAGACCTCTCTCGTAATGGAAGAATTGTATTCACATTTAAATTTGAATTTCGCTTTTGGAACTTAAATAGTAGGCTGTAACCTCTTCATTCGAAAATAACTATATTTTATTCACAAAAAGCATTAAAAGAAAATTAAATAACTTGATTTGTTTATTTAAAGATAAAATTTAGAAGATAAAAATTATTTTGAAAATAAATCTACGGAAAATAAAACGAATATTTAATTAGTTTTTGCCTTTTTTCATGGAAGTAAACTTTTATAATAATAAAAAATCCGTATTAAAAACGTAGAAATTATAATATATATATATATATATATATATATATATATATATATATATATATATATATATATAGTTAGCACTCACCATTTACATAATAAGTGTGTAACTACCTTTATATGAAATGCTTTTTTCTTATCTTATGATTAATCTGAGACCCCAGTAAAGCCCACAGCTTAAAAGCCAAATTACATATGTAGGAAATATAAATAAATATGTTCTATTAAAAAATTATTGTAATATTGTGACATTTATTTTTACCAATAAAGACTGAATTATTATTATTAATGATTAAACTTTGTGATTAACGTAAACGTCAAGTGAATGAAGGCAGATGAAGCACGAAGTATGAACGGAAATTCGGCCGTTAAAAAAAGGTAAGAGGATGACGTGTTATTCTTGTTTCAATCAAATGTAATTTCCCCTGCACCTCCTCTAGCGAGGGGGTAACTCTCTGAAAAGAGGTATCTGGGTTTCTTTCAACCAAAAGTCAAGATTTATTCCTTTAATGAAGCTTCTTCTTTGGGAAAGAAACTTTATGGGCTTCATTCTGCTGATATGTTGAATGTTTTACCCTTGAATGTTGAAGATGTCTTTTACATACTTGTATGTTGAAAGTGCTTGTTGCATAATTAATAAACTTGAATGATGAGCGCAAACGTTGACCTCGAATCATCACCCCTCATTTATGTTTTAATATCGCGGATTATGGACATGAATCTGGCGTCAAATTTGCATTTTTTGATATTTTATCTTTCGATGAGGCTGTAATGAGTATGACACGCGTGCTTGGTATGCAAATTGGGTGTTAATTGTTATTTTATGACCTCGTTTGGATATGACGGGAAAACTAAAACAAGAGCACGATGGAAAGATACCACATTTAGACATTTTACGAACGGATATGAGCCTTTGAAAAAGGGTTCACAGAGGCGGAAAATGAAATCTTCGTTAAAATGGAAAAATCTCGTTTTTAGATATAACGACCATAAAATGAACCGTTAAGAATGAATCCAAATTTTCTCTAATGTTTTTAAAAGAATTACCGTCATATTTTTTACAGATTTGGAGTTGGATATTGTGAGGAGAGAGATTTTTATTTAAAATATATATGAGACAAAACGGGAAAATTTCATTTAAATTTTTTAAAAAGTTAAATTTTTATTAAAGAATTCAATGCACGATTATAAATACCAAAATTTTAATGTAATAAAATTCATTCATATTTAATGAAATCTAATAAAATGCGTTTATTCCTTAATAAAATACAATGAGATACCTGAACACGAAGAAAACATTTACACTCTTAAAGAATATGACCGAGTATGGAGCGATTTTCATTTAATTTTATTTTGTAATTTTATAATTGCTTCAAAATCGTTCCAGAAAGTGAAGATCTTTCAAGACTTTGAACACCGTTTCTAAAAATTTAATTGCTCCATTTGCTGTATGAACCGATTATAGAGCGATTTCTTTGTCAAAGAATGGTCTATCATTAAAATCGTTGGAACAACATTCCTTCCTGGATCGATTTTGAACCAGTTATACCGAAATTACAAAATAAAATTAAATTAAAATCGTTCCACAGTCGGTCAAATGCTTTAAGAGTGTAAATGTTTTCAGAATCGTTCAATATCCGGTCCAAATCAAACAATTATTTTTTTAGAAACGGTGGTCTGTTTTTCACAGTATAGTTGCATTAATCTGAAAGGAAATTGTTGCATACTTTACATTCCATACGAATATAATCAGTTTCTAACCATTTCTTGTATTCGATCCTGCAAAACTTTCGGCGTGTGTAAATGTGTAAATTTTAATGTGAACATTTTAGATTTCGTGTGTAACGCGCTCCCAGAAATTAGTCTTGCGAGTCCAAGCGTTATATAGGTTAGGTTAGGTTAGAATAACATTGAAATGTGAAGTCTTGGGGGAAGTTAATTTCCTTTAAATAATAGTAGTGTGGACAGAATATCCTGTCACAGAATATCCTGTGGACAGAATATCATGTGACCATCATTCTATTGACATTCGGTGGATAAAATCCGTAGATTTACGATTTTTCAATCTGACTGGAAATAAGTACAGTAAAGTTTTATTGAAAATTACTTGAATATTATTTTAAACGTTTTGTAGATTATTTTATTGTAAATCAGAGTAATTGTGGAAGCTCCATTTTGTGCTCTCTTAAAATTAATCACCGTTGCATTAGAATAATGCAACAATATGTAAATATGTAACTCACCCCTATGCAACACTTGCATTAAGAAACAGTGGGGTTGTTTTTAAAATTGAGGGATCATTGATGAAGTTTAAGAAATAAATGCGAATTTTATATATTAAATTTAGGACCTCAGAACATTTTAGTGAAGAAGTTCAGACAAATTTATCATCTGCTCTTTAGAAAGTTATGATAAATTGCAATTAAAAGGATCTGAAAAGGAATTCCAGTGAGAATCTGAAACGTACCCTTTTCAAAGAGAGAAGCAATTCTGAACCTCTTAAAAAAAAAAAAAAATCGGTTTAGAATTACTGATCCAAATAATGCGAATAATTGCAAGATAATATGCTATTACGTTGCTTTTATTCATGAGAACGGTATATAACAAGTCATTAAATTTATTTTGTAAACGCTGTAAAATTCTACTCAAAAATATTGAAAACAGAACGGAAATAAACTTGAAAACAAATACTTGAATTCTGTACCATTTAATATTAAATTCCTGAATTATTGTAAGCATATATTCTCCCTCCAAAATATTGTATTTCATCTTGAATTTCGTATAAAATTCGTCTACGATGAAATAACAGAAAAACTATATAGATTTCAGACGAAAGTTTTAGATTTTGGTTTTAACAATTCTTTTTCTTTCCTGTTGTGATCGTCACAGACCTAACCTTATGAGAGAGAGAGAGAGAGAGTTACAAGGGGTTACAAGGACAAGAGGAAGCCTCAAACACCTTCTGGTCCACTCTGGGAGGTTCCTATTATTCGACAAGTTTATTTTTCTTTCAACTGTTCTAGCAGTAGTAGAAAACTGGATAGAAAAGTGTAAGGCTCTCTCTCCACCCTCCGCTCGCTCCCTGCCAGAGGCAGGAATGGAAAAGAGTTGAAGAAAATACATTTACCCTGGAAAAGTAGTCAAGGAAATTTTACAGGAAAGTGGAGAATATATAAGATGTAATTACGTAATTACGTAATTACGCATGCCCACACAGACACATAGGCGAACTCCTGCAGAGTTATGTTTTAGTCTTAAATCATGAGAGTATTAAGTACTTTGTCTACCCAATTTTTAAACACATTTACACTTTGGCTTCAAACAACCTCTGAGGGAAGTTGATTCCAGATATTAACTATTTTATAGGAAAAGAAATTACCGGAGACAGAGGTCCTAAATGTCTTTAGTTCCAGTTTAAGCCCATTATTTCTTGTCGGATTGGCATTAAGTGAGAAGTTCCTGTAGTCTACCTGTCTATTCCATTGAACATCTTGAAGACTCGAATAAGCTGACCGCGCAACTTCCTCGTCTCTAGGGTAAACAGAATGTTGAATGGGCGCGTCAGTACGTGAAAACAGATTTTAATACTGTATTGTTAACCAATGAATGAAGAGCAACCCTTGATGGATCTGATGGTTGGTCAAGAAGATGGATTGCTAAGGGTCAATCTCTACCATGGAATGAGGTTTTCTTTTAGAAAGTTTGTGTAAGACTGGGCATTCATTTTTACACCATCAGGCACTCTGTATGGGACAGCTACTTCATTGTCTATCAATCCTGCCAAAACATGACACTACCTCCAGCTTGTTGGCTTAATCTCGATGGTAGAAATTGGCTCTCAGCAATCCATCTTCTTGACCAAACATCAAGTCCCTCAAGGGTTGCTTTTCATTCATCGGTGAACAATACAGTATTAAAATCTGTTTTCACGTACTGACGCGCCCATTCAACACGCTGCTTCTTGTACCTGGGTGTTAATGGTGACTTAATCGTAGGTTTACACGTCTTGCCAATTGTTTGGAGGATTCCACATCGAGATGTTCTTGGTACATTATGTATGCCAGCCTGCTCAAAAACTTCTTTACTTGAGGACAATGGATGCTTTGCAATTTGCGCTTGATTACAGATATCTGCCGCCTTGTCACTTTTCTTATAGCTCCTTTATCACTTCGCTGCCTCAGTTTGGTACCCTCCGCTACAAACTTGTTTACAGTTCGATAAGCTCTGCCAAACTGCTTCGCAATTTCAATAGATTTTATATTTTCAGCGAGTAACTTGACTATTTTTCTTTTCTCAGTTAATGTTAAATCCTTCTTCTTACCCATTTTCACAATTTAGCTCCGTAAATAGAATACTTGCTTAATAATTCGGAACACAATATTTTACATATTTTTCAATAAAATGAGATAATTATTTTAATTATCAAAATATTTTATCGATATGAATACCATCAATGCTGCTATATATAGTGATTATGTCACTGGTCAACAAAGTTTTTGTCAGAGATATTTTTACTTGAACTATGTGTAATTTTTTACGTTGATTACGAAAATGAAAACAGAATTTTTCTATCACCCGCAGTTTTAGTGACACGAATTTACATTACTTAGGATTTGAGTGAGAATAGGAAGAGGGCGGGGTCTGCCCCTTCCTCTTCCTCTGCTTATAAGTTGCTACACGTCACTGTTGACTTTCATTTGTCAGTTACTTATTTGATTTCACTCAGTGAACATCGTGCATTTTATTCGTGATTTTCCTTAATCATTTTTTGTGTCAGTGCGTTCGTATTGCTTCATGACAGAATGCCACGCAAGTGTGTCAATCATCCAAACTGTTTTTGTTATGTGTGCAGAGAGTTAACACTTAAATTTCAAAGGCGAAATTTCACCCCTCTCGTCAAAAAAGCATACGAACTTTATTTTGGTTGCAAGGTAGGGGATCAGAACAAGACGTGGGCACCTCATATATGCTGTATTACGTGTTTAAGACTTCTGACAGGCTGGCTAAATAGGTCTCGTCAAATGCCGTTTGCTGTTCCGATGATATGGAGAGAGCCGAAAGACTATTTAACGGATTGTTATTTCTGCTTAACAAATATACTAGGCATTACTGCGAAATCTAAACATATGGTACAATACCCAAATTTACCATCAGCCATAAGGCCTGTTTCACATAATAAACATTTGCCAGTACCAAGGCCACCGGAAACGTGGAGTTTAGATGATGAAAATGAAATTGATGTACAATGGTAATGACGAAGCTCAACATGGTTTACTGATGGACGATGTTGATCCAATGTTTGACCCATCTTCTTCATCGACAGAGCCTCACTTAATATCTCAAGCAGACCTGAGCGAGCTTGTCTGTGATCTGAACTTGTCAAAAGATCAATCCGAACTTTCGGCTTCCAGGTTGAAAGGTTGGAATCTTCAAGAAAAAGGCACTAAGATATCTTTTTACCGCAAGCATCAAAGAAACTTTCTACCCTCTCATGAAAACCCTTGGCCAACAACATGATCCAAACGAATGGCGCCTATTTATTAATTCCTCGAAGCTGAGTTTAAAAACTGTATTACTCCATAATGGAAATAAATACCCTTCAGTTCCATTAGCACATGCCGTACATATGAAGGAATCATACGACAATATGCACCTGCTTGTGAAACATATCCAATATGATAAATACTCTTGGCATATCTGTGGAGACTTGAAAGTGATTGCGCTTCTTCTTGGTTTACAACTGGGTTATACGAAATTCTGTTGTTTCCTCTGTGAATGGGACAGCAGAGCACGGGAAAGCCATTACTCAAAGAAACAATGGCCACTTCGACAAGCGTTGATTCCAGGGCATAAAAATCTTACCAGTTCACCTCTTCTTAATTTGCCACCACTACATATTAAACTTGGTTTGATGGAAAATTTTGTTAAGGCTATAGATCAAAATGGCAGGTGGGGGGGGGTCTCTACTTGAAACAGAAATTTACGAGGATCAGCGAGGTCAAAATCAAAGAAGGGATATTTGTGGTCCCGAAAATTAGAGAAATCATGAGAGACAGCGCATTTGATGAAACTCTAAGTGAAGTTGAAGGAGCAGCTTGAAAAGCATTTAAAGTAGTGAACACAAATTTCCTCGGAAACGTCAAGGCCGAAAATTAAGAGTTACTTGTTGAAGAACTACTCAAGGCCTACAAAGACGTGGGGTGCAACATGCGTTGAAAATTCATTTTCTTGACTCACATCTCGACTTCTTCCCAACAAACTTAGGCGATGTTAGTGATGAGCATGGGGAACGCTTTCATCAACAAATATCCACGATGGAGAAGCGATACCAGGGCAAGTGGAGCCCCAGCATGTTGGATGACTACTGCTGGACATTGTCAAGGGATGGCCGAGAGGCGAAATACAAGCGTAAATCATCAGTAGCCACATTTTAGGTGAATTCAATATGCATTTTCTACTTTTTTATTGCTATTACGCCTATAAATTAGTCCAAATTTCATTTTCGATTCACTCAATATTGGTGGGTGATAGAAAAATTTTGAGGCCATTTTTTAACTTAGCGGTAAAAAACCTATAAGATCCACCCATTTTTGTTCATGTGACAAATAAAAAGTTCGATTTTGTCGACCAGTGAATTATTTGCTACAAATTTCATTGAAATCGGGGAAAAACTTTTGAAAACATTGGAGAAAATGTAATCTGCTTAATAAGGTGCGAACGCAATGAATGTCGACTAAATCCATGTTGAGAATAAAAAATTAGATTGTTAGATTAAAGGTGATACACAATACGTTCTGTAATGATAGATTCCAACAGTTTGCCGACAACTGATGTTAAACTGATCGGGTGGTAATTACAAGGATTTTTCCTATCTCCCTTTTGAAAGACTGGTGTTACCTTTGCTAACTTCCAGTCGGTTGGAACTTTTCCTAAGCCGATTGATTGTTTGAATATGGTTACTAAGTCGTCAACAACATTGTGGCTAACTTCTTTTAATACTCTTGGAAGAAATAAGTCGGGACCAGGTGATTTGTTTTTATTTATCTTGTCAATTAATTGCTGTCCCTCATCTCTCGAAGGGATGGTCACCGTCATACGTAATCCAAGGATTTGGCACTTCACTTGAGTCTTCCTCCGTGAAGACTGTAACGAAGAACTCGTTTAACGTATTAGCTATATCTTTATCAATGAATTTCAGTATGCTATTTCTATCTTTTAGTGGACCTACAGAATTTTTAATTGGCTTTCTGCTATTAATATGGGCAAAAAACTCTTTAGGGTTAACTTTACAGAGTAAGGCAACTCTAGCTACTTCATCACTGATGAGAGAGAGAGAGAGAGAGAGATAGTTAGTTAGTTTCTTCAAGCAAAAACGAAGATTAATTTCCTTACCCATTGTTTTCAGTGTCCCATTTTCGATCCCATTTTGCAGCGATATGAAGATAAACGTTTCCATTGTTCGTCTCGTGTGGCAATGTACACATTTTTCTCTTCTAACAACGAAATCATTTAAGGTAAAAACCAATACTTCGTTTTTATTCATTTCGGTTATTTTTCTTCTGTCGGAAACGGAAGTTTACCGATGCGATTCAAAGATGTGGTAACCAATTAAATCTTCCGAAAATTTCCATACAAAAATAAATAATTTATTTAAAACCAATTACTAATTATTTTTATGGAGACTCTTGAAGACATTTTCTTTCGATAAACATTATTTCTTTTATATAAAATATAAACGCATCTTCAAATACAATAAATGGTACGAGACGTTTGATTATATATATATAATATATTATATATATATATATATATATATATATAATAATAATATTTTTTTATTTATATATATATATATATGAAACATCTATTTGACATCTCATAATGAACTTAGCTTTCTAAAATGAATAATAGTTATTTTGAAACGTTTGCTAGATATTTCCGATCACCTGAAGATCAGGGCCCCCAGCTTTCTTTAATTAGCCTCATAAGGCTAACTAACGAAAATGTCACGACCTAACCTAACCAATCGTTAGGTCAACTGTACGCCCTTGACGATTGGTTAGGTTAGGTCGTTATATTTTCGTTAGTTAGCTTTATAAAGCTAACTAAAGAAGGCTGGGGGTCCTGTTCTTCAGGTGATCCGATATTTCAGATATTTGAAAAGGTGTTCAAATGTTTCAGATATATAAAGGCATAAAAATTAAACAGTTTATTTCAAATTAAACAGTTATTTTCCTATTTTTTTTCGCCTAGACCAGCGTTTCTTAACCTTTTCCGACATCAGCACCCCCTGTAGTTAGGTCTAGGCAGTCCAGCACCCCCTTCACCTGGTTACAGAGACTACAGTTGCTACACTACTACAGGGATAAAGTAAAGTAGGTAAAGTACTGCTTGATAATTTATTTTGTTCATTCCAGCACCCCCTAAAATCCATTTCAGCACCCCAGGTTAAGAAACACTGGCCTAGACGCATGCACATTATTGTTAAAAATATTTTAAAATTGTGACGCAATTTATTTAGTGTTCGTATTTATAGGTAAAGTGGAGAAAAAAATTATTATATTTGTGCATTTATTATTTTTTTCATGTAAGCTTAGGTCTTGTAAGTGTCTTTCATGCATTTATTAATTTTATTTACTTGGATAGACCTTGGCTAGTAAAGCCTTTCAAGATTAAGAACCAGCCTGTGACCTTGAGACTAGCCTTAGACCTAGGCCTCTTGATATATAACAAGCCTACCTTAAGTTCAGTCTCTAAGTTAGACAACCTGTACTTGAAAAAAGACACTGATAAGTTTGAGAGTTCGGGCTAGAGCAATCAAAATGAACCCAGAACCAAGAAGTCAAATATTTGAGGTAAAATTAGCTAAAGTAGATAGGTATTCTCTTGAAAACCGTCGACTTATAAATACTCGAATTAGTTCCCCTATTATTATAACTAATAAATGACTTTGATAATGTAAATTACAGGATGTTATTTGATAGTGATAGAGAATCACTTACGAGAAGGGGTCTTTTCGGTTTGGCGGACTGCTACAGATTTTTACGAAACTTATCAAATCAATTATTTACATATTTCAGCCTAAGGAAATGTAAGTTAGGTTAGGTTAAGTTTAGTTAAGTTACGTAAGGAATTAGGCATTTCTTTATAATAAAATTTGTAAATAATTGATTTGCTAAGTTTCATAAAAATCTGTAGCAGTCCACCAAACCGAAAAGATCCACAAGAAGAAATGAATATGAACTGAAAGTCAAAAGTTTATAAGAGTAATAATGCTTTGAAGCAATTCTTTTAATGTAAACTTTAACTTGTGCTTAAACCTAAACTCCTTAAACTTTCATACATTAGACATCGGACAGCGGAATAGACATCGCAAAAGTCACAAAATTGGGATAATGAATCATCTAATGAAATGTCTACTTCTGTTTAGAGTGGACATCCAATTTCGAACAAGCACAAAAATATTTATTTCTAATAATCTGCACAGATATATCAGTGGGTCCCTTTCCACACCGTATATTGTGTGCACACTTGTACAAAGCTGATAATAATAATAATAATAATAATAATAATAATAATAATAATCAGCCAGTAGGACCAGAAACTGGCCCAGCGCACAGGCCAACTAGTGCAGCCCGAGTAAGACTTTAAAAATGCTTCTCGTGTTTCTGTAAAAGTATGTAAATTAGTAATGGAAAGTCTTCTTTGACTGCTTATGAAGGCAATAATATACAGTACTGGCCAAATTATTAGGAATTTTTTTTAAATTTCATTTTTTGGTATAAAATGTTAAATTAAACCAATTTTAAACGTTGAAAAGTTATTTATTTCTACACAAGAATACATGGTCATTATTTAGCAATAGTTTAGTACTTAGTTTGACCCACCTTAGCTGCCATAATGGCTGCGACACGCTTCGGCATGCCATGAATCAATTTTTTGCATAATTCTTTAGTCGAACGAAGCGTGTTTGTTCGTCAGTTGTCGTTTGGTTGTCGTGCGATGCGGGTGTGTTTCTCTTTCTTTACGTGTCATTGTAACTACCGTTTAATTTAAATAGTGTATTTACCCAATTTCGGCAATTATTTGTTACAGTTTTTAAGTGAATTTGAAAATGGGGCGAAAGAATGACTTGAGTCCACGGAAAATTGGGCAAATACAGGTTTTATTAACTTCTTCTACATTTAAATAAAAGGAAATCGCTGCCAAACTCCATGTTTCACCACAGTCAGTACTTCGTATAAGAAAAAAATGGTATTTGGAGAAAATGTAGGCCCCAAAAGGGTTGGAAGATGCGGCAGAAAAAGGGTAACGACTCCAAGAACTGATAGACAGATTGCAATTTTGTCTCTTAGAAATAGAAGAGCTACTTGCAAAAACATTTCCAGTAGTCTAGCGGCTGATGGCATCAATATTAGTCGTAGAACAGTCAACAGGAGGCTTCTAACTGCCGGCTTCAAAGCCTACCGCCCAAGGAAGAAGCCCAGGCTCACTGAGGCTATGAAGAAGGCACGTTTTGCATGGGCAAAGGAACACATTAACTGGACTAGTGAGGATTGGGAACAGGTAAGAATAATATTTAACATTAAATAGAATGTTAATACAGTAAATACAGTATGCATAGAAGTGTATTTACAGTACGTGATAAAACTGCAGTAGAAATATCTGTAAAGCAGCAAGTCATACTGTACTTCGTTTTAGCTGTACTTCATACGCTATGCACTGACTCTTTCACAGGGCTTTCTTTGATTGCAGGTGGTGTTCTCCGATGAGTCAACGATTGCCGTGCTTGACGATCGTGTTCAAAGTGTAAGAAGGAGGCCTGGAGAAGAATTTTTGCCTGAGTGTCTGATGAAAACGGTGAAATTTCCACAAAAGATCATGGTTTGGGGAGCAATTTCTGTGCATGGAACTAGTCGTTTGAGCATTGTTGAGGGGAATATGAACCAAGTCAAGTATATAGAAGTACTAAGAAGACGTCTACTGCCTCAAATAAGGGAATGGTATGGTAATAGACGTTGGATTTTTCAACAAGACTCAGCTCCATGCCACACGGCAAAGTCGGTTAAAAAATGGTGTCATGAAAATAGTGTTCGGTTGCTCCCATGGGCTGGAAATTCTCCAGACATGAACCCAATCGAAAGTTTATGGTGTATTTTAAAGGACGTAATCCATGAAACGCCGATAACAACAAAACACCAACTCATAGAGCGACTTATTCAAGTCTGGTTTCACTCTACACGTATTAAGGAATTATGCAAAAAATTGATTCATGGCATGCCGAAGCGTGTCGCAGCCCTTAAGGCAGCTAAGGGGGGTCAAACTAAGTACTAAACTATTGCTAAATAATGACCATGTATTCTTGTGTAGAAATAAATAACTTTTCAACGTTTAAAATTGGTTTAATTTAACATTTTATACCAAAAAATGAAATTATTAAAAAATTCCTAATAATTTGGCCAGTACTGTATAATTAGATGCCTTAATTGCACTTGACTTTTTTAAAAATAAAATTATTTTACAAATATTTTCCTTACAAATATTTTTAGTGGAAATTATTGAAGTGGGATAGTGTTATTGGTTCCATGTCTACAATCGGTGTGTATATCGAAGGTGAACACACTTTCCACCAGTGTGATCGACTGAACATATGAACGAAACACTGAAATGAAAGTCTGCATGAATATAATGTTTATTGGTTTATATATCTGTGGTGTTACCGTGCAGTACGAAGACAGAGTTCCGTATGCATTGTATATAGACCAAAATCAACTCCTTTATCCATATTTTTCAGATCTATTTACAAGTAACAAACACGATGCGTTAATTTTATTTTCATTAAGTTTTTAGCCAATTTACTTTTTAAACTCGAATTTTGTTCACAAAAAATAAAATGAAGAGAGACTCGTTCTAATTAAAGCTTCATAAATTTTCTCTCCAACAAACAATCCGAGTTTTATGTATTTTTTTGGAAAAAAGAGGGTTTAAACTTATTTTTTGGCCGAATAAATATTATAAAATAAAAATAAAAATAGTCACCATTAGCAAATGACAGTTACAAAGAAAAATTATATTTGAAAGAACAAAAATGAAATTCATTTCTTTAAAAACTTAATAAAAATATTGTATATTTTGTTCTTTCGCAAGGGGAGACGAAAGAGGTCACAGACAAAAGATGTCAGTAAGATCTCTGGGGGAGATTACATTAACGTACATACATTAACATATAATTATTGTTCTGTAAACAACGCTTAATTGGTTAGTTGATAGTAAATTCAATTTTGACGTATGTTTTATCAAATTTTATGTAGTCTAAAATAAAAAGAAATGAGTACATATATGAAATTATGTTTAATTGGCAGCAGATCTTTTCAACCTGTTTTGTCTCTTCTACGGAGTGGAGTGGTGTATTTTGAGATCAGGATGCACAATCTCCATGATGGAGCAATAAACGAAGATGGTTCTCGAACTGGTTCTGAAATTCTGACGTCTCTCGATGAATATTATTCAGGTAGGTCCATCTTTCACCCTAAGTGGTACTAGACGTTTGGTCTACTCCACATCTCATTTTGAAATTAGCTTTCTGAAATGAATAATAGCTATTTTAAAGTGTTTTAAAGATATTTCAAAAATCTGAAAACTGTGCAAAACTGTTTCAAATATATAAAAGCATAGACATTAAACATTTCATTTGTATAACAAGTTAGTTTCCTATTCTTTGCGACCAGACGCATGCGCACTGTGGTTAAAAATAATTTGAAATTGTGGCGCAATTTATTAAGTGTTCGTATTTATAGGCTATCTCGAAAAGAGGAGAACACGATTATGACATTTGTGCATTTATTAATATATTCCATGTAGATTAGGTCTTGCAAGTGCCTTTCATGCATTTACTAATTTTATTTATTTGGCTAGGCCTTGGCTAGTAAGGTCTTTTAAGATTAAGAACCAGCCTGTGACCCTGAGACTAGCCTTTTAGGCCTAGACCTCTTGATATATATAATAGGCTTCTCCTAGAACCTAGATTCAATATCCAAGTTAGACAGCCTATACTTGAGAAAAGACACTGATAAGTTAGAAAGGGTTCGGGCAAGAACAACCAAAGTGAATCCAGAACTGAGAGGTAAAATATTTAAGGAAAAATTAATTGCATTAGATTTGATTTCACTTGAAAAGCGTCCACTTATAGGAGAACTAATTCATGTATTTAAAACTGATAAATGCCTTTGATAATGTAAATTACAGGGAGTTATTTGATTGTGACAGATAATTAATTAGAAGAAGAAATGGATATAAATTGAAAGTCAAAAGTTTTTAAGAGTAATGCTATGAAGCAAATTCTTTTCAGATAAACTTATATAATCAAACTTAAACATTCATGCATCAAACATTTCATTGTTAGACAATTCATTGTTACGTATTTCATCGTTAGACAATTCATTGAATTTCATTAGAAATTTCAGATTAGCCTTTTCAATTGTTTAAAAAATTGGAACAATTTACATAGTTTAATTGACATAGTGAGATATTTAACAAGATGTTTAACTAATGTGAAATGATGAACGCATTAGATATTTCAAAATTAACAAAACTGGGGCAATGAAACGTTTGACGAAACATCTACTTCCACTAAGCGTGTTCCGCCACATTTATCTTTTGCGTATTCATTATATTCTTGCGGGATTCTGTAATTGAAAATCTTCGGGTAAACTAATTATAACTTCAGTGCAGACTAAAATTACTGTGAAATAATTTACTATATGGCAATTAAGCGTTTTTAAAACTTTTAACTACGAGCAACGAGCATTTAAATAAAAATTTTCACATAATAACTCAGAAAGAATTTGGAAACTTTTTCAACTTTGCGTTCATTTTTTTCAAAATATTTTCCAAAGTATCGCAAAAGGCAAAATAATTAAAAAAAAAAAAAAATGCGTTAATCAGAGTTAATGAAATTACATGGAACAAGCAAAGCACTCAAGCGCTCTTATAAATAAGATCAAAGATTTCGGAATATCAGAAAGAAAAATTAGGAAAAATAAAGCCACGCGAACGAAAGGTGAAAAAAAAGGTTAAAAAAGGGCAAAAATATTTTGGTAACTAATAAATAAGCTTTTCCTGCTAAAGGTTAATAAAAAAAATTCAGCAATATATAATATATATATATATATATGTATGTATATATATATATATAACCTTAACCTTTGGTTAACCTTTGGTTAGCTTCCGCCCGAATTGTTCATTCCGACGAAGGTCAAGATTTTCACTCCACCTTAGACCTACAGTTTAACGTGGAATCCGAACCACGTCCCATCAGCAGCCCAGTGTCTTAACCACTAGGCCACCTAGGGTACCCATTTATCTACCAACCACTTTCTTTATTGTGTGGAAGAATGAAGAGCTGGGTTTTGCTGCGCGCCGGCTGCTGTTGAGTCTCGAACCCGGGGCCTATGGATTCGTAGTCAGCGACGCTAACCACTACACCACCGAGGCGCATATATATATATATATATATATATATATATATATATCAATCTTTTGCGTACATTTTTTATATTAAATAATATTACTGAAATAAGTGTTAAAAAATTAATTGGTACAAAAATATATAGATTTGTATGGACGCAAACTATTTATTATTATTATTACTACTATTATTATTATTACTAGTACAGTACCCGTCGCTTCGCTGACGGTTAGCTAAAGACCCGCCCTACGTGCGGGTAGTAAAACATATCCAAGTTGAGGGCCGGAATATTTTTTGTAGTTCGAAGGCTGTTATTAGCTAGGTTAATTGAATGGTTAGGTTAGGTTAGGTTAGGTTAGGTTAGTTAGGTTAGGTTGGTTGGTTAGGTTGGTTAGGTTGAGTCGTGATATTTTCGTTAAAGCTTAACCTAACCTAACTTAACCTAACCTAACTTAACCTAACCAATCGTCAAGGGCGTACAGTTGACCTAACCGGGCATTCAACACCCAGGTGCACAACCTCGGGACCTAATCAATATGTGTGTGAAGTTTTATGTTTGTAACTGCTTTCATTTTGGAGCTATGGCTGGAACAGACACACGCACGCACGCACGCACACACGCTGAAAGTGTGACGGACGGACGGACGGACGGACGGACAGACGGACAGCTCTCTTTTATATTATAGTAGAGATAGAGATTATTATTATTATTATTATTATTATTATTATCCCTACCTTCATAGCATTCAGATGTGTTGTCGTCTCACTCCCTATAAGGTGAACGTAAGCGCAATTGCTGTAAAAACCGAGCAGTCTACGGTTGGCTAATAATATACAGTAAAATAAACAGAATTCTGTATAGAAAGACCACCAGCTTTCGGTCTAATTTGACGGATTACGGCCATCTCATATTTTTATACAATTATCAAATAATAAGCCATGACGAAATCGAACAGGCAGCGTAACGCAACTAGATCTACCATCCAGTCAAGGTCAGATACGTCAGACGACCGGGGCAGATCAAATAAACAGGGAAAGATCTCCTCGATCGTCAAAGGGCTCAAGCGATACCATACCGTTCTTCAAACCCAAAGACAACGAAGCATTTGGCAACCTGAGTGAAGGATCCTAACAGGTAATTAGTATTGTGCTGTCGAGAATGCAGTCGATATTGGTTGAGAAAAAATAAAATAAAATCAGGCGGTAGAGAAGAAGATGGATGAATTCGATGCCAGGATGCAGGCGCTCCAGAAGTAAGAAGGGAAAAGTGAACACCTGCTGCAGAAGAAAAACCGGGATGTGTACGTCATCGCTGCCCACGGAGTTTCACCTTCCACACAGGCTGAGCAATGAAAGAGTATCATTATAAAACCAAGTCATGAAAAATTAAAAGTGACTGTGGTGGTTCACACCACACACGAAGTCTGAGGTTGGGAGGTTGACAACGGATGAAATAGACATTAGATCTATCAAATTAAATATTTTTGACCCACCCAAGACTATAAAGATACTTGTGCACTGCACAAAGATTCGAGATTTTGCTGAATGATTATCTCACTTCATATAATAGAAAACTTCCCCAAAAAGAGGTAGCGATTAAAAAACCCGTAGTTCAGAAAAAAAGTGCTACACCAAAAGACGGGGGTCTAATAATAAAAACGACCAACTATACCTGTGACAACTCCAGATCTGAAAATATAACCAATCTAGTCTAACTAGGTTAACACAAATCTACATTTACTTAAGAAGTGAGTAAAATATGAAGTGTTTTTTATTTAGAATTCTACGTAGCAGATTCTAATCGTATTTGTTTAGATTTCTGCGTAGCAGATTTTACTTGTATTTACTCAGAGATTTTGAAACTTTTCTCTGAACCTTTTCGATTTTCTTGGGATCATACAGAAACTTTCTGGAAAATTACCACAACATCCCCCTCTGGATTTGTCCAAATTTGCTGAATAATTTCTATTTAGACAATAGAAACCATAGATTTATGTGGTTGTGTCGATGGAACAGCGTGGCCATTGTCATGTGAAAATCGTGAGAATCACTCAAGCTTTCCCTCTGCCGTGAACGTGACCTCGTTATAAGGGACTCCCAGGCACGACGCCTCGGTCACATCTCACCTCGTTCTCCAGTGACACGAAAGATCCCACCATTTAACAACGTGAAACAGGCCCCATTGGCCTGGTGTCATTTACCTAACTTTATATAAAAATTTCCATTACCTCGAGTGTTATTATAATAGTGAAGTCATTAATCAAGTGCACATTTATAACAAATTCTGAACGTATGGCTGAAATATTTACTGTACAGGGTATACACAAAGTCCTTTCCCGATTATAAACTTTAATAATTAAATGAAATCCAAAGAAAACACGATAATGCTTTATTTTGTATGCTATTACATAACACATCAAATTCATTATTTTTCTCATTAATCTCAACATATGTGCCGTTAGTTACATGTAGCATATCCAAGCGAAATTTGAGTTCACGCCATACGTTCGCTGGCATATCTCTCGTGACATTGTTGATGGCATCGCAAATCCTTGCACGAAGAGTGTCAATGTCAGCAATAAGAGTATGATACCTATAATCCTTTACATATCCCCACGGGGGATCGTGGAGGCCATAGCATCAGCCCGTTGCGCCCAATCCATCTTCCGGGAAAAGTGGTGTTCAAGAACTCACGCACTAACAAACCCAAGTCTTGCTGTAAAATGATGGATGGTTGAAGGTCTTCCAACTGGGGGAGGCTACAAAGAACTCAAGCATGTCCAGATACACTTGTGCCGTAACATTCTTTTCAGCAAAGAAGAATGGGCCTATCACCCTATCAAGCAACAACATGCAAAACAAAGCAATACTGTTTCTTCTTTGGATTTCATGTAATTAAAGTTTATAATCGGGAAAGGACGTTGTGTACAACCTATATATTGGTATGTAGACCATGTGGAGCTCTACTGTATTTTTGGTATAAATTTCACATTCCTTCCTTCCATAACTTTAATTTTTGGATTTTACGAAAACCATTTCCGGCAAATTTCTGCAATTTTAGGCTTTCTTTAAAATTTCTGACAATCTTCATAGGCCAAGATGACCTGAATTTTTTATCATTAAAGTACAGACAAAGGCCTAGAGTGTTACATATTTTTTTAATTTCGGGAACTAAAATTTCGGACTCACCTTTTCCAAAATAAAGTTTATTTTATAAATCCTTTATGTTGAACACCCTATAACTCTGTACCTTTAAATAGTGGATGATCGAAATTTATCCCGTATTTACAACAAGGCCTTCTCTCTATGTGCGCCAATTTTCATACATTTACGATGAATAGTTTCATTTTAACAACATTAAATATGTGAAAACATTAGTTAAAATATATGCATTTTAAATGTATAAACAGTCAGATGCAAATTTTATATTATGAAGGAAGTCGCTATTTCCATGGCAACAGAACAGCGTCGCTAGGTAACAGTTTCTTTTTCCAATCAATTTCATTGGCTGAAAATGGTTTTTATCAAAATGTTATAATTTATATTATGGTATATATATTCTTTTTCAGCGTAAGTTCAAAATATTTGTGTCCCCTAAAAAGTAGTTTTCTTTGGAATAAAAAGCATGTAAAGAAAACGTAATTATTTCGAGGGTGGTTTCAAGGTCAATAAAAAACAAACCTAATTCATAAGATATGGTAACAACAAGGAGGTTTAGAATAAATAATACAGAACATTGCAAGGCAAACAAATAACAACAAATCCACAAGTCAGAGATCTCGGAGTAACAATATCAGCGGATGCAGAATTTACAGAACACTATAACTTTAACATTACAACAGCTAGAAAAATGAAAATCAACTGGAGGAACTTTTATAGCAGCAAAGCAAAAATGAGACTAAAAGTATGGAGAAGTTTAGTCCTACCAATAAATGAGTATTGTTTAGTTGTCCCTAGCCCATACAGAACACGATACATTATAAACATAGAAACTATACAAAAGCTCTACGTCTAGGATAGAGGGAACGAAAGATAACGGTTACTGGTTGCGACTACAATCCTTGAAACTCCACTCCTTGGTAAGAAAACCAAGAATACCAAGAATGTAATAGAATACTATGGAAAATACTTAAAGGATATGTCCCAGTCCTTAGAAATGAAGCATAAATACACTGGAATGAGAGAACAGATAGGTTTTGTACTATCCCAGCTGCGGTGGGTCAAGGGGATGGAAAAATATCCTCACGATACGAGGCCGAAAACTCTTTAACGCTGCTGAAAGAACTGAAGAACCTCCAATACATTAATCTAAGTAACATCAATGAGCAACTCGACAGACTCCTGTGTAATGCCCCTGACCAGCCATGACTGGTAGTTATTGCAAGATGAAAGTAGAAAAGAACTCTTGTTTAACAAATCTCCCAAATGAGGTGGATGCTTCAGAGAGGTCGAACAAAAGTCGATCTTGAAGTAAAACGGCTCAAACCGAACTAAAGTTCAGTAAGTAATTATTATCATTATTGTTATTATTATAAACGAAACCCTCAACAAAAAGAGAGTACAAAATTATTTTCTAGACGCTTGAACTAAAGAAAATACTTCTTATAGTGATCGACTGGATAAACTCACTCAACGCAGCTGCTTGGCTAACAATAGAAAATAACTGCAATAAACTTCACTCAAGCACAATTTCAAGACCTATTTGGGAAATCCTTCTTCCCCACATATTCCACTTTTCCCCTATCTCAAAGGGAAGTAAAACGGCTATTCCCGCTTTGATAAAGAGCCTGATGCTATTCTTGATTCTATATCTATATACTCTTCTGATCTTCTGTTTCTTCACTGACAAAATTGCATAGTCCCTTGGCTAAGTCACTTATCTCAATATATTAATCATAAACAAGGGAAGAATGTGTTTAGTATTTGCATCAAGATACCATCCAGCGTCTGTTTTATCAGCCATAGAGAAAATATTTGAAAATTTGCTCATAAACAACTATTACCAATATTCTGATGAAAATCTTATGAGTTCAAGAAAACAAACGAAACAAGGAGTGTAATTTTAGTTTTATTATTATTGTATATTGATACATATAAATAATAAATGCATATAAACTTAACTAATAAAATACCATTCGTTTTTCTCTTTTAATAAACATATCCTGAGCTTTCATTAAGACTCTCATGATATATTCACAGCTAAATTACATTAATTATGGAGTAAGATCACTGCCAAGCAAACACGATCGCTGGATTTACGCCATGGTCATGTCGTAACACCGTTTCCCGATAGATCAGCAACACCTGGGTAGTAATCTAGATGATGTAGTGTCCCGTGATTCAGATTCCACGTTAAGCTCTAAGTCTTGTCTATCATATAACCATGTTTGTTAATATAGGGAAGCTAAATCTTACAACGAACAACTACAGAACACTGAAAATTTGTTTGAAGTGTCACAAGGACATCTGTTGAGTTCCCCGATATTCTTACTGTATATAAATAACCTTTATATTTACCACAGTTGAGAAGACTTTCAATAGACGGATGATGTTTCTATGGTACACTTCTTTAACGATACTCCTTCAATGAAGTTGTAAACAGTTTGTGACTGTCTGAATGCCATCAAATTATTTTTAAATGAAAATAAAACAATCGCTATTTTAGATAATCACGAAACATAAACTATAACAGACATTTCCATATCTATCAACTTTCGTGCATGCACTAACTCGTGGTATCACAGAGGGAGGAAAACTGCTGTTGGAACTCTGCTTATCATCTTCTAAATGATAAATTATACACTGGGGAACACAACTTTTGGTGACTTAGATGTTAGACCTGTTTCTGGGTATATTGAGGTCGCTGATTCTAAAAATGACATTAGTTTTTCTCCATCAGCTCTGCTTATCAAGATATGATATATATCTATATATATTTCTATATAATGTATATAATATTATATAATTGCTGACTGGCAATCACTGTTGTTGTCAATTGAATACAAAAGTATGATGAATGTCAGCAAAAATGGTGTATTAACATCAAACAAGCATAAGGTACGAAAAATATTTCTTAAATTCAAACAAGCTTGAGACACGAACGGCAAAAAAAGTTCTTTCATTGAGACATCTCACATAAACCGCGTTTCTGAGATTTCTTGCGATGAGATGTGCCAGGACATTCGCGTTGGATGCTCCAGCAGTAATCTGCCATCATGTGAGTATCCCATCGTCCGCGGTACCGTTCTTCCATGGTCCTTAGTTCTTGGTGAAATCGTTCACCCTGTTCCTTGCTTAGATCACCGAGGTTATCTGGGAAACGATCCAAATGACTGTGGAGGTAATGCAGTTTGATGCTCATTTTACAGCCAAGTTTACAAAAAGAAGAGAGCATATTCTCCACTAGTTCACCGTAGTTATCGGCCTTATAGTTCCCAAGGAAATTCTTCACAACCATACTAAACGATGACCACGCACGTGCCTCAATGTTGTCCATTGAATCTTGGAAACGCGGGTCTTTCATGAGTTCCCGGATTTGCGGTCCATCGAAAATACCTGCCTTCAGCTTTTCCATGCTCAACGCAGGAAATTTTCTACATATGTAGCCAAAACACGTCCCATCTCTGTTCAAAGCCTTTATAAATTGTTTCATCAAACCTAGTTTGATGTGCAGTGGTGGCAATATGATCCTTTCTCTGTCAACCAAAGCTTCTTTGATGATATTTTTTTCTCCAACCACCATGTTTTCTCTCAGAGGCCACTGTCTTCTCACCCAGTGTTCATCTTTAGCTCTACTGTCCCAGAGACATATAAAGCACGGGTACTTGGTGTACCCGCTCTGCTGGCCCAGGAGAAAATTCACCATCTTCAGATCCACACAGATCACCCATTGGTGGTCTCGGTATGATATCTTTTCTAGGACTAGGGCGACTGTCCCGTGCTCTTCTCTCATACCGACTGAGTGACCAATTGGGATTGATCTGTATCTGTTGCCGTTGTGTAGAAGAACACATTTTAGGCTCCGTTTGGAGCTATCTATGAATAACCGCCATTCACTTAGTGTGTATGCCGATATGCCCATTTTCATCAGCAATCCGCGCACATTGTTGCAGAAAACTAAATCGTTCTCTTTTGAGAAGAAGGGCAGTAAATCCTTTTCTCTGTCGCGATATAACGTGATTTTGGTTCCCGGCAGCAGTAAATTTTTTTCTCCCAGCCTGGAAGCTAACAATTCAGACGATTTCTTCGAAAGACTTAAGTCCCTTATGAGGTCGTTTAATTCGTGTTGACTAAAACCTTCTGCAACTGATGACGGTCCTTCGAAATCACTGTCATTTTGCCCACATATGCTTTCTTTGTCAGTAGCAGATTCATCATCTTCTTGAGGGAGCTCTGGAAGATGGCTGAATGATGGGACAGGTATCTCATCTGAATTTGAAACAGGCCGTCTAGCTGAGTCTATGTCAGGATACGTCCATTTACTCCGGTTACGTCCATTGATGCCCTTTATATTCACCAAACAAAAGTAACAGTCATCATTGTGGTTTCTCTGTTCTCTCCATACCATTGGTATACCAAATTTCAGGCACCTCCTCTTTCCGTTGGTCCATTGCCGCAGATGCTCCGTACACGTTTTACACACAACATGAGGAGCCCATGGCTTATCTTGGTCCCCTAGTTGTACTTTGAAATAGGCAAAATAAGCTTTTTTCACAAAATCAGTCATAGTTTTTCTCTGTTCAATGAACGTGTACTCTCCACAGATAAAACAAAACACATCTGGATGATTTAAACACTTTCTTCGTGATGAAGCCATGTCAACACCTGTAACAGGAAAGAATTCACGTTAGTACATGTACAATACACATGCAAAACAGCAACATCAGCAAAATCATAGCTACAATTTAATTATACAGATGCATTTAGATTTACGAGCAACTCATAATACTGTTCCAGAAGGGTAATAAAGTAGGTAATGACGTATGCAATATCTCAAAAACTAGAGCTGCTAGAACAAAATGGATGATATTTTCTGAATCAGTGGCATGAAAATATCCAGAATAAGGTCTAAAATCTCAGGCACCAAGAAACAAAAAATTTTTGTTCCCCAGTGTTATCTTTCTGTTAAAATATTGATAACTCAAATCATTGACCCTCTAATTGTCTTCCATCCTAACAAAATTACGGCATACACTTCGTCCGTTATATTTTTCTACTGCATACCTTCAATTCACGTATAATATAAAGTATATACTGTAACTTTATGAGATGACGTAATTAAACTCTTTCAACATAAATTCAAAAAAGAATTTTAAGAAGGATATGCACAATATAGTTTCTAACAACGCTCATACTGTAGAGGTTTTTGAACAATTACTTATTAAAACTCAAAAATAGATAACAATAAAACGTCCTGTTATGTCCACAATTATTAACCCTTCATTAGTCGCGTGGAAAGCTATAACATTGTTTCTTACATTGTGTCGGGTCATATTGTCCCCACGCAGCTAATGAAGGGTTAATAAAATTAAATAAAAGAACTGGCCACTTTTAATACTAAAGTTTCGAGTGCTTCTTTATCAACATCGAAATTTCTTGTAATTAAATTTTCTTAAAGAAAAAGAAAAAAGAAATGAATCAGTATCAGATGCCTTCAATTTAGATTTTTTTCCACATTTTTACTTCAAAATGCGTATAAGATTTCCTTCTGCATTGAAGACTGAAGAGCCTATTTCGCCATGAGAGTGAACATATTTTTGACATATCTCGTTCAATGGCCGTAGTTAACCCATTAAAATCGTCTGGCGTTAGCCAGAACAAAATCAGTAAAGTGACGCTTGGCACTAATGGGTTAATTTGATTTATTGTAACGTTTTCAGTTATCAGAATAAGAAAGATACTTAATGAATGGAATGGAGGTGTTTGCGAGCGCGCTCTCTCTCTCTCTCTCTCTCTCTCTCTCTCTCTCTCTCTCTCTTTGCTCGAGTTTTTCCACGTCATGTTGGGTGAGTATGATAAGAGTAGGGCGATTGATATACTTTATCTCGACTTTCAGAAAGCCTTTGATAAGGTACCTCACCTCCGGCTAATGGCGAAAGTGCGCGCGCTGGGTATCGGTGGGGAAATAGGTAGGTGGGTAGAAAACTGGCTGAAGAATAGGCGGCAGAGGGTTGTAATTAAAGGGGCTAGTTCGGGTTGGGCCTCGGTCACTAGTGGGGTTCCTCAGGGTTCCGTTTTGGGGCCGCTGCTGTTTATCATTTACATAAATGATATCGACGGTGGCATCGTCAGTCGGATCGCCAAATTCGCTGATGACACCAAGCTTGGGGCCAATGTTGGGACGCCCGAAGCGATCAAGGAACTGCGTGCGGACCTAGGTAGGATAGGAGAGTGGTCCGAAAAATGGCAAATGCCGTTTAACTTGGGTAAATGCAAAGTGATGCACATTGGCTACGCCAATCCCAAGTCGGACTACTCGATGTTGGGGAGTCATACCGAGGTGACTGATTTAGAAAAGGACTTAGGTGTGGTAATTAGCAGCGACCTTAAGTTTACGAAACAGTGCGTAGAGGTGGAAAAGAAAGCCCAGAAACTATTGGGTTATATCAGGAGGCAATTTCAGTTTCGGAACAAGGAGATTGTGCTCTCTCTGTACAATTCCCTTGTTCGGCCGCACCTGGAATATGCTGTGCAGTTCTGGTCGCCCACCCTCAGGAAAGATATTGAGAGGCTGGAGCGAGTGCAGGCAAGGGCCACAAAGTTAATCCCTTCCGTTAGGCATATGGGCTACAATCGACGGTTACGCGCCCTGAACTTGTTTTCGCTTGAAACTCGGAGGCTGCGCGGTCAACTGATCGAGGTTTTCAAGCTCTTACGCGGGTTCAACGATGTCGATTTTAGAAGCATGTTTAGTTTAAATGATAACCCAACTCGCAACAATGGTTGGAAGTTGGATTTGAAACGGTTTAGGACTAGTGTGTGTGTGGGAATTACTTTACGTATAAGATCTGTGACACGTGGAACAGGTTACCTTCAGAAGTTGTGAACAGTTCCTCTGTGGATCAGTTCAAGGAAAGGTTAGACCAAATCTTGCACGCCATTTGAGTGTGTACAAAATTTTCCCTGGCTCCCGTTGCCATTGGTACCTCCTCGATATGGGCCGCAAGGCCTTTTGAGGTACTTCTTTTCCTTGTAACTCCTTGTAACTCTCTCTCTCCCTCTCCCTCTCCCTCCCTCTCCCTCTCCCTCTCCCTCTCCCTCTTTAGGCGACATAGATCCTGTCTGACAAACCTGTTAGAGTTTTTCCATAATATGCATACACTGTACGATGCAAGTAGGGCAATAGATATAGTGTATCTCGACTTTCAAAAAGCCTTTGACAAAGTCCCTCACGCTAGATTGGTAGCTAAAGTCAAAGGACTAGGAATCACCGGGCTCATTTCCAACTGGATTGAGGATTGGTTAAAAGATAGAAAGCAGAGAGTGGTAATAAATGGAGTGGCTTCGGAGTGGGCGCCCGTCACCAGTGGTGTCCCACAGGGTTCCGTGCTGGGCTTGACTGAGACCGATCTAGAGAAAGACTTGGGAGTCTATATCAGCAACGATCTGAAACCGTCGAAGCACTGTGCAGAAGTCGAAAAGAGGGCCTTAAAATTATTAGGTTATATTAAAAGACAGTTCCAGTTTCGGAACAAGGAGACTGTAATGTCTCTTTATAATTCTCTAGTCGGACCGCAACTGGAATACTGTGCGCAGTTTTGGTCTCCATCCCTCAGGAAGGATATAGAAAGGTTAGAAAGAGTACAAGCAAGGGCTACAAAATTGATCCCTTCAATGAGAATGCAAAGCTACCAACGGAGATTGGAGCGCCTAAATCTGTTTAGCTTAGAGACGAGGAGGTTGCGGGGTCAGCTTATTCAAGTCTTCAAGATGCTCAAAGGAATAGACAGGGTAGATTACAGAAACTTATTCTCACTTAATGCCAATCCGACAAGAAATAATGGGTTTAAACTGGAATTAAAGACATTTAGGACCTCTGTCTGCGGAAATTTCTTTTCGTATAAAATAGTTAATATCTGGAACCAACTTCCCTCAGAGGTTGTTTCCAGTCAAAGTGTACATGTGTTTAAAAATAGGCTAGACAAAGTACTGAATACTCTCATAGTTTAAGATTAAAACATAAGAAAACTCTGCATGAGTTCGCTTGCACGGTGTCTCTGTGAGCAAGCTAAATATAGAGCTATTTATATATTCTCCACTTTCCTGTAAAATTTCCTTGGCTACTTTTCCAGGGTCAAGGTATTTTCTTCAACCTTTTTCCGTACCTGCCTCTGGCAGGGAGGGAGCGGAGGGTGGGGAGAGAGCCTTCTACTTTTCTATCCAGTTTTCTACTACTGCTAGGATAGTTGAAAGAAAAATAAACTTTTAATAACAGGAACCTCCCAGAGTGGACCGAAAGGTCTTTGAGGCTTCCTCTTGTCCTTGTAACTCTCTCTCTCTTTCTCTCTCTCTACATATATATATATATATATAAGGAAGTGAAATGCAATATTATCTTTAGTTTCTAAGTACCATTAACTTACCTCCTTCTGTTGCTCCTAATTTAGACTTCATACACTGATGTGTATGATGCTGGTCAAAGAGTTTACAACTGTATACAGTTAAAATATACAGATTTATGGATTTACAGGTTAACAAAAAACCCAAGTTCCACTCTCGGTTTGCCAAAGAAGGAAGTTAGAGTAAACAAAATATAGACAAACGAATGGAAATGAAGAATAGTGGAAACTCTCGTACCATGATTACACTTGTAAATGTGTAAAGCCGACGCCAAAAAAAGTGGTGAAAGAAAGGCTAAGTAGGACAAAAATATAATGAAAAGAATAGCCACAAAGTCACTTTGTAGTGAAATTACAACATATATATGTATGTTGCCCTTGTTTTTCATGCAAAGGGATTTTGTGGCCACCCTGTATATCCAGTATATTTTTTTAATTTCTTATACAAGAAGTCCATCGCTTCACCATTTCTTTACCTGACTATTAAATCTGACGGAGGCATCTCCAGCTGGTCAACACACTCCTGTTTAAGGATGCCTTCGAAAGAGTACATCATGTACGGTTCCCCTCCTCCCTACCGCTTTTTCTGAAGAATTTCCACTAAGTATTTGTATATTGAATTCCTTGCATTGGAATTACATAGATAAGGGATCATTAATCCAGAGACACCTTCAGTTGGTCAGCAAACCTGAAAGGAAGAATTCCCCTGAAAGAGTACATCATGTACGGGGCTCCAATAAACCCTAGCCCCCTCGCCCATGGCCTAAACCACCGTTTCCCAAACTAAGAGTAAGTTACCCCATCGAGGTAACTTGGCTTTTTCAGTGAGGTAATTGGTACTCTGCAAGTGCTTCTAAAGTACAGAAAGTGCATAAATAAACGACATGACAACACTAGGACTGGCTTTATATGGGGTACAGGTCATTATGAAGGTATCCATGTGAAAATGGGGTAATGACTCAAAACGTTTGGGAACCACTGGCCTAAACCATTAGAGGTACAGTAAAACTAAACATACCTTACAAAAGAGAATTTAATCCTGCATTTAATGAGAAACAAGTAAAACTTGGTGTTCCCGCCATTCGCTTCCAAGACAGCCTGAATTCGCTTTGGGTAGCTTGCCAAAAGTGATGTGAATAGATCTTGATCGTTACGCAAATTTGCTAAAACAGTTTCAATGTGTTGCGTCATTGTATCCTTCGAAAATCGATTTGCTGCAGGTTCTTGAAACAAGAGACATTCAACCTTGTCCTTTATGACTGATCCAATGTGTTCACAGACGTTCAGGGCAGGAGAAATTCCTGGCCATTCTTCATTTCCAAAGAAATCGATCTCATGTTTCCGCAACAACTGTTGAGTGGGTAATGTCTTAAAGCAGGGGGCCTTATCGTGCAGAAGTGTGACCTGATCGACATCCATAACATTGTTTGGGTTTCTTAGAAAAGGAATGACACGCTGCGATAGAATAATATCACGAAAATACTGTCCATCCCAACTCTGACCATTTGGCTTCAGCACCCACATGAGCTTCTTTGCAGTGAACAAAACAAACACAACAACACAGTCTGGACTTTTTAATAATTCGCGATAATGTTCATTGTCATCGATCTCATCTGGTGTTGTGGCCCACACTCGATCATTTTGGTAGTTAGGCCGACGCGTTACCTGAACAAAAAATTCATCGGAGACAGCTAAATGCATGAAATCATCCACATCCCAATCTTCAAGATAATGGGCAAACCACATTCTGTCATCGATGTTAAGTTGAGTTTTTCTTGGCTTTGGAAGTTCATGCCAAGGCTTTAAACCTTGCCTATGACGGTACAGTTGAATGATCTCACCACTAACGATCTTTCCTCTCAACACTTCGATCTCTCTAGAAAGTTTAGCACATCTGTTTTTCCGCTTACGCTTACCGCTTTCAATGATGTCCTTTGTTTCCTGAGAGAGTGGCAAATTTGGGCGCCCAGATTTGGTTGTATCCATTTCACATTCATCCAAAGTTTCATTCCAATTTCTTTTGACGAAGTCCTCACTTCTTCGCAACTTTTTGGCAACCCATGAACGTGTTATAAAGGTGGCTCCAGCATCACGAGCGTCCCGAAATGTTATTGCTTGTATGCGATCTATCACACGTTGCCTCTCCGAATCACCAATTAATTGAGAAGCCATTATATTATCACTTTATCAGCTACAGTAATTTTAATGCCTGCAATAAATAAAGAATTTTATATATTTTTATAATCACTAAAAACTATTTCGATATAAGTAAACATGTAAGCTGCAAATGGGGGGGGCTAAGGTTTTTTGGAACCCCTTATATGATTTTTCCCTTTTTTTTCCTAACAATCGTTTATAAGGAACTTTATGAAACAGCTTTTGAAATTCTAAATATATTATGAAAATGAAAAGGTTTATTGGCAGACTGTAGTCCATATGACAAATATTATTAATACAATGACAGTTCACAAACTAAGGATAAAAATATATACATTTGATTAGAAATAATACAGTAATGTCGGAGTTAAGTGGAGCTACAGACAGACGTTTTCGTACCAAGAAGTCCATAGCTTAGAGGATAAACGGCAGGACTCACGGATAGCTTGGATAATCGGGTTGGTTGATTTTTTAATTTTTGCATGAGACTGTATTGAGCACGTCTTGTTACTTCCGGGAAGCTCGGGACATTGCGGGTGGCAAACATTTGCGAAGCTGAGCATCTCGGGGGTAATTTATGTAAGAGTCTAAAAGACCTGTTGTACGGCAAATTTAGAGTTCTGCCAGAATCTTTTTTATAATTCACCCAGCGTTGCTGTCCGTATATATAACTGCAGAAAGTACGAAAGAGAGTGTCTTTAGCTTCACTTGTACAGAACCGAAAGTTTCTTATAGTCATATTCGCTTTAGCACAAAGGCTTCGAGATTGTTTTCTTATATCCGAGTCATCACTCAAGGAGCTGGTAATAGTTTGACCCAAATACTTAAACTCTTGTACTTCCTCAATTACTTCACCATTCATTTTAACCCTTTATGGCCGAACTTTTTGCGTAGGGTTGAGTCTAAATGCGTGTATTTGAAACATTACGTATTCGACGCATAGTGCGGTAAAGGGTTAAACCTTATATCAGCTGGCTGATTACAGCTTTTAGGATGAAATTGCATAAACTTAGTTTTTGTAACATTAAATGAATATCATGTTTCTGCGAATACACTTCGCAGACTTTAAGTAGCCGACTATATCTACCGCCTTATTATTATTATCATAAATATCGATGATATAATGGGAAATTTCTAACAAATTAGTTGAACAGAATTTATGCCTTCGAAACCATTGCAGAGTAAGTTTAATAAGATTATTGCTTTCAAGATCTTCGACCATTCGGTCTCAAATGACTGATTCCAAAAAGCTTTCCTCTAATGGAAGTTAGACTAATAGACCTAAAATTTTGTGTTTGTTGTTTATCTTCTTTTAAAAGAGTGGAGGAACATTAGCTAATTTAAAATCCAAGGAACAACTCTGTGTCTTAAAGCTTTATTAAAATTTTGAACTAATGTAGCTATGTCGTATTTAATTTTTAAATTCTTTTAAATGTTTTGGGCCAAAATGGTCCGGATCCGGTGATTTATTAATTTTTAACCTACAGATTGGCCACAAAGTCCCTTTGCATTAAAAACAAGGGCAACATACAAATATGGTGTAATTTCACTGCAAAGGGACTTTGTTGCCTCTCTGTACCTATATAGTGTGCAATCTCTTCTATTTGAACAACACTGGATACCTATTTATGTCACTGAACATATTACTATCCTCTGGAATTAACGACATATCCTCAACGGTAAAAAACGATGTAAAAATATTAATGATTATAATATCAATATTGTAATTATTGTAATTATTAATATTACAGCTTATCGCTTGAGTCTACTAATGACCCAGTATTGTCTCTCAATGTCATAACACCGCTTCCCGTTGATCAGTGAAGTTAAGCGACATTAGGTCGGATAGTAGTTGGTTGGGAGACCGTCCTCTGAGTCCAGACTATATAGCGACCCGTGGTTCGGATCCCACGTAAAGTTGTAAGTCCCTTCCGTCATATGACCTTAGATGTTGAAAAGGAGATTAAACAACCCCATCATTACATTCGATGGATTTCTACTACTAGCATAATTGCAAAAGGGTACTTTCCTGTTATTCAGGATCCCAGACTTTTTGCCAGTTGCCAGACTTCAATTCTGACACAGAATAGTTTCGTTAAAACTAACGAAAATATCACGACTTAACCTAACTCTACCAACTAATTAGGTTAATTGAATGCCCGGTTAGGGAAATTGTAAGTTCTTGATAATTGGTTAGGTTAAGTCGTGATATTTTCGTTAGTTTTAACGAAAATATTCTGTCAAAATTGAAGTCTGGCAACTGGCAAAAAGTCTGGGGTCCGGGATAACAGGAAAATACCTGTAAAAGTTTTAGGGTTTTCTTTACATTCACAAGCTATTTGAACTTCAAATTCGTGTTTTGCTATTCTAACTAAGCGTTTAAGATCACCTGAAGATCAGGGCCCCCAGCCTTCTTAGTTAGCCTTATAAGGCTAACTAACGAAAAAATCACGACTTAACCTAACCATTCTTTAGGTCAACTGGTACGCCCTTGACGATTGGTTAGGTTAGGTCGTGATATTTTCGTTAGTTAGCCTTATATGGCTAACTAACGGAGGCTGGGGGCCCCTGATCTTCAGGTGATCCAGCGTTTAACCTTTCTAAGTAAATCTGTATAATCATTGAAGTGTTATTGTAAGTGTTCCCTTTTATACCTGTTGTATGCTACATTTGTATCCCTGACTCCTTTTCCTCTATCCTTATTCCACCATTTAGGCTACACGTTTAAATTACCTCTTTTAACTCTCCTCGACACAGAGTGCGTGCCAATAATATTTACAAATAAGCCCTTAAATTTATCCCACATGCTCAGAACGCGATTTTTCGCTAATTGAACACCCCAGTTTATTAAAAATTAAGGATCACCTGAAGATCAGGGCCCCCATGTATTCTTGTTTTTTGCTTTACAGTACCAAATATAATAATAAATTAAACTGAATGCCCGGTTAGGTCAACTGTACGCCTTTGACGATTGGTTAGATTAAGTCGTGAGATTTTCGTTAGTTTTAACGAAGATATCATTTGGTAATTGAGGCTGGGGACCCTGATCTTCAGGTGATCCAAAATTAATGAAGCTTTAAAATCATCGAAGTTGGCTCTCCTAAAATCAGACCCTTTAAAGTTAATTAATTCTTTAAGAGTTTACATTAACTCAGAAACGCATGAAGTCATGATCGCGGAGCTATTGAAGAATAGGGACCCCAGCCTTCTTTAGTTAGCTTTATAAGGCTAACTAACGAAAATATCATGACCTAACCTAACCAATCGTCAAGGGCGTACAGTTAGCCTAACGATTGGTTAGGTTAGGTCGTGATATTTTCGTTAGTTAGCCTTATAAGCCTAACTAAAGAAGGCTGGGGTCCCTATTCTTCAATAGCTCCATGATCGCTATTACCTAAACTTTTTCCGATGGTTGCATTCTGAACTAAATTTTCATTAGTAGTTATGACTACGTGTAAATTATTCTCACCGCACATTGGCTCGAATACTTTCTGAAAAACAAAATTAGGATCACCTGAGGATCAGTGCCCCCAGCCTCAATTACCAAATGATATCTTCGTTAAAACTAACGAAAATATCACGACTTAATCTAACGAATCATCAAAGGCGTACAGTTGACCTAACCGGGCATTCAATTTAATTTATTATTATATTTGGTACTGTAAAGCAAAAAACAAGAATACATGGGGGCACTGATCTTCAGGTGATCCCAAGACTATTTTGTATAAAATCTATTCGACATTTACCTTCAACGTCGTTGTTTAAAGTATTATAATTAACGTTTGAGCAATTCAAGTTCCCGACTAAAACCGATTCCTTATGCGTAACTACTCTATAGGGTGGGCAAAAGGTCTGGGCACCCCTCAACATATTTACACATCTAATTTTTACATTAGACGGGTTGCCAAAGCCTTTTTACCCACCCTGTACTTGTATATATATATAATTCAGCTGCTATTTCTATTTCCTGTAAAGGTGGCTTATAGACAAGCCCAAAATTAAAAACCAAGGATGAAGACCTTCTCTGCAATAGGAGAACGCCACCACCTATTTTGCCTCCTTTTAGGTTACTAAAAACTTTGTAACGTTTAATATGATATTCGCCTGTAAATCTCCTGTCTGTACTTTTAATCCACGAGTCAGCTATTGGAATGACGTCATAATTTTTAACATGAACTGGAGCTTTTAATTCGTTAAATTTATTACGTCAGCTTCTCGCATTAAAACGATTCTTTTGAACTATTCTCTATGTTAATATTCATTCCCCTGTTCGTGTTCAGTTTCCCAGCAAATGATAAGCCTCATTATTTAAACGCGAAAGTTCTAATTTGTATTGTCTGTGTTTCACGTATATGCTACTCATTTTATCAATTAATTTAATGAGTCGTACATTACTTAGTCTATTTAAGTGTCCGCCATCTTGAATGAACGAATCTGGTAAACTAAAATCTGACTAAAAGTTTAAGAATTCTATCCTTCAAATACCATCACTTTTAATTTGGTATTAAAATACAGGGTAACTCACTTTATTTAGCAATTTATTATTACTGTAATAAATTGTAGATAGTCCCTCACAAATTAATACATACTTTACTTCTAAAGTTCTAATTAACATCTTTTGGACCACTGGGTCGAATATGTACCATTTCCCATACACGCACTCATAACTTAACCCTACAAAACCTTCGGTTGTTAAGAGGTTAATTTATGGTATATAAGAAACAAATGCTTCGTCTTGCTCTTAAAATTATACAAATCATTCCCCTTAACGCGCGAAACTAAAAGCCGATTGGCAATGTCTAACTTTACATTTTTACCTCCTGTTCTATTCTTTCTATTTTGTGGAGAAGTACACAAATTCTTTTTGTTTCACTGAGTTTTTTGCAAAATTCGTTGTTCCTCTGCTTAACTGTGGATGAACCTATTAAAATTGTCTCGTTTTCAATTTTATTTAGAAAAACTAAACGGATTATGACACACTCGCCAAAAATTCATTGCTTTCTTAATCACAAGGGGGGGGGGGGGTTCTTTTCGGTTTGGTGGACTGCTACAGATTTTTACGAAAATTAGCAAATCAATTATCTACAAATTTTATCCTAAGGAAATGTAAGTTAGGTTAGGTTAGGTAGGTTAGATTAGGTTAGGTTAGGTTTAGTTAAGTTACGTTAAGTTTCGTAAAAATCTGTAGCAGTCCGCCAAACCGAAAAGATCCTCATAGCGTTTTTATTAACTAAAATTAAATTATCACCGGATACTTTATTTATTTCCGATTGAATTTCCCTATCAAACTCACCCGACCCGACTTCGCGTTGATTTTTATAACTTACTCTACTCGTCAGTTTTAAAACTTGAAATTTACTCATAGAATTCAAATTAGTATTGACGTTATTCCCCTTTAATAAATTATTTTCTATATTTAAAACCTTTTGGCTAACCTCGCTAAATTTTGTTTGGGGGGGTCATCTTTAATTTTCGTAGCTATTATATTATCATCAAATTTAGAATTAATTTTTTTTTTTTAATTCCTAAACTCCCCTTAATTAACATACCAGATTTTCTCAATTTTCAGGACATCAGGACATCAGGACAGAATATACTGTATATATTTACAAGGTGCCTCAGAAGTTGTGCACCATTAATTATTATATATTAAATAAGCTATATTAATCTAAGGTGAGTGACTGCTGAGACACCATATATATATATATATATATATATATATATATATATATATATATATATATATATATATAACATATATATATATATGAGGAGATTATAGGCACCAATCGACCAGGAAATAATCTGGAGGGGACGCTAGACAGAAGATAGGGTGGGCGTGCTGGAACTCCCGTTTCTCCTGATACCCTCCTCCTTAGCTGATCTTTTTCCGTGTTCATCTACCCTGTAAGCAGTCCAGCATGCTCTCAAACACACACTTCTCTCCCTAATCCTCACTACATACATATGCATCTTATACCCTACATAATCTTTTCAAAACTTTAAAAAAAAATGGCATCAACTTCAAGAGCCTCTGAGTCCCCTGAGGAGGGGACCATAAATGTCCCCACTTCTGGCTACCCCGCTGCCGATGCCAGGAACGCAGACCTGGGCAGTGGGGCTGGATCTACCACCGCCCATTCGAGATGTTCTGGACCTCTGTCTGATTCACTTTTCATAAACTTCTGCAACATTCGTGGCCTTTTCTCAAATTTTCAATCTGTTGAACACCACCTCTCCTCCTCTAAACCTCATCTTCTTTTCCTCACTGAAACCCAGGTGTCTGGGACGACTGGCAGCAACCCCTTTTCTCTACCCTCTTACTTTCTCTATACTCAATTTCACTCCAAAAGTGGATGTTGCGTATAAGTACGCAATCACCTAACTTTTTCTCGTATTCCCGAACTCGAATCTTCCGAATTCTATACCCTCTGGCTACGGCTAGCATGCCATTCTCAAACTAAATACATTCGTGCTGTTTATCTTTCTCCTAATTCTACTGACTATCCAAAATTCCTTGACACTCTCACTTCCAATGTGGAATACATTCTTTCCCGCTCTCCCTTTGCTGAAATCTCCATTTTAGGAGATTTCAATGTTCACCACCACCTTTGGCTTTCCTCCCATTTCACTGACATCCTTGGTGAACTAGCTTACAACTTTTCTATCCTAAATGTCCTAGAGCAGATTGTACAGCACCCTACTCGTATCCCCGATCACCTTGGAGATAGGCCGAACATTCTGGATTTATTTCTTACCTCTTATCCTTCTTCTTACTCTGTGAAACTTTTTTCTCCGTTGGACTCCTCCGATCACAATCTTATATCTGTTTCCTGTCCAATCGTTCCAATTCGGCCTCTGGATTCTCCCAGCCTTTGGCACTTCGGCGCCGCTGATTGGGAGGCCCTTAGGCAGTACTTCTGTGATTTCCCATGGAATGATTACTGTTTCCGTGGCCGGGGCCCTTCTGAATGTGCAGAGCGCATCACAGAGGTGATTCTCTAGGGCATGGAAACGTACATTCCATATTCTATTCCTACTACTAATGCAAAAAACCTTGGTTTAACTTTACTTGTTCTAATGCTATCCGTAACAGAGAGGAGGCTTTTCAGAAAGTACCGTCGCCATCCAACTCCTGACTCTCACTCCGCTTATATTTCTGCCCGGAATCGTGCAAAATCTGTTCTTCGACTCACCAAAACCTCCTTCATCCGACAAAAATGTGAAAATCTAGCCAATTCTAATTCTTCTTGCTCTTTCTGACATCTAGCTAAGAACCTCTTCAACAACTTTACTTCCTCTTCTTTCCCCCCTCTTTTCCATTCCGACGGTACAGTTGCCGTCTCTGAAATTAGAATCTCTTCTAAAGATGTTTTTTATGCCCTATCTGGGCTCAATTCTAGTAAGGCGTATGGTCGTGATGGTGTTCCTCCTGTTGTTCTTAAGAACTGTGTTTCTGTGCCGACACCCTGCCTAGGCAAACTCTTTCGGCTTTGTTTTTCATCTGGTACTTTTCCTTCCTGCTGGAAGTTCGCTTTCATTCAGCCTGCCCCAAAGAAGATTGACCACTCTCAAGCCTCCAACTATAATCCAATTGCTTTGATTTCTTGCCTTTCTAAAGTTTTTGAATCGATCCTTAATAGGAAGATTCTTAAACACCTTTCTTCTCACAATCTTCTTTCAGATAGATCATCAGTACGGATTCCGCACGGGACGTTCTACTGGCGATCTTCTTGCATATCTCTCTGACTCTTGGTCATCTTTGCTATTGCGCTAGACATATCAAAAGGTTTTGATAGAGTCTGGCACAACTCTTTAATTTCCAAACTGCCCTTCTTCGGTTTCTATCCTTCTATATGTGCCTTCATCTCTAATTTCCATTCTGGCCGATCTATAGCTGCGGTTGTAGATGGCCACTGTTCTTCTCCTAAAGCTATTAACAGTGTTCCTCGGGGTTCTGTCCTGTTACCCACTCTTTTCCTTTTATTTACTAATGATCTTTTAATTCGCACTTTCTGTCCTATTCACTCCTATGCCGATGATTCCACTCTTCATTTCTCCACCCGCTTCTCAAAGCGTCCCTCACAGCAGTCGCTTCATGATTCGCATGAGGCGGCTATGGGGCACCTGACTCTGATCTTTCTGCTATATCTGATTGGGGCAGGAAAAACCTTGTGGCTTTCAATGCCTCAAAAACTCAGTTCCTCCGTCTGTCTACTCGTCACAATCTTCCACACGACTATCCCCTTACCTTCAACAACACACAACTCAATCCTTCCTCTTCTCTTAACATTCTTGGCGTTTCCTTTTCTCGTGATCTTTCCTGGAAAGATCACATATACTCTCTTTCTGAAACAGTTTCTAAGAGGTTAGGTGTGCTGTACCGCCTCCGCGGTTTCTTCACGCCCACTCAGTTGCTGTCTCGGTACAGGGGTTTTGTTCGCCCCTGTATGGAGTATGCTTCTCATGTGATGGTTCAACCCACACAGCCGTACTTGACCGGGTGGAATCAAAGGCTTTTCGTCTGATCAATTCCCCGCTTCTTACTGAATGTCTTCAATCTCTCTCTCTTCGCCGCAATATTGCCTCACTCTCTCTTTACTACCGCTATCATAACGGACGTTGCTCTTCTGAACTCTCTAACTGCATGCCTCCTCCTTTAAGGAGAGACGCAGTACCAGACTTTCTATACTTTCTCATTCCTATTCTGTCCAACTATCTAATGCAAGGGTTACTCTGTATTTTCAGTCTTTCAGTCTTTCAACGACCACCTGACTTACTGTAACCTAACCCAGATATAAGAGTCACCCTTTTCTCGCCCAAAGTATGAAATGGGCGTATTACCAAAATCTTGTATCCCCTAAACTTAATATTAGCCTCAGGGTGCATACAAAATCCTTTCCTGATTATAAACTTTAATTACATGAAATCCAAAGAAGACAGTAATGCTTATTTTTGTATGTTGTTGCATAATACATCAAGTTTATTATGTTTCTCATTGAATCTCAACTTGTGTGCCGTTAGTTACACGTAGCACATCCAAGCGAAATTCGAGTTCAAGCCATACGTTCGCTAGCATATTTCTCATGACACTGTTGATGGCATCGTAAATCCTTGCACGAAGAGTGTCAATGTCAGCAACAGGAGTATGGTACACATAATCCAAGGGGGGACCATTTCAACATTTTCTTAGGGGGAGCAAACATCAAAAGTAAATTTAGGTACAAAATTTATTAAATTTTTAGATAGAGAAGTAAGACAGACTTTTCGCACTCTCAAATATCGGGGGGGATCGTGGGGGCCATGGCACCGACCTGTCGCGCCCAATGCAGCTTCCGGGAAAAGTGGTATTCAAGAACTCACACAAACCCTAGTGCGTCTTGCTGTAAAATGATGGATGGTTGAAGGTGTTCCAACTCGGGGGCTACAAAGAACCACAAACAACAACACATTTTACTTTCTCCTGCAGAGTTGCCATTTTGTTTCGGTCAATCACCAATGGCTCCCAATCAGGAACAACAGGATCTGCAAATAAGCAAAATAACTTCATGTGTTATGCAACAGCATATAAAATAAAGCATTACTGTGTCTTCCTTGAATTTCATGCAATTATTAAAGTTTATAATCGGGAAAGGACTTTATGTACACCCTGTACATAATTCACAGACAATTTCTTCGTTTACATTTTTATGTACATAAATATCACGGGTATACTACAGGGTTTCCACAATATCCTGTAACCCCACTTTTTTTACCTCAATCACTTACCAACAACTGAAATATGCGGAATAATGATGATTACAGTTATATGTTGGTTATTTGTGTGTTAACAGATGAATACGTTTAACACATTTACACATTTACGTAATCAGAGTATTGGTATGGGCACTATCATTCTCAAGACAGAGAATAATCCATCGCCACGTTCGGTGTGAGTAAGTAGGTAGTCACTTTATATGGTTACTATCACCATTTGTAATTGTATAAACTCCATTCAAATAACTGTCAGAAATCAACCACAATTTATTTAAAAAATCAATGAATATTAAACTAATGTTGGTAATTCAAATGAGAATGTGTACTGGAAAAATTTGCCAGTATGAATTAGCAAGACCAACTTTATTGCTCAGTTCAAAAACAAATTTTGTTCGTTTTCCATTCATTTTTACGTTTTCTGTGAATGATTCATAGAAAACGTAAAAATGGCTGCTGGAGTGCCCATGGTACTCAATTGTGGACCAGGATTCTAATGTCTCTAACTCTTTCATAATTGTCAACATCACTTTTATAATCTTTTATCTCAAAAATATGCACACCAAGGAACGTGAAGTATATGTATCAAGTTGCTATACAATGTTCTTCCTATGAAATAACCAATGCAAACATGAGCCAAACCAAAAATCAACTTACCTCTAACATTTCATCTTTTGTTTATACATTCCTGGCTTCAGGGCTACCAACCGAAAAGAGTATGTGTTACAACTTGTAACATACTCTCTTCGGTTGGTAGCCCTGAACAAAATTGAAGGGCCTAAAAAAATTGAGGGCCTAAAAAAATTGAGGGCCTAAAAAAATTGAGGGCCTAAGGCCTTATTAGCCTATAGGTTAATCCGGCCCTGGGTGCATCTTCCTGAACCTGGATGGCGTGATTAGGTGAAACGCTCATTGATTGCTCTTTTCATAAGTGTAACAGAACATTGTGGACACGCTGTAGAACTGGCAATCGGCGCATGAATATCTGTAACGAGTCATTTTATTCTAAATTATGCAGTAAAATGAAATTAAATACAGAAAATAGCACCAGGTAAAATTGTATTAAACATCAACGCAGACTGAGCAAAGTTTATAAGAAAATTACATGAATTTTGAATAAACAATCCCCAAATAAAAAAACAAGAGAAAGCTTTTAATTTCATAATCCGTCAACGTATAACGGAAACGTAAACAACTGAGAATATTAAGACGGAGGAAGTAACAATACTAAAATGTAAACAATCAGTTGAGATACTGAAATGTAAACAAATGATTTTATGAATGTATTACTCGCCTTTGTTTTGGAAATAAGTTTAGCTGAATTGAAGTTCAGTTTCATAATAATAATAATAATAATAATAATAATAATAATATTATTATTATTATTATTATTATTATTATTATTATTAAATAAATAAATTAAAATCAGTATTTATTTCAAAGAAACGCAATACATCTTATAAAAACTGGAAGCAAGAAAAAATGGCAATATAACACCCAATGTAGAAATGAAATTTGATAGGATTTTAATACAGGTAATATCCATGTCGTATTTCCCCGAAGAAAGTGAGGGGGTAGGGGCCCGAGCCAAGGCTACCTTAGCCAGAGTCAATTAAATAGAGGTAACCAGCCTGCCACTTCGTCATAACATAAAATAGAGAAAACTTGTAGTGAAGTAAGATATAAAAAAGACCACAGCTCAGCTCTAGGCAGCACTGAGGGTTCGAACCCACGACTAAGCGAAGTCTCAGTACTGCTGGGCGGCGCCCTAACCGAGCGAGCGACGAGACGCGCCAGGATTTTAATACAAATGAAACCAAGTAAACAAAACAAACAGACGTTTCGAAACCAGTAGTATGGGTTCACTTAAGAAGAACCAGTGACAGTGCAACTGATAGAAAATGGAAATGGGGGAGGAGGGAGGGAAACGAGCAAAATAGAGCAAAATTTTAATCCTTGATAAGATATCTTAATCCCTTATAAGATCTTAAGCTGTTAATGGAACTTGATTAAGAAAAAGATAAAGAAATAGTGTGGCGTCACACTATGAAGTTTAGCGGCCATCCTTTTGAAAGATTAAAAGTAAAAATATTTTAAATGAGAAAGGTATAGATACCACCTGATATGATGCAGCACGTTGACCCACTGCTAATATGACTACAGAATATAGTGGCCACCGGCAACACTGTCTAAGGCATAACATTAATACTAAGAAAACAGTTCCAACCAGGTGATACATGCGGTGATAGGAATATTCGGTCTTAGAAAATTCGGTTTCGGAAAATTCGGTCTCGGAAAATTGAACTAAATCTATGAGCTCAGATAGCAAAAAATATTTAAATCACATTTGCCAGGTATAATGAAAACAAACGAGAATTTGAAAAGATTTATAAAAGGAATTGTTTTGTTGTTTAAAACTTAAAAAGCTACCCTAAATAATGAGTAAAACATAAAAGAAGATTCAGTCTCAGAAAATTTGGTCTTGGAAGATTTGGTCTTGAGACTCGAAAAGAAAAGTTAAAATGAAATTAAGCTATGAGCAACAGATTTTGAGAAGGCAATTTTTTCACTTTGAACATACTTTTGCACAAGTATTTCGATGCGCGAGTCAAGTGTTTCATATTTTTTGTTTTTACTTGGCTTGTCTCCTCGTTGTAAATGTGAAATTTTAGTCTGCTTGTAACTGATGATTTCAATGCGGAATGAAATGCTTCAAGGCATTATTAGTTCGGGGCAATTTTTTTTACCTAACCTAACCTAACATAACCTAACCTAACCGAAATTTCGAAGACGTAACCTAACCTAACCGAAATTTCGAAGACGTAACCTAACCTAACCGAAATTTCCAAGACGTAACCTAACAATACCTAACCGAAATTTCCAAGACCTAACCTAACCTAACCTAACCTAACCGAAATTTCCAAGACCTAACCTAACCTAACCGAACCGAAATTTCCAAAACTGAATTTTCTGAGCCCGAATTTTCAAGACCGAATTTTCTGGACACCGACACACACACACCCGATGTCTGCGAAAGAGTGACGAACTTTTGCAATGCTGTTTTCGCTAGACGTTATTGGGGAGAGCCAACCACCAGCATCGACTTAGACACAATTTAAAATAATTGAGGAGTAAATAGAAACACAGTTGCATACAATACTTATTAACATGTCAAGACTATTTTTTATTAGTATAGTAAATTCGTAATTGTATAAATAATTACATTATCATTGCTTCGTATAATACAGGATTTTCATAAAGTCATGCAAGTGAATATGCTGTACACTTCACCATATTCACTTGCTTGACGTTGTGAAAAACATTGTACATTAAATTCTTCTTAGAAATAATGCCCTGTTTAATGTATAAGGTTTTCTGTACTTGATATACATAGATTTAAGGTAATTTAGGTTTAATTTTGTTCCTACTTCACAATTGAGCGTAAATTTTTATAATTCTTCATCTCTGAAAAGATATAGCTTCAAAAGCCTGTCCAAGCACACTGTCGGTTATTACAGTGTTATTATAAAAAGTTAATATACTGTATGCACAACACGTTCTACAGTAAGTGGGTGCAAATATACTCATTGAAAATAACTACATTTTGAGCTTACGAGGGGGGTATTTGGCTAACCAAGTTGCCTGTGGATAGGGGGAGGGTTGAACTATTCATTCGTGGAACAATCGCAAAGTCTCTAACGTAGTGAGTTCGCCCTTCATACTCGCGACGCCTCATATATATTAAAGAAATCTATTCCAAGAAAAATCCGTGGAGAATTCAGAACTTTATATGTAATTAGTTACAACCGCCCTGAATACAACTGAATAAAGAGAACTTTTAAATGCAACTTATACAATTTTTTATAATTCAATTATTTCAGTTTTCACAGTGTATTTGAATTTTCATCAGGTTTTTTCCTGACGAATTCTATTCATAATTATGTTCTGTATTTCCCAGCGGGCATTCGCTAAATAGAATCTAAAGAAGTTGGACCAAACCTTTTAGTGAAATTTCAAATAGCATTATCATATAAAATTTCGTTGCAATATATATATATATATATGTAGTGTATATGGAGAGAGAGAGAGAGAGCGAGAGAGAGAGAGAGAGAGAGAGAGAGAGAGAGAGAGGAAAATGAGGCAATAATAATGAGTGGGAAGGGCCAAAAATTGGCACAACGTTTAGGCCAATTATATTAATGCGACCCATCGCAATAACTCCCAGACTATTACTATTAGCTAACACCAGTGATAATCGAACTCCCGACTTCAGTATCTTCACTTCGCGTATAGGGAAACGGTGTTACCCACGACGGGATACGAGCGCTACGGATGCTGTTGGGAATGAGGTAGGAATATGAAATTTTATTTTTAAATGTTCATACCAGATGTTTCGCAACACACATTTTCCCATCTTCAGTGGATATGCCTGATAAGATAAGATTAAAAAGTTTAAACACTAGAGTCCAGTGGTCGGGGAACAGGGGTAAATTTAAAAATTTTGGGGGTAATGCGTGCGGTATGAGAGACACTTCCCTCAGAGCCTCAGTCGTGTGTATGGTATCATGAAACGAAGAGGTGCTTTTAGTGCTTGACACTTTGTGCTGATATTTTTTTCGTATATTTTTATTTTATTTTGTTACATAAATGTGGCGTTATTCTAAATTTTAGAATATTACGAATTTACGTCCTGATTTTGATGTTGTTGTATCAAAAATGAAACAGCATCATTTTTCCAAAACCTGAAGTGGAGATGTTTTGAATGAAATTCTTCAGTTCTTCAATCCTTTTTACTAATTTTGTTTGTGTGCTATTCTTATGCCAGCATGTGTGGCTTTTATTTATTTCTCCATAATAATGGATCCAATAAATATTTTTTTAATTTGAATTTTTTGTATACCATATGCAACAATTTTAAGAGCAATTGGCTTGTTTTTGTTTACTTTGAAGTCTGGGGGTAATTTCATTTTACTCAAATAGATTTTTGGGTAATACCCAAAAAAGTTTCCCGACCCTTGCGTGACTAGACATTCAGCTTCCCTAAATATGAGAAAACTAATATACTGTATATACTAACCGGTTACATTATGACCGGTTAAAAGCTAAGCTTAAATGAAGAACTGTTAAAGGAGAGACATTGTTGTAATTACCTGAATCATGTTTGGCTTGTTTATTTTTATTTTTTTTTATTATGTAGTAAGGAGGGGGGCAAAGGAGAAGCGCCCGCAAAAATGACCCCTCCACAGAAGACGGAAAGAGCCAAAAACAAGCTCTCCAAGGCTCAGTGATGCAATTTATGCCAATGTTATTTAATTTTGGCTTCAGCTTTTTTTTTTAATGACCTATTGTATTAACACAATGACAGTTGTGTTAACTGAGTTTTGATACTTTAAAGATTTATATGTATATATAGCTATTTTCTGCTCATTTGATGTGCACTTCTGCTTTCTAGAACAAATTCTTGTCCTTCAGTTGTGTGTTTGATTATATGAGACTTCACTACGGTCGTGTTGCGCAAACCATTGCATGGCAGGAAGACACGGCAGCGACAGTCTCTTACAGAGACGGAAAATTTTTGGGAGTTAAAATTGCTATTTGGTTTAAACTAAAAATTATGTTTTAATAACTTCCTTTTTTACAGATCAAGCAAAATATTTTTGATAATGTTCTGTTTAAAAAGTTATTTTTAAAATTAAAATTTTAGCTTCTTTATTAAAAACGAATAATTTATTTAAAAATTTGCTGCAAAAATTTTTAGTTAATTTGTAAACGTATATATTAGTTTAAGGAAGAAAAATTTGTTTAAATTAAAAGTAAATTATATTTATTTTGGAATTATTTTGAAATTTACCTCATCTCTAACCGAATTTCTTGAAATTTTATTTTTATATCAGAATTTTATATTTAACTCTTTAATTTAACTTATTTATTTGGGCATATTATACATACAGATATAATATATGAATTTTATACCCTTAAGATTTAAACGCATTCTTTGAGATGTCCATCATGCAACGTACAGAGTAGTCTTCTCGTTAAGCCACTCAGAACTGAGGAGATGACGAAGTTTGACGGACTTGGTTTTTATAGTTTTATAGGTAGACACCAGTCGACCAGTAAAATTTCTCCGGAGGGGACGTTAGGCAGAAGACAGGGAGTGCTGGAACTTCCATTTCTCTTGTCATTTTCCTCCTTAGCTGATCTTTTACCGTGTCTCATCTACCCTGTGAGTAGTCCAGCATGCTCTCAAGCACACGTTTCTCTCACCATTCCTCACTACACATATATGCATCTTACATACTACATGACCTTTTCAAAATTAAACAAAAAAAAACAAAATAGCATCGACCTGAAGACCCTCGGATTCCCCTGGGCATGGGATCATAAAATAAATGTCCCCACTTCTGGCGACCGCGCTACCAGTCCCTGCAGAACGCAGACCTAGGCAGCGGGGTTGGTTCTGCTACTGCTCATTCGAGATTTTCTGGGTCTCTGCCTGATTCCCTTTTCATAAACTTCTGCAACATTCGCAGCCTTTCCTCATATTTTCAATCTGTTGAATACCACCTCTCCTCTAAATCTCACTTCTTCCTCACTGAAACTCAGGGGTCGGGACGACTGACAGCAACCCCTTTTCTGTACCCTCCTACTTTCTCTATATTCAATTTAATTTCAAAAGTGGATGTTGCGCATATGTACGCAATGTCCTAACTTGTTCTCGTATTCCCGAATTTGAATCCTCCGAATTCCACAGCATTTGGCTACGGCTTACACGCCAATTTCAAACTAAATACATCTGCACTGTCTACCTTCCTCCTTATTCTACTGACTATCCAAAACTCTTTGACTACCTTACTTCTTCCTCTATGGGGAGGGGCGTTTTTCCGGGCATTCGCCCTTGAACATTCCTTCCTGCATAAAGTAAAGATAAAAGATGAAAACCTTAAATTTTCATTTAAAAACTTTATATTTAGAAGAAAATTACAAATGTACTTTTTTATAACTAAAATCACCCACCATTAAATTTTAAAAAGTTACATTTTGTATTAACTAAAGAAACATTTGTTTTTTTCTGTAAAACAATGGCCAACTTTTGTTTTAAAAAATTTTTTTTTAAATGAAATTTATATTTGAATTTAAAATATTTTAAATATATTATTTCCTTTTCTTAAAATTATATTTCGTCTCACATAAAATATTTTGTGGAAAATATTACGTAAATAAACTTAAATAAGAAATGTTCTTACAACAAAAACATTCTTGGTTGTGTATTTTTCAGAGCTGAGAATATCTTAAGTTTGTGTTCCGTGATGGTTTCGTTCTTAATTGCATTCTTCCTCTTTTGTTGTTGTTCCGTGTCACTCGTATTGTAAATTTCTTATTTCTTCCTATATGGGAGGCGTTGTTAGAATTTATTGAAAGCCACAGTTCACAACGACGAATTCATAGTCTTTAACCCTTTCATGCCTAATTTTCGTTTACTTTTCATGCCAAAAAAGAAACTTGTGTTATATCTCCAGAATGACTGAAATCTCATAAAAGTTGATGGTCTCATTTGCGCCCCGACGGCATGAAAGGGTTAAAATGAAATTCCTGAAGTGTTCTGACTACATCAAGTCATATTTGCACAGCATTTGAATTCTCTCTCTCTCTCTCTCTCTCTCTCTCTCTCTCTCTCTCTATGATTTATTTAAAATATTTGAAAACAAAATGTAGTCACTTACCCCATTCGCTCACACACACACACACACACACACACACATACATATATATATATATATACACACATGTGTACCACATTTAATTATCATTTCGTGTATGCAATCAGCAGATGTTACAGATTTTAATTTTCGTAAATGAAGTTACATGAAATCAGAGACTATTCACAAAAGCACGTTTTTTTTTGTGCTTTTTTTATTAAGATTCCTAATTCATTTTTCGAGCAAACGAAACACGTTCATTTGGGAAATATTTAATCTTGTTTTACGTTTCGTTCAACACGTTTTCTGAATTAAAAAAGTTTCCATTATGTAAAATAAAAGAAATGTCAATATGTAAAAAGAAATGTTATCATTATGTAAAAATAATGTAAATAATTTTTAGTTAATTGTGGAAAGCAATAAAAATAAAAATTATGTAAAATTTTGTAGCCTTACTGTAATTATAAAGCTTTTAGAATTTCCTTTAAAGCTTGTTTGTACTTTGTACTGCAGTACATCTGCAGCTATGGCCAAAACAGTTGAAACATCCGTTCTTCTGGTTCTGTGAAGATATAAAGTTACAAAAGGGATAAAACATATCATATTCTTAGTGTCCTAATAGTTATTGAATAAAAATAGCAATACGTGATGTGTGGCAACTCCCATTCATAGTCGTTTAGCATGCTTCACTTCTTAGTGACGACCATTATTTCGACGCACTGAACGAATCCGCCCTGGCATGGACCGGACCAAACGCTGGGTGGTTGGGACGTTTTGTAAGGCTTGCCAAGCTGTCTGTAGGTTTAATTTCTGTTAATTACGGTTTCGTGGCTGTCTTTTTCGTATCGCCTGACCCACAACCATCTACAGAGAGATTCTTGATTGGGTTAAGATCTGGCGAGTTTTCATGCCATCCCTCTAAAGGAGTGAGGTTACCATCATCCAACCACTTCTTCAATACTTTTGTTTAGTGACAAGGTACACCATCATCCTGAAAGGAAAAATCTTCTGAAAACTGGAATCGTGATGTGAGTAGCAGCTGATCTGGAAGGGTTTGGAGGTACTATTTCGTGTTTATCGATATCCCTTTGGATAGACTGTGTAGAGATCCTGTTCATCGACCGGAAAAGCACCACCAGATGGTAACAATCTCGGGATGCTTCTTTGTGGGTAGTTTACAGTCCGGGTTGAAACGCTCGCCTTTTCTGCTGCGAACACAGATTCCTCTTTTGTTGCCGAAGCAGTTGAAATGGGATTCGTCCTTGAAAATAACTTTATATCAGTTATCCTCAGTCCAGTCCTTATATTTATTACAAAATTTGAGACGGTCCTGGATGGTCTTCCGACCAAGAAGAGGCTACAGTATTTTGAGGGCCTACGTGATTACAAACCATAATCTACTAACCGCCTTCTGACTGTGCGTACTGATACTTGCACTCCTGCCTCCTGCCAGTCTCTCTGCAGGTGCTCACTATTGGTCGTCCTTTCGCGCAGACTGTATCGACACAGAAATCGGTCCTGGCGTTGTGAGCTGACTCTTTGGCCATCCTGAACGTGCTCTTGCTTCGTAATTACCCGTCTTTTGCCACCTTTAACTTTAAACGATCCAGAAGACAGTAATATGACTGGCGTAATCTCCGGTAGCATGTGATGGTTGCTGAGGTTCTCTTGATGAAAGGCAATTATGGCTGGCTGAATTTCTTGCAATGTGTCGGGGTCCATTCTGATCACGTCTGAGGAAAAGGATTAATTCAGCAGTTCTCTCCTTTAAACTATCCTGCGAGACTTAAGTTAAGACAAAATTTGGGGTTTACATTAATTTCATTAGCAATCAGTTAATAGAATTAGTTTTGTGCATCACAGATTATCAAACACTGGAATGGCAGAAGTAACTTACCATAGAGGGGAACCTGAGGATTCGTTGAAAGTTTTCTTGTACAGTCCTCATGCAGTTCAGGCAGGTTGTGATCACCCCCGGGAACCGAATCCACAAATACAACTTCTACATAACCTAATGCTTGATTCGGAGCATAGAAAGTGGAAATTCGAGGGAAATCATAGGTGTTTCAACCTTTCTCGACAATAGCTCTACTATCGGTGTTGTAAACATATTAATTTTAATTTAGCTCTTTTATGAAATATGAGAATTCCTAACAGGTTTAATGCGTATACTTATATATATATATATATATATATATATTTAGGAGAAATCCAATGACAAGGAGAAATGTAAATGCCATGAAAAGTCTTCTTTAATGCGCAACGTTTCGAGCAATATGCTCATCTTCAGGCTGTTTAATAACAATGTGAAATTAAAATCAATATTGAATGAAAAACAAGACAGAGAAAATTTCTATAACCTATTCATAAAGGCAAATTTTAAAAGACTGAGAAAAGAGGGTTAAATTCTAAGTTATACAGATTTACATATAAAAATTAAGAAGCTATTTTTAAATACATATAGTAAATGTGAAATTAATACACTGGAAAAATTAACAATAGTACACTGGAATAATGAAACTAACTAACCTTTCACTGCAATTTCCGAGGCTAACTGATTTAAGCAGAGGCAAGACGGGAAAACAAGAGATGGTGAGGGCGAATGGGGAAGGGGGGATTATAAGGAATTGGGGAAGGAGGAGGGATTATAGCAAATTTAGGGGGACGGCTGATGAGTCAACATTTAGAGTAGGGGACAATGTTTTAATGAAAAGCGATTCCAAAATTCTTAGTGAGTTGGGACAAGTATTACAACCAAGAATTTTAAAATTGTCTAAAGTGACATCAGTTTTACATTTTATACTGTGTTCCCGAATACTCGAAACTTCTTTAGTTTTTAAAATTTTACCTGTTCGGCCACTTATTCCCATATGCGAATAAAATCTAGCCCTGAGAGAGCGAACAGTGCTGCCAATGTAATTCCCAAGGAGACACCTAGGGCAGGTAAATAAATATACAACACCGCTACGCAACGAGTCAGGGGTTCGATCCTTCGCTGAGAAAAAGCTACCTAAAGACGTTTTATTAATAAATATGATGCGGAAATCAGTATGATAAAAAAATTTCCTTAACAACTTTGTAAATTTAAGCTTAAATTCCTTATTCAAAGGACCCATTTCAGGTACCAAGAAATATTTTATATCCTTCGGCACTGTAATACATGGAAGTTGAGGGCTATAAACATTATTTAAGAAGGATCTAATTAGTTTGTCTACATATTGAACAGGAAAACTATTATTAGTAAAGTATGATCTTAGATTATTAAATTCATCATTAAGTAAGGTAAAACTAGAGGTCAAATTATATCCTCTGAACAGGAGAGTTTTAATACAAGACATCTTATAGTTGAAATCAGTAAAACTAAAAAAATTCATGCCCAAACCAGTGAAAGTGGGTTTCCTGTAAACTGATGTAGTAATAGAATCACCGTTTTTCGAAATTAAAAGATCTAAAAAGGGGAGGGAGCCATTTTGCTCAGTTTCCATTGTATACGTTATATTGGGGTGCAAAGAATTTAGGAAGTTAAAGAATTGTTGCGCTTGTACCGCATTATCAAAGACTGCTATCGAATCATCAACGAAGCGTCGATAGAAAATTAATTGGCTTGAGATGAGTGGGAGATTGTCTAAAAATTACACTTTCTAAATGAGTCATAAAAAAATCAGCTGCTAACGGTCCGACAGGTGATCCCATCCCTACTCCATCAATTTGTTGGTAAACCTTATTGTTGAAAGTGAAATAGCATTGTTTGAAGACCAATTCTAAAAGTTCCTTAAAATGAGACAATGAAAAACCATGAAAATTATCAACTGAGCTAAAAACCCTATCTAAAATAATGGCAATAGTTTCAGATACAGGTACATTTGTGAAAAGCGACTTTACATCAAAACTGACAAAAAACTTTTTTGAATCGAAGTTCTCACCAAGGAGGTCTTTTTGGAATTCAAACGAGTTATTTATAGTGTAAGCATTTTTCGCAAAGGGTGACAGGAGACGAACAACAAATTTTGCCAATTGAAAGGTGGGTAAGTTATACGAAGCTAAAATAGGACGGAGAGGTGTTCCAGCTTTATGGATTTTAGGCAGACAGTATAATTGAGCAAGATTAGCACCAGATGCGAACAACTGAGAGTAAGTATCATTTTTTATTATCTTTAAAGACTTTAGTCGTGACAGAAATCTATTAACCTGGTCTTCCAACCTTACAATGACTTTATTGACAGGTTCTAGAATTTGTTTGAATTTAGTAAGATCACTTAGGATTTCATTAGTTTTGTTTATGTAGTCCGATTTATTCAAAATAACCACTCCGTTACCCTTGTCTGGTCTAGTCACAACAATCTCCTGGTTCTTTGCCAAATTCTTAATACACTGCAAATCACTCTTCCTAAATATGAAAGATTGAAATTTAAGATTTCTAAGTTTATGAAAAAATTCTTGAGTTAAATTTGAGAACTGACATTTGAAATTATTGAATTCACCCACATGGGGAACATTTTTCAAGCCATTGAAAAATTTTCAAAGTAAAGAAAAAACGAAGGCTTATATATTTGAAACAACGGAAGCTTAAATTGCAAACCAAGTGACAGTAAAAACTTTTCCGAGGGGAGAGTGTGCAACTAGAAAGATTCGAAATTACCTTATCTGAATTGAAAAAATTTGGTGAATTCATTCCCAAAGCCTTTAACTTACGTTCATGTGTTTCCAAGATGGTAGAGTGAAATTTTTCTAGTTCACGTTGTACAAGAGAAATTATTAATAAATAGTCCAACAACGACAAGGTATTTTTAAGAGTAGTTATATAATGCCCAAGAGACTTGTTATGCGAATCTGAAATTTTGATTTTATAATTAATTTCATTATTTAATAAATATTCCAGGGACGATTGATAAAATTCAGAGTCATATAGATTGTCACGGTAGAGTTTGAAGTAAACAAATTTCGGGAAAACCCTGCAGGTCCGACACATTTCAAGAAAATAACAGTCCAGTTTTGACTTGAGAAACTTTCGTGAAGTCTTCCAAACATGGCGATAAGCCCTGAGGCCATCTTGTCCATACCTTGAATATATATAATCATGCGGGTTGCTTCTACAGAGCTTCAATTTAATATTTAGGAGAAATCCAATGACAAGGAGAAATGTAAATGCCATGAAAAGTCTTCTTTAATGCGCAACGTTTCGAGCAATACGCTCATCTTCAGGCTGTTTAATAACAATGTGAAATTAAAATCAATATTGAATGAAAAACAGACAGAGAAAATTTCTATAACCTATTCATAAAGGCAAATTTTAAAAGACTGAGAAAAGAGGGTTAAATTCTAAGTTATACAGATTTACATATAAAAATTAAGAAGCTATTTTTAAATACATATAGTAAATGTGAAATTAATACACTGGAAAAATTAACAATAGTACACTGGAATAATGAAACTAACTAACCTTTCACTGCAATTTCCGAGGCTAACTGATTTAAGCAGAGGCAAGACGGGAAAACAAGAGATGGCGAGGGCGAATGGGGAAGGGGGGATTATAAGGAATTGGGGAAGGAGGAGGGATTATAGCAAATTTAGGGGGACGGCTGATGAGTCAACATTTAGAGTAGGGGACAATGTTTTAATGAAAAGCGATTCCAAAATTCTTAGTGAGTTGGGACAAGTATTACAACCAAGATTTTAAAATTGTCTAAAGTGACATCAGTTTACATTTTATACTGTGTTCCCGAATACTCGAAACTTCTTTAGTTTTTAAAATTTACCTGTTCGGCCACTTATTCCCATATGCGAATAAAATCTAGCCCTGAGAGAGCGAACAGTGCTGCCAATGTAATTCCCAAGGAGACACCTAGGGCAGGTAAATAAATATACAACACCGCTACGCAACGAGTCAGGGGTTCGATCCTTCGCTGAGAAAAAGCTACCTAAAGACGTTTTATTAATAAATATGATGCGGAAATCAGTATGATAAAAAAATTTCCTTAACAACTTTGTAAATTTAAGCTTAAATTCCTTATTCAAAGGACCCTTTCAGGTACCAAGAAATATTTTATATCCTTCGGCACTGTAATACATGGAAGTTGAGGGCTATAAACATTATTTAAGAAGGATCTAATTAGTTTGTCTACATATTGAACAGGAAAACTATTATTAGTAAAGTATGATCTTAGATTATTAAATTCATCATTAAGTAAGGTAAAACTAGAGGTCAAATATATCCTCTGAACAGGAGAGTTTTAATACAAGACATCTTATAGTTGAAATCAGTAAAACTAAAAAAATTCATGCCCAAACCAGTGAAAGTGGGTTTCCTGTAAACTGATGTAGTAATAGAATCACCGTTTTTCGAAATTAAAAGATCTAAAAAGGGGAGAGCCATTTTGCTCAGTTTCCATTGTATACGTTATATTGGGGTGCAAAGAATTTAGGAAGTTAAAGAATTGTTGCGCTTGTACCGCATTATCAAAGACTGCTATCGAATCATCAACGAAGCGTCGATAGAAAATTGGCTTGAGATGAGTGGGAGATTGTCTAAAAATTACACTTTCTAAATGAGTCATAAAAAAATCAGCTGCTAACGGTCCGACAGGTGATCCCATCGCTACTCCATCAATTTGTTGGTAAACCTTATTGTTGAAAGTGAAATAGCATTGTTTGAAGACCAATTCTAAAAGTTCCTTAAAATGAGACAATGAAAAACCATGAAAATTATCAACTGAGCTAAAAACCCTATCTAAAATAATGGCAATAGTTTCAGATACAGGTACATTTGTGAAAAGCGACTTTACATCAAAACTGACAAAAAACTTTTTTGAATCGAAGTTCTCACCAAGGAGGTCTTTTTGGAATTCAAACGAGTTATTTATAGTGTAAGCATTTTTCGCAAAGGGTGACAGGAGACGAACAACAAATTTTGCCAATTGAAAGGTGGGTAAGTTATACGAAGCTAAAATAGGACGGAGAGGTGTTCCAGCTTTATGGATTTTAGGCAGACAGTATAATTGAGCAAGATTAGCACCAGATGCGAACAACTGAGAGTAAGTATCATTTTTTATTATCTTTAAAGACTTTAGTCGTGACAGAAATCTATTACCTGGTCTTCCAACCTTACAATGACTTTATTGACAGGTTCTAGAATTTGTTTGAATTTAGTAAGATCACTTAGGATTTCATTAGTTTTGTTTATGTAGTCCGATTTATTCAAAATAACCACTCCGTTACCCTTGTCTGGTCTAGTCACAACAATCTCCTGGTTCTTTGCCAAATTCTTAATACACTGCAAATCACTCTTCCTAAATATGAAAGATTGAAATTTAAGATTTCTAAGTTTATGAAAAATTCTTGAGTTAAATTTGAGAAACTAACATTTGAAATTATTGAATTCACCCACATGGGGAACATTTTTCAAGCCATTGAAAATTTTTCAAAGTAAAAAAAAACGAAGGCTTATATATTTGAAACAACGGAAGCTTAAATTGCAAACCAAGTGACAGTAAAAACTTTTCCCGAGGGGAGAGTGTGCAACTAGAAAGATTCGAAATTACCTTATCTGAATTGAAAAAATTTGGTGAATTCATTCCCAAAGCCTTTAACTTACGTTCATGTGTTTCCAAGATGGTAGAGTGAAATTTTTCTAGTTTCACGTTGTACAGAGAAATTATTAATAAATAGTCCAACAACGACAAGGTATTTTTAAGAGTAGTTATATAATGCCCAGAGACTTGTTATGCGAATCTGAATTTTGATTTTATAATTAATTTCATTATTTAATAAATATTCCAGGGACGATTGATAAAATTCAGAGTCATATAGATTGTCACGGTATAGTTTGAAGTAACAAATTTCGGGAAACCCTGCAGGTCCGACACATTTCAAGAAAATAACAGTCCAGTTTTGACTTGAGAAACTTTCGTGAAGTCTTCCAAACATGGCGATAAGCCCTGAGGCCATCTTGTCCATACTTGAATTATATATCATGCGGGTTGCTTCTACAGAGCTTCATTTAATATTAGGAGAATCCAATGACAAGGAGAAATGTAAATGCCATGAAGTCTTCTTTAATGCGCAACGTTTCGAGCAATACGCTCATCTTCAGGCTTTTAATAACAATGTGAAATTAAAATCAATATTGAATGAAACAAGACAGAGAAAATTTCTATAACCTATTCATAAAGGCAAATTTTAAAAGACTGAGAAAAGAGGGTTAAATTCTAAGTTATACAGATTTACATATAAAAATTAAGAAGCTATTTTTAAATACATATAGTAAATGTGAAATTAATACACTGGAAAAATTAACAATAGTACACTGGAATAATGAAACTAACTAACCTTTCACTGCAATTTCCGAGGCTAACTGATTTAAGCAGAGGCAAGACGGGAAAACAAGAGATGGCGAGGGCGAATGGGAAGGGGGGATTATAAGGATTGGGGAAGGAGGAGGGATTATAGCAAATTTAGGGGACGGCTGATGAGTCAACATTTAGAGTAGGGGACAATGTTTTAATGAAAAGCGATTCCAAAATTCTTAGTGAGTTGGGACAAGTTATTACAACCAGAATTTTAAAATTGTCTAAAGTGACATCAGTTTTACATTTTACACTGTGTTCCCGAATACTCGAAACTTCTTTAGTTTTAAAATTTACCTGTTCGGCCACTTATTCCATATGCGAATAAATCTAGCCCTGAGAGAGCGAACAGTGCTGCCAATGTAATTCCCAAGGACACCTAGGGCAGGTAAATAAATATACAACACCGCTACGCAACGAGTCAGGGTTCGATCCTTCGCTGAGAAAAAGCTACCTAAAGACGGTTTATTAATATATTATGCGGAAATCAGTATGATAAAAAAATTTCCTTAACAAACTTTGTAAATTTAAGCTTAAATTCCTTATTCACAGGACCCATTTCAGGTACCAAGAAATATTTTATATCCTTCGGCACTGTAATACATGGAAGTTGAGGGCTATAAACTTATTTAAGAGGATCTAATTAGTTTGTCTACATATTGAACAGGAAAACTATTATTAGGTAAAGTATGTCTTAGATTATTAATTCATCATTAAGTAAGGTAAAACTAGAGGTCAAATTATATCCTCTGAACAGGAGAGTTTTAATACAAGACATCTTATAGTTGAAATCAGTAAAACTAAAAAAATCATGCCCAAACCAGTGGAAAGTGGGTTTCCTGTAAACTGATGTAGTAATAGAATCACCGTTTTTCGAAATTAAAAGATCTAAAAAGGGGAGGGAGCCATTTTGCTCAGTTTCCATTGTATACGTTATATTGGGGTGCAAAGAATTTAGGAAGTTAAAGAATTGTTGCGCTGTACCGCATTATCAAAGACTGCTATCGAATCATCAACGAAGCGTCGATAGAAAATTGGCTTGAGATGAGTGGGAGATTGTCTAAAAATTACACTTTCTAAATGAGTCATAAAAAAATCAGCTGCTAACGGTCCGACAGGTGATCCCATCCCTACTCCATCAATTTGTTGGTAAACCTTATTGTTGAAAGTGAAATAGCATTGTTTGAAGACCAATTCTAAAAGTTCCTTAAAATGAGACAATGAAAAACCATGAAAATTATCAACTGAGCTAAAAACCCTATCTACAGTAAAATAATGGCAATAGTTTCAGATACAGGTACATTGTGAAAAGCGACTTTACATCAAAACTGACAAAAAACTTTTTTGAATCGAAGTTCTCACCAAGGAGGTCTTTTTGGAATTCAAACGAGTTATTTATAGTGTAAGCATTTTTTCGCAAAGGGTGACAGGAGACGAACAACAAATTTTGCCAATTGAAAGGTGGGTAAGTTATACGAAGCTAAAATAGGACGGAGAGGTGTTCCAGCTTTAGGATTTTAGGCAGACAGTATAATTGAGCAGATTAGCACCAGATGCGAACAACTGAGAGTAAGTATCATTTTTATTATCTTTAAAGACTTTAGTCGTGACAGAAATCTATTAACCTGGTCTTCCAACCTTACAATGACTTTATTGACAGGTTCTAGAATTTGTTTGAATTTAGTAAGATCACTTAGGATTTCATTAGTTTTGTTTATGTAGTCCGATTTATTCAAAATAACCACTCCGTTACCCTTGTCTGGTCTAGTCACAACAATCTCCTGGTTCTTTGCCAAATCTTAATACACTGCAAATCACTCTTCCTAAATATGAAAGATTGAAATTTAAGATTTCTAAGTTTATGAAAAAATTCTTGAGTTAAATTGAGAACTGACATTTGAAATTATTGAATTCACCCACATGGGGAACATTTTCAAGCCATTGAAAAATTTTTCAAAGTAAAGAAAAAACGAAGGCTTATATATTTGAAACAACGGAAGCTTAAATTGCAAACCAAGTGACAGTAAAAACTTTTCCCGAGGGGAGAGTGTGTAACTAGAAAGATTCGAAATTACCTTATCTGAATTGAAAAAATTTGGTGAATTCATTCCCAAAGCCTTTAACTTACGTTCATGTGTTTCCAAGATGGTAGAGTGAAATTTTTCTAGTTCACGTTGTACAAGAGAAATTATTAATAAATAGTCCAACAACGACAAGGTATTTTTAAGAGTAGTTATATAATGCCCAAGAGACTTGTTATGCGAATCTGAAATTTTGATTTATAATTAATTTCATTATTTAATAAATATTCCAGGGACGATTGATAAAATTCAGAGTCATATAGATTGTCACGGTAGAGTTTGAAGTAAACAAATTTCGGGAAAACCCTGCAGGTCCGACACATTTCAGAAAATAACAGTCCAGTTTTGACTTGAGAAACTTTCGTGAAGTCTTCCAAACATGGCGATAAGCCCTGAGGCCATCTTGTCCATACCTTGAATATATATAATCATGCGGGTTGCTTCTACAGAGCTTCAATTTAATATTTAGGAGAAATCCAATGACAAGGAGAAATGTAAATGCCATGAAAAGTCTTCTTTAATGCGCAACGTTTCGAGCAATACGCTCATCTTCAGGCTGTTTAATAACAATGTGAAATTAAAATCAATATTGAATGAAAAACAAGACAGAAAATTTCTATAACCTATTCATAAAGGCAAATTTTAAAAGACTGAGAAAAGAGGGTTAAATTCTAAGTTATACAGATTTACATATAAAAATTAAGAAGCTATTTTTAAATACATATAGTAAATGTGAAATTAATACACTGGAAAAATTAACAATAGTACACTGGAATAATGAAACTAACTAACCTTTCACTGCAATTCCGAGGCTAACTGATTTAAGCAGAGGCAAGACGGGAAAAAGAGATGGCGAGGGCGATTGGGGAAGGGGGATTATAAGGAATTGGGGAAGGAGGAGGGATTATAGCAAATTTAGGGGGACGGCTGATGAGTCAACATTTAGAGTAGGGGACAATGTTTTAATGAAAAGCGATTCTAAAATTCTTAGTGAGTTGGGACAAGTATTACAACCAAGAATTTTAAAATTGTCTAAAGTGACATCAGTTTACATTTTATACTGTGTTCCCGAATACTCGAAACTTCTTTGGTTTTTAAAATTTTACCTGTTCGGCCACTTATTCCCATATGCGAATAAAATCTAGCCCTGAGAGAGCGAACAGTGCTGCCAATGTAATTCCCAAGGAGACACCTAGGGCAGGTAAATAAATATACAACACCGCTACGCAACGAGTCAGGGGTTCGATCCTTCGCTGAGAAAAAGCTACCTAAAGACGTTTTATTAATAAATATGATGCGGAAATCAGTATGATAAAAAAATTTCCTTAGCAACTTTGTAAATTTAAGCTTAAATTCCTTATTCAAAGGACCCATTTCAGGTACCAAGAAATATTTTATCCTTCGGCACTGTAATACATGGAAGTTGAGGGCTATAAACATTATTTAAGAAGGATCTAATTAGTTTGTCTACATATTGAACAGGAAAACTATTATTAGTAAAGTATGATCTTAGATTATTAAATTCATCATTAAGTAAGGTAAAACTAGAGGTCAAATTATATCCTCTGAACAGGAGAGTTTTAATACAAGACATCTTATAGTTGAAATCAGTAAAACTAAAAAAATTCATGCCCAAACCAGTGAAAGTGGGTTTCCTGTAAACTGATGTAGTAATAGAATCACCGTTTTTCGAAATTAAAAGATCTAAAAAGGGGAGGGAGCCATTTTGCTCAGTTTCCATTGTATACGTTATATTGGGGTGCAAAGAATTTAGGAAGTTAAAGAATTGTTGCGCTTGTACCGCATTATCAAAGACTGCTATCGAATCATCAACGAAGCGTCGATAGAAAATTGGCTTGAGATGAGTGGGAGATTGTCTAAAAATTACACTTTCTAAATGAGTCATAAAAAAATCAGCTGCTAACGGTCCGACAGGTGATCCCATCCCTACTCCATCAATTTGTTGGTAAACCTTATTGTTGAAAGTGAAATAGCATTGTTTGAAGACCAATTCTAAAAGTTCCTTAAAATGAGACAATGAAAAACCATGAAAATTATCAACTGAGCTAAAAACCCTATCTACAGTAAAATAATGGCAATAGTTTCAGATACAGGTACATTTGTGAAAAGCGACTTTACATCAAAACTGACAAAAAACTTTTTTGAATCGAAGTTCTCACCAAGGAGGTCTTTTTGGAATTCAAACGAGTTATTTATAGTGTAAGCATTTTTCGCAAAGGGTGACAGGAGACGAACAACAAATTTTGCCAATTGAAAGGTGGGTAAGTTATACGAAGCTAAAATAGGACGGAGAGGTGTTCCAGCTTTATGGATTTTAGGCAGACAGTATAATTGAGCAAGATTAGCACCAGATGCGAACAACTGAGAGTAAGTATCATTTTTTATTATCTTTAAAGACTTTAGTCGTGACAGAAATCTATTAACCTGGTCTTCCAACCTTACAATGACTTTATTGACAGGTTCTAGAATTTGTTTGAATTTAGTAAGATCACTTAGGATTTCATTAGTTTTGTTTATGTAGTCCGATTTATTCAAAATAACCACTCCGTTACCCTTGTCTGGTCTAGTCACAACAATCTCCTGGTTCTTTGCCAAATTCTTAATACACTGCAAATCACTCTTCCTAAATATGAAAGATTGAAATTTAAGATTTCTAAGTTTATGAAAAAATTCTTGAGTTAAATTTGAGAACTGACATTTGAAATTATTGAATTCACCCACATGGGGAACATTTTTCAAGCCATTGAAAAATTTTTCAAAGTAAAGAAAAAAACGAAGGCTTATATATTTGAAACAACGGAAGCTTAAATTGCAAACCAAGTGACAGTAAAAACTTTTCCCGAGGGAGAGTGTGTAACTAGAAAGATTCGAAATTACCTTATCTGAATTGAAAAAATTTGGTGAATTCATTCCCAAAGCCTTTAACTTACGTTCATGTGTTTCCAAGATGGTAGAGTGAAATTTTTCTAGTTCACGTTGTACAAGAGAAATTATTAATAAATAGTCCAACAACGACAAGGTATTTTTAAGAGTAGTTATATAATGCCCAAGAGACTTGTTATGCGAATCTGAAATTTTGATTTTATAATTAATTTCATTATTTAATAAATATTCCAGGGACGATTGATAAAATTCAGAGTCATATAGATTGTCACGGTAGAGTTTGAAGTAAACAAATTTCGGGAAAACCCTGCAGGTCCGACACATTTCAAGAAAATAACAGTCCAGTTTTGACTTGAGAAACTTTCGTGAAGTCTTCCAAACATGGCGATAAGCCCTGAGGCCATCTTGTCCATACCTGAATATATATAATCATGCGGGTTGCTTCTACAGAGCTTCAATTTAATATTTAGGAGAAATCCAATGACAAGGAGAAATGTAAATGCCATGAAAAGTCTTCTTTAATGCGCAACGTTTCGAGCAATACGCTCATCTTCAGGCTGTTTAATAACAATGTGAAATTAAAATCAATATTGAATGAAAAACAAGACAGAAAATTTCTATAACCTATTCATAAAGGCAAATTTTAAAAGACTGAGAAGAGGGTTAAATTCTAAGTTATACAGATTTACATATAAAAATTAAGAAGCTATTTTTAAATACATATAGTAAATGTGAAATTAATACACTGGAAAAATTAACAATAGTACACTGGAATAATGAAACTAACTAACCTTTCACTGCAATTTCCGAGGCTAACTGATTTAAGCAGAGGCAAGACGGGAAAACAAGAGATGGCGAGGGCGATTGGGGAAGGGGGGATTATAAGGAATTGGGGAAGGAGGAGGGATTATAGCAAATTTAGGGGGACGGCTGATGAGTCAACATTTAGAGTAGGGGACAATGTTTTAATGAAAAGCGATTCTAAAATTCTTAGTGAGTTGGGACAAGTATTACAACCAAGAATTTTAAAATTGTCTAAAGTGACATCAGTTTTACATTTTATACTGTGTTCCCGAATACTCGAAACTTCTTTGGTTTTTAAAATTTTACCTGTTCGGCCACTTATTCCCATATGCGAATAAAATCTAGCCCTGAGAGAGAGCGAACAGTGCTGCCAATGTAATTCCCAAGGAGACACCTAGGGCAGGTAAATAAATATACAACACCGCTACGCAACGAGTCAGGGGTTCGATCCTTCGCTGAGAAAAAGCTACCTAAAGACGTTTTATTAATAAATATGATGCGGAAATCAGTATGATAAAAAAATTTCCTTAGCAACTTTGTAAATTTAAGCTTAAATTCCTTATTCAAAGGACCCATTTCAGGTACCAAGAAATATTTTATATCCTTCGGCACTGTAATACATGGAAGTTGAGGGCTATAAACATTATTTAAGAAGGATCTAATTAGTTTGTCTACATATTGAACAGGAAAACTATTATTAGTAAAGTATGATCTTAGATTATTAAATTCATCATTAAGTAAGGTAAAACTAGAGGTCAAATTATATCCTCTGAACAGGAGAGTTTTAATACAAGACATCTTATAGTTGAAATCAGTAAAACTAAAAAAATTCATGCCCAAACCAGTGAAAGTGGGTTTCCTGTAAACTGATGTAGTAATAGAATCACCGTTTTTCGAAATTAAAAGATCTAAAAAGGGGAGGGAGCCATTTTGCTCAGTTTCCATTGTATACGTTATATTGGGGTGCAAAGAATTTAGGAAGTTAAAGAATTGTTGCGCTTGTACCGCATTATCAAAGACTGCTATCGAATCATCAACGAAGCGTCGATAGAAAATTGGCTTGAGATGAGTGGGAGATTGTCTAAAAATTACACTTTCTAAATGAGTCATAAAAAAATCAGCTGCTAACGGTCCGACAGGTGATCCCATCCCTACTCCATCAATTTGTTAGTAAACCTTATTGTTGAAAGTGAAATAGCATTGTTTGAAGACCAATTCTAAAAGTTCCTTAAAATGAGACAATGAAAAACCATGAAAATTATCAACTGAGCTAAAAACCCTATCTACAGTAAAATAATGGCAATAGTTTCAGATACAGGTACATTTGTGAAAAGCGACTTTACATCAAAACTGCCAAAAAACTTTTTGAATCGAAGTTCTCACCAAGGAGGTCTTTTTGGAATTCAAACGAGTTATTTATAGTGTAAGCATTTTTCGCAAAGGGTGACAGGAGACGAACAACAAATTTTGCCAATTGAAAGGTGGGTAAGTTATACGAAGCTAAAATAGGACGGAGAGGTGTTCCAGCTTTATGGATTTTAGGCAGACAGTATAATTGAGCAAGATTAGCACCAGATGCGAACAACTGAGAGTAAGTATAATTTTTTATTATCTTTAAAGACTTTAGTCGTGACAGAAATCTATTAACCTGGTCTTCCAACCTTACAATGACTTTATTGACAGGTTCTAGAATTTGTTTGAATTTAGTAAGATCACTTAGGATTTCATTAGTTTTGTTTATGTAGTCCGATTTATTCAAAATAACCACTCCGTTACCCTTGTCTGGTCTAGTCACAACAATCTCCTGGTTCTTTGCCAAATTCTTAATACACTGCAAATCACTCTTCCTAAATATGAAAGATTGAAATTTAAGATTTCTAAGTTTATGAAAAAATTCTTGAGTTAAATTTGAGAACTGACATTTGAAATTATTGAATTCACCCACATGGGGAACATTTTTCAAGCCATTGAAAAATTTTTCAAAGTAAAGAAAAAACGAAGGCTTATATATTTGAAACAACGGAAGCTTAAATTGCAAACCAAGTGACAGTAAAAACTTTTCCCGAGGGGAGAGTGTGTAACTAGAAAGATTCGAAATTACCTTATCTGAATTGAAAAAATTTGGTGAATTCATTCCCAAAGCCTTTAACTTACGTTCATGTGTTTCCAAGATGGTAGGGTGAAATTTTTCTAGTTCACGTTGTACAAGAGAAATTATTAATAAATAGTCCAACAACGACAAGGTATTTTTAAGAGTAGTTATATAATGCCCAAGAGACTTGTTATGCGAATCTGAAATTTTGATTTTATAATTAATTTCATTATTTAATAAATATTCCAGGGACGATTGATAAAATTCAGAGTCATATAGATTGTCACGGTAGAGTTTGAAGTAAACAAATTTCGGAAAAACCCTGCAGGTCCGACACATTTCAAGAAAATAACAGTCCAGTTTTGACTTGAGAAACTTTCGTGAAGTCTTCCAAACATGGCGATAAGCCCTGAGGCCATCTTGTCCATACCTTGAATATATATAATCATGCGGGTTGCTTCTACAGAGCTTCAATTTAATATTTAGGAGAAATCCAATGACAAGGAGAAATGTAAATGCCATGAAAAGTCTTCTTTAATGCGCAACGTTTCGAGCAATACGCTCATCTTCAGGCTGTTTAATAACAATGTGAAATTAAAATCAATATTGAATGAAAAACAAGACAGAAAATTTCTATAACCTATTCATAAAGGCAAATTTTAAAAGACTGAGAAAAGAGGGTTAAATTCTAAGTTATACAGATTTACATATAAAAATTAAGAAGCTATTTTTAAATACATATAGTAAATGTGAAATTAATACACTGGAAAAATTAACAATAGTACACTGGAATAATGAAACTAACTAACCTTTCACTGCAATTTCCGAGGCTAACTGATTTAAGCAGAGGCAAGACGGGAAAACAAGAGATGGCGAGGGCGATTGGGGAAGGGGGGATTATAAGGAATTGGGGAAGGAGGAGGGATTATAGCAAATTTAGGGGGACGGCTGATGAGTCAACATTTAGAGTAGGGGACAATGTTTTAATGAAAAGCGATTCTAAAATTCTTAGTGAGTTGGGACAAGTATTACAACCAAGAATTTTAAAATTGTCTAAAGTGACATCAGTTTTACATTTTATACTGTGTTCCCGAATACTCGAAACTTCTTTGGTTTTTAAAATTTTACCTGTTCGGCCACTTATTCCCATATGCGAATAAAATCTAGCACTGAGAGAGCAAACAGTGCTGCCAATGTAATTCCCAAGGAGACACCTAGGGCAGGTAAATAAATATACAACACCGCTACGCAACGAGTCAGGGGTTCGATCCTTCGCTGAGAAAAAGCTACCTAAAGACGTTTTATTAATAAATATGATGCGGAAATCAGTATGATAAAAAAATTTCCTTAGCAACTTTGTAAATTTAAGCTTAAATTCCTTATTCAAAGGACCCATTTCAGGTACCAAGAAATATTTTATATCCTTCGGCACTGTAATACATGGAAGTTGAGGGCTATAAACATTATTTAAGAAGGATCTAATTAGTTTGTCTACATATTGAACAGGAAAACTATTATTAGTAAAGTATGATCTTAGATTATTAAATTCATCATTAAGTAAGGTAAAACTAGAGGTCAAATTATATCCTCTGAACAGGAGAGTTTTAATACAAGACATCTTATAGTTGAAATCAGTAAAACTAAAAAAATTCATGCCCAAACCAGTGAAAGTGGGTTTCCTGCAAACTGATGTAGTAATAGAATCACCGTTTTTCGAAATTAAAAGATCTAAAAAGGGGAGGGAGCCATTTTGCTCAGTTTCCATTGTATACGTTATATTGGGGTGCAAAGAATTTAGGAAGTTAAAGAATTGTTGCGCTTGTACCGCATTATCAAAGACTGCTATCGAATCATCAACGAAGCGTCGATAGAAAATTGGCTTGAGATGAGTGGGAGATTGTCTAAAAATTACACTTTCTAAATGAGTCATAAAAAAATCAGCTGCTAACGGTCCGACAGGTGATCCCATCCCTACTCCATCAATTTGTTGGTAAACCTTATTGTTGAAAGTGAAATAGCATTGTTTGAAGACCAATTCTAAAAGTTCCTTAAAATGAGACAATGAAAAACCATGAAAATTATCAGCTGAGCTAAAAACCCTATCTAAAATAATGGCAATAGTTTCAGATACAGGTACATTTGTGAAAAGCGACTTTACATCAAAACTGACAAAAAACTTTTTTGAATCGAAGTTCTCACCAAGGAGGTCTTTTTGGAATTCAAACGAGTTATTTATAGTGTAAGCATTTTTCGCAAAGGGTGACAGGAGACGAACAACAAATTTTGCCAATTGAAAGGTGGGTAAGTTATACGAAGCTAAAATAGGACGGAGAGGTGTTCCAGCTTTATGGATTTTAGGCAGACAGTATAATTGAGCAAGATTAGCACCTGCCCTAGGTGTCTCCTTGGGAATTACATTGGCAGCACTGTTCGCTCTCTCAGGGCTAGATTTTATTCGCATATGGGAATAAGTGGCCGAACAGGTAAAATTTTAAAAACCAAAGAAGTTTCGAGTATTCGGGAACACAATATAAAATGTAAAACTGATGTCACTTTAGACAATTTTAAAATTCTTGGTTGTAATACTTGTCCCAACTCACTAAGAATTTTAGAATCGCTTTTCATTAAAACATTGTCCCCTACTCTAAATGTTGACTCATCAGCCGTCCCCCTAAATTTGCTATAATCCCTCCTCCTTCCCCAATTCCTTATAATCCCCCCTCCCCCAATCGCCCTCGCCATCTCTTGTTTTCCCGTCTTGCCTCTGCTTAAATCAGTTAGCCTCGGAAATTGCAGTGAAAGGTTAGTTAGTTTCATTATTCCAGTGTACTATTGTTAATTTTTCCAGTGTATTAATTTCACATTTACTATATGTATTTAAAAATAGCTTCTTAATTTTTATATGTAAATCTGTATAACTTAGAATTTAACCCTCTTTTCTCAGTCTTTTAAAATTTGCCTTTATGAATAGGTTATAGAAATTTTCTGTCTTGTTTTTCATTCAATATTGATTTTAATTTCACATTGTTATTAAACAGCCTGAAGATGAGCGTATTGCTCGAAACGTTGCGCATTAAAGAAGACTTTTCATGGCATTTACATTTCTCCTTGTCATTGGATTTCTCCTAAATATTAAATTGAAGCTCTGTAGAAGCAACCCGCATGATTATATATATATATATATATATATATATATATATATATATATATATATATATATACGAATAGAGTTTGCAAGAGCCTCACAATTATCCAAACGAGTGACTATAATGTATATAGAATAATATAGTTATTTATTTTTAAATATAATAATTTTTAATAATGTATGTACAAAAAAAAAATTAATTTTTAACACTAACTGGTACATTATTAGGTGGACTGCCTTGGATATATATATATATATATATTATATATATATATATATTACGGTGATGCAAAAAAGGGGTCAAATTTTTTTTTTTTCAATTTTCAGGGAGACACCCTCCTAGTTTATTCATATTCCTAAGAAAGCATTGTATGCGAAATTTGGGGTTGAAAAAGAGAAAATTAGAGGTTGCTACCAAGCTTTAAATATAAATGTATATCAGTTTGTGCTCAAAAATATTGTTTTGTTGATATTTTCGCCGGAGCCGGTTTGATATGTACCTAGTTAACCTAGTTTGAAAAAAAACGATGACATTCTTTACTATAGTACGTAGTGAGCTCATAAAATAGTAAATAATAGGCACGCTGATTTCCGCACCACCCTCTGAGGTACAGCGTATAGCGCGTTAACTTTTTTTTATGTGGAAGTTTCCCCAGTAGGCATATCATAACCACTTATGTATGTTTATTTTCGTTTTTTGTGAAGCAAGAGTAATGTTTTCTTGTTTTTGTTTGAGAGTGACGACCTGTAACTTTTAACAATTTGAAGAAGGTATTGTTTCTGCTCTTCATCATTGGTTATCAGTTTGTTTATTCCTCCATCAGTCGTACACCTCTTTCCGCAATGTCGTTTACCACTTTGAGTCCATATGCGATATCTCTTGCATTCGCATAACTTTCATCATCATTCCATTCTTCAGCATCTTTTTCAAGAAAAGTGCAAGGCACCTCTAGGATTTCAAAGAATCTTTTTGTGTTCGCAGTAACGAAATCCTGCAGTTGTTTCTGCCCAGCTGATTCAGGATTTATTGATGCTCGTTTGCTCGGTTTTGAGTCAACTGGTTTCTGCAGAGCATGCTTCATTTTGTTTTTTGTCTCATGCGAAACAGCTGAATCAAAAAATGCAAGCGCCACAAGCTCCTCAGAGAGGTACCACAAATGTCTCAAAAACTTATTGAGTGCAGCACTTGCAATTTTGTCATCCTTTTGCTTGTAGAGCTGCAGACTTTGCACAAAATGCAAATCTGAACGGGGGGCGCATGAGGGTATGGGTGCCAGGTACCACGATCTGATGTATATCGCAGCTGAAAAGCAGCAAACATCTCTCAGTCCTTTTTCCTCTCTCTCAGTTAGTTTAAACTGAGATTTAAACATCCAAATTTTAATGCAGTAAATTAGCTTGCCCATCCATCGTTCTCTGTGATAAGCTCCGGGTGCTTTAAAGCTGATTCCTGACTTGGGGGCACTACCGATGAAAATGAGCGTTAGCTCGAGCAATTCCTTGTAGTCATCACGAGGCTGCTGTTCATCAAGCTGAGCTTGAGCAAATTGAATGAGTTCTTCAGCATCTGAGATTTTCTCTGCAATGTTAGGGTCATCTGTTGCGTTTGGTAATTGTTCTTGTCAATTTCCACCCACTTTGCTTTGAATCTCTTAAACAGTTGTATGTCAGGGCCACTAGAAGATGGCAAGGAGACAGAAACTGCAGCTTCTAACACTATTTCGAAAATATGATGTCGGCAAGCCAGCCACAGCATATCTTTATCCAATCTTTGCTCTAGTAACATACAAGCACCACTCTTAGAACCTGTGTTGGAGGCAGTGGTGTCAAAACACATGCCCTTCACTTGGTCAGATATATTCCACTCCAATACTAACTGATGGACAGCATCTGCAATGTTTTGACCAGTTCCTCTGGCAAGTTTGGGAATACCAAGAAGCTGATCAACTCCTTGGCCGGAGATTAGAACTGGCAGTCGATCAACATTTTCATGACCAGTAATATCTTCCAGTAGTTTGCCGTCCCAATGTATTTGGAGAGGGCAATTTGTTTCGAAATCCTGCTTCAAATTTTCTGCCATTGTCTTGCGGTTCCTTTGTCTTGCTCTCCGTATCGATGAATAGCTAACACTGTATTCTTCAGGGTTTTGCCCAAGAGCATTGATTGTTGGGATCAAGATTTCCGAAGCAGCTCTATCACTTACTTTTGCAGCATCAAGAGATACAAGCATTGAAGAATCCATAAGCTTTGCACTCTTAGACTTTGATCTACTTTGTCTCGAAGTTGATGGCTGCTGAGGGTCAGCAACAAATTCTTCTTCTGATTTTGAACTATCTTCATTCAAACTTGAAGGGCTTGAACTTGAGAGCACTGCTGCTTCGAAAACGGCTGTTTCCCTCTTTCTTTTCTTTTCAAGCAATGTTTCCTTTTCTCTAGCAATCTCTTCCATTTGTGAAAAAACTTTATCCACTCCAGACATTTTGCCTTTTCTTCCTTTTTGTCGTTGCAGCATCAAAAACTCACGATCTTCATCTATCTTTATCATGTCAAGAGCACTTGCATGTGCAATGTCAAACAGATCTTGCAAGTCATTTTGCCAGCTCTCTTGTTTTTGAAGTAGTGCAGGTGATTGCTTCTTCTTATTATTTCTGTTCTTCTTTAGTTTCTCCCACTCGTTGAAAAGTTTCTTTACTCTCTCCACGACATGACATTTCAACACTGTTGGGATGCGTGCCTTTTCCCACACATCCATAACATCTCTAGCAGTCAACAAAGCCGCTGTTTTCACCTGTTGCTTTTTATTGATCTTGTAGTTCATAAACAATGCTAATGTTTCCCTTTTAGATGGAAGCTGGGTTTCTTTGAAGGACTCTATAGGATGTCCTATGAGCCAAACAACTGTTTTGTGACGCGTATGCCGCTCCATGAGTGCAACTCAGCAACTGCTATACAACCACTCTCAGCGAAGGCAGCAAAGATACTGAGTCAGTGACGCCGCACTTACACTGACGCGGCCGCCACAGTGACGTCACAGCAAAGAAATGATTCTAGAATGTTCGGCCACGGCGTCTATAGCAATGAAAGGGATGAGAAGGTTTACGGAAAGAGGTTCAGAGTCTGTTATGACTGCTATATGTTGCTGACTACCATTTTTGATGAAATCTGCAAAATAAATAAATGTACAATAAATACAAACTGAAAAATAACAATATACAAAATGTTCAATGGATGGTAGCAACCTCTAAAATGTCTTCAATTGTGCTGAAATTTTGCATGTTCAGTTTTTACACTAAATTAAATAAAATTAGAGGGTGTCTTCAAGTTTTTGAAATGATAAGTTATTTTGCATCACCCTAATTTATATATATATATATATAAATAAAGCCTTCTAAGCCAACTGACGGATTAAAATTTCTATGCCAGCTGATGTTGTCAAGAGCGCTCATTATGCGCCTGGGTTTCGAGGCAGAGGATGCTCTCTCGCCTCCTTCCTCTTCCTCTCTTTCTTGCATACACCTTTTTTTTGTGGTACCTGCACATGGGGGGAGGGGGGGTTGGCATCTTGTAACAAGGGGCGGAAGGGGACTGGCACCTTCCAAAAATTGATCAACATTGCAATTGCATATGTACTCGAACATTTTGCGGTCATTCTACTGTTTCTAACGATGTTATACTGTATATAAGGAGTTCCAAAAAACCTTAGCCCTCCACCCCATTTGCAGCTTACATGTTTACTTATATCGAAATAGTTTTTAGTGATTATAAAAATATATACAATTCTTTATTTATTGCAGGTATTAAAATTATTCTAGCTGATAAAGTGATAATATAATGGCTTCTCAATTAATTGGTGATTCGGAGAGGCAACGTGTGATAGATCGCATACGAGCAATAACATTTCGGGAAGATCGTGATGTTGGAGCCACCTTTATAGCACGTTCATGGGTTGCCAGAAAGTTGCGCAGAAGTGAGGACTTCGTCAAAAGAAATTTGAATAAAACTTTGGATGAATGTGAAATGGATACAACCAAATCTGGGCGCCCAAATTTGCTACCCTCTTAGGAAACAAAGGACATCATTGAAAGCGGTACGCGTAAGCGGAAAAACAGCTGTGCTAAACTTTCTAGAGAGATCGAAGTGTTGAGAGGAAAGATCGTTAGTGGTGAGATCATTCGACTGTACCGTCATAGGCAAGGTTTAAAGCCTTGGCATGAACTTCCAAAGCCAAGAAAAACTCAACTTAACATCGATGACAGAATGTGGTTTGCCCATAATCTTGAAGATTGGGATGTGGATGATTTCATGCATTTAGCTGTCTCCGATGAATTTTTTGTTTACGTAACACGTCGGCCTAACTACCAAAATGATCGAGTGTAGGTCACAACACCAGATGAAGTCGATGACAATGAACATTATCGCGAATTATTAAAAAGTCCACACTGTGTTGGTGTGTTTGTTTTGTTCACTGCAAAGAAGCTCATGTGGGTGCTGAAGCCAAATGGTCAGAGTTGGGATGGACAGTATTTTCGTGATATTATTCTATCCCAGCATGTCATTCCTTTTCTAAGAAACCCAAACAATGTTATGGATGTCGATGAGGTCACACTTCTGCACGATAAGGCCCCCTGTGGCATTAGCCACTCAACAGTTGTTGCGGAACCATGAGATCGATTTCTTTGGAAATGAAGAATGGCCAGGAAATTCTCCTGACCTGAACGTCTGTGAACACATTGGATCAGTTATAAAGGACAAGGTTGAATGTCTCTTGTTTCAAGAACCTGCAGCAAATCTATTTTTGAAGGATACAATGACGCAACACATTGAAACTGTTTTAGCAAATTTGCGTAACGATGAAGATCTATTCACGTCACGTTTGGCAAGCTACCCAAAGCGAATTCAGGCTGTCTTGGAAGCCAATGGCGGAAACACCAAGTTTTAATTGCTTATCATTAAATGCAGGATTAAATTCTCTTTTGTAAGGTATGTTTAGTTTTACTGTACCTCTAATGGTTTAGGCCATGGGCGGGGGAGGGCCCTAAGGTTTATTGGAGCCCCGTGTATGTATAAAATTGATGAATGTTTAGAGGTCGACCTCTAATTACTGAAAAAACAAAAGAAATTGTACTTTTGCAAATGCTAATGAATGTTATCAGGGCAACTTGGGCCGGTCACATAGTAAACCTTTACAGGCCTTGGTCGACCTTTAAATATTCATTAATTACATTAATATTTCACATGAGCTGTTTTTCCTGATATGCGAACAGATCTAGGGGATGAGAGCATAAAATTTCCAACTTTCGTTTCTAAGGATCACCCTAAATTTATATATATATATATATATATATATATAATATATATATATATATATATATATATAGGGTGTACCCTCCCAAAATTTCCTCTTGGTATTTGCCCGTCATTTTATAATGGATATATATTTTATTAGTGCGGTTTCTTCTTCAGAAAGGTAATAGGTTGGGGTATTACTAGGCTATAGTCTTTAAAGATTCACAGTGGTCTCAGCAGGATGGAGCAACTCCACACACACACACACACACACACTGGTTGTAAAACTCGCAACATTTTATTTTGAGAAAACATTCTTCTGGGCCAATGTAATGACCTCCATACTCACCTGACCTCACCGTATGACTTTAATTGTGAGATTACATAAAAGCCAGTATCTATTGTATTCTACCAAGCCCGAGCCCAAGTCCTGAAGACTTTAGTCTGTGAGGTAATCAACACAACAACATCCCAGCTGAGTTAATTCCAAAAATTCTGTCAAATATTTGTGTAAGGTTGAATATTGTGTTAGAGAAAATGGCGATTACACTGAGCAAGTTGTTTTATTAAGATTAATAAACTCCTATGTTTTACATACCTATTGCTTGTCTAGATTCCTTTTTTTTTTTTAGCTTAAAACGTTTTAGAAATAGGAAAATATTTTGAGGACACCTGGTACATTGTAGGAGGAGGAGGTTGTAGACACCAATTCACCAGGGAAGCACCCCGGAGGGGACATTAGGCAGGAGACAGGGAATGCTGGAACTCCCGTTTTTCTTGTCACTGTACTCTTTAGTTGATCTTTTTCTGTCTCATCTACCCTGTGAGCAGTCCAGCATTCTCTCAAACACACATTCTCCCTCTATTCTTCACTACACATACATGCATTTTATACACTACACAACCTTTTACAAAATTTATTAAAAAAAAAATAAAATGGCATCGTGGGCCTCAGAGACCTTGATTTTGGCTCTCTTCTTATATAGGGGAGGGCATTTTTGCGGGCACTCGCCCTTGCCCTTTTCTTACTACATAAAATAAAAAACATACAATTTACAAATTCATTTTAGTGATGATGAACCACGTACGAAAGCCTCGTCAGTACTTTAACCCACTATTTGCTTGGCAATGCTGCTGCAAGCTGCTCGTATCCTGAAATGGGTGTATGCGCGGAATAGTGTTCTACGTGAAAAGATGTTTAACGCTTCATACTTCCACTTAAAATATGAATGTATCGATGAGTAAAATATATAGGAATTTATTCTTCTTTGTACTTTCAGAATTATAATCATTTACATATACATATACAACCTCGCTCTGTGGTGCAGTCATCTACTTTTTATGAGTTATTTATTTTATTTTATCTTTTATTAAAATCTCAATTCAGAATCTCTTCCTGAACCCACACACATACTTTGACTATCACGCACGAACTATTTACCGGCAGATTTTATATTTATTTACTCCATATTATTTGTTTAATATCGACTTTATATTTTCTGTGCTATATAAACCCTTTTACTGGACTACATACGTATAAGAATATATGTATAACTGGGTTTCTGAAGTCTCTCTTAATAATTTAATCATATTTTACCTTCTATTAACTAATCTACTCAGAAATCCAACGTTTTTGCATACACGGTACCCAATCAACGTTTTTCTTTTTTCTTTTCCCTTTCCCTTCTAAATCTATTTGCAGAACTTTCTTTCTCAGAAACAGTATATTAGTTTTAGATGTAAGTTTCCCACATTTTCTCTCCACGTGATTTCCTTCTCTCAAATACCCACTCTCTCCCATTTTTTCAAATCTTACGCGTTCTCATCCTCATGAAATTTTATAAAAACGAATTTTTTTTATAAAATTTCGCATTACTTATCTCTCAGCGACCTCAGTGCAAAGTCTGACGAAGGCTTTTATCCTTTCTAAAAAGCTCAATCTTTATTAATTGAACTTTATCAAACTTTAAAATAAAACCGTTTTTCATCTAATTATCCTCACAGAAACAAATTTCGAAAGGTACAGACAGAAAAGTAAGTGACATCTGAATGTATATAAAAATACTATGGAATGTACAAAATTTACCCTTTCTGTATTATGGAACCCTATATCGAAACATGCGCGATAAATCTTACACTTTCGACAAAATCATTCTTAACATATTAGCAACATACAAATCATGTAACAAAAGCGTGAATAACTATATCAGCACCTTCTCACCGGGATTTTAATATAGGTTTAATGAAATCATTCTGGAACAATGATTAGGCAAGGCTACAAGACCTATGTAACCAGACCGACATTCCTCCTTATTGACCTGAGCAAATCAACTCTCATCGACTACATATGGACAGATAAATAAATGATACAAGGGTACTATTTGATCACCTGCCAAATTATATCACAATCAGCATCCAAATGTATAATAATGTTAAATTCAGAAGCACAAAGTATAATCAGCTAATTAAATTTAAAATAAAATTATTCGCCTCAAGCTTCAGCTTCACTGATGACCTACATATAGATATAAACACCAAATTTGAAAAAGAAACTGTGCGCTGGGACAGAGATTATAAACAGTCAGTCATAAAACACTCCTGATAATCAATTTTTATTTAAAATCATGAGCAGTGACTCATGAGGGACTCTTGATGATTCATTTCTGTTAAAATGGGTGAAGTACCAGAAATAAAAGAATACTTCTTGGGCTTTCTTGAGGCTTCAGAAAGTAATACTTTGTTTTGCATGTCGTTGCATAATACATCAAGTCTTTTCTTGTCAATGTTTGGTATGGATTAATGCATGATAGGGTGATAGGCCTATTCTTCTATGCCGAAAAGAATTTTACAGCACAAGTGTACCTGGTCATGCTCGAGTTCTTTGTTGCCCCACCCCATCTTTGTAGCCCCACCATCCATCATTTTACAGCAAGACAGTGCCCCTCCACACTGGGGCTTGTTAGTGTGGAAGTTCTTGAACACCAATTTTTCCCTGAAGATGGATTGGGATATCACACCCCTGGACTTCTTCCTGGGGGATATGTGAAGAATTATGTGTACCATACTCGTGTTGCTCATATTGCAAGGATTTGCGATGCCATCGACAGAGTCACGAAAGATATGCTAGCAAACGTATGGCGTGAACTCGAATTTCCCTTGGATGTGCTACGTGTAACTAAAGGCGCACATGTTGAGGTTTAGCTAATCTTGAGCTGATCTTTTTCTGTCTCATATCTACCCTGTGAGCAGTCCAGCATTCTCTCAAACACACACTTCTCCCTCTATGTTTCACTACACATACATGCATTTTATACACTACACAATCTTTTCAAAAATAAAAAATGAAAAAAAATGGCATCGTGAGCCTCAGACCTTGATTTTGGCTCTCTTCTTCGGGAAAGGACTTTGTGTACACTCTGTTTTATATATAGGTACACTCAAGAAGTTCGTGAACTTTTTGCTTGTCAGCCATACCTGTCATCATGGCGGGATTTACTCAGGGCCGTTTCCTGGCCTAAGCAGACTAAGCGGCCGCTTAGGGCCCCGCTGCTACTAGGGGGCCCATAGACAGGCTCCCACGTCATACCTCAGTGGGCAAGAATAGGAATATAGCTGAAGTTATTATTAATATTATTGTTATTATTATTATTATCCTTATTATTATTATTATTGTCGTATTAATTAAAGTTTTGTATGAGACAAATGTGATAAAACGGAGACAAACGAAACGTTTTGGTCGTTATGTGTAAATAACTATTGTGAGATCTTATTTTTATATTATTTAACTTTATTCTTACTATATGCTTATACTTTCCTAAATGCTTAATTTTTCTAGTATTGTAAAACATTATTTCAATAATTTACTAATTATTAAGAGATTTTGTAACACTTTAAAACCTAGGATTATTTTCGTTATGTTTTCAAGTTTTTTAATTCTTTTCTCATCTTTTTCAGATAATGTGAATTTTGTTGGTTAAAACCTAAATGGTCTGATTATTTGAATGTATTTGATTAACGTTACAATTATAACAGTTATTATTATTATTATTATTATTATTATTATTATCGTCATCATTATTATCATGATTATTATTATTCAGATTAGTTGTGGTTAACTAGATGTGACTTCGTGCATCTTGGAAAATGAAACGACATTATCCATCAGGAGCTGAAAAACGGAAAAAGAAGAAAATAGAGGAGGAGAAGCTTTCCAGTAGCACAGGTGAGATGTGCCACTTGTATATTCTTATGATTACAGTTCAGGCAACTATGTTAGGTAGACCATCAAGCTAGGCAAGTGTTCAGGAATCGTGTAGAGTAAGCTAGTCTCTGTAATATTTATAATATTTCGAAATGTGAAATTTAATGGAACACATCACCTCAAATTCTGTTTACACAGATCAGTTATCAAACAAGATAAGAAAGAGTATTTTAGCAAATTTAACAGAATATGTAATGTTACGTTCTTCTCAGGAGCACTACTGAAATACTTGGAAAAACCATCCTCAGCAAAGCCTGATGAGCATCATGAGCCAACAGCAGGACCATCCTCTATGCAGAAGTAGAGCCTGATGAACCAACAAGTGGCCCACCTTCTGTTCAGCTTCAAACACCACACACAGGCATTTCTACTGAGCAACAAGAACCAAGATCTACTCCACCGTATGACTGGCCAGTTGTCCTGTCAGATGCCTTGAAGACAGATCTGGTGTCTCGAGGACCATTTCAAATCAGTCCAGATTTCACATTCCCTAAAAGAGTGGACGGTAGAAGCGTTCATCACCATTACATGTACAGAACATTAATTAGTGGGGAAAAAATAAAGCGAAGCTGGCTGATGTACTCTAGAAGGAATGATGCTCTTTATTGCTTCTGCTGCAAGTTGTCTGCAAGGAAGTCGTACAAACTAATTACGGATGGACTTTCAGACTGGATAAACGTTGGTTCGCTTCTGAAAGGCCATGAAAATAGTTCAGAACATGCAGATAACATGGCAACATGGAAGGATCTGGAACTGCGGCTAAAAACTGGGAGGACCATTGACCAAACTGAAATGTCATTAATGGAGGTAGAGCGAAGACGCTGGCGAGATGTTCTCACACGTCTTGTAAGTATAATCCAATCACTGCCAGAGAGAAACATTGCTTTCAGGGGGTCTTCCTCTACATACATACAATCGAGACGATGGCAACTTCTTCAAGGAGGTTGAGCTGCTTGCCAAATTTGATCCAGTGATGAAACAACACATCAGCAGAGTCGAAAGTGGCCAATATAGTCATTCAAGTTACCTAGGAAACATCATTCAAAATGAGCTCATTGGGTCCATTAGTAGGAAGATCTTGGATACCATTGTTGCAGAAATAAAAGAAGCTAAATATTACTCACTCATTTTAGACTGCACTCCAGACATAAGCCACCAAGAACAGATGTTGATTATTACCAGAACTGTTAAAATGAGTGAAGTACCAGAAATAAAAGAGTACTTCTTGGGCTTTCTTGAGGCTTCAGGAAGTACAGGCCTGGGTTTATCAGTTCTGATTCTGAAGTGACTAGATGAACTGAATATTCACTTTGATGACTGTAGAGGACAGTCATATGACAACGGAGCGAACATGAAGGGCAAGAACAAAGGTGTTCAGGCAAGGTTATTAGAGAAGAACTGTCGTGCACTCTATGTTCCATGTGGGGCTCACACTCTGAATCTTGTAGTGGCTGATGCAGCTAAAGCTTCCACAGATGCCATCAGCTTCTTTGGCAACGTACAAAAATTTTACAACCTTTTTGCAGCAGCTACACAGAGATGGACAATCCTAAAGAAGCACGTGAACATAACACTCAAGTCTTGGAGTGAAACCAGGTGGGAGAGACGGCTTAAGAGCATTGAGGCTGTGCGATACCAGAGCTACAACATCAGAGAGGCCCTGTTGGAATTCAGAAACAATGCCACAGATGCCATAGCCAGGACTGAAGCACAAGCACTTGCAGAGAAGGTAGGGTCTTATCGCTTTCAGATTTGCACAGTAGTATGGTATGACATTCTTCATGAAGTTAACCATGTGAGCAAATTTCTGCAGTCTCCTACAATGCGGTTTGATGTGGCAGTCAACCTCCTCACAAAAACAAAAGACTCACTCACCAGCTACAGAAACACAGGTTTTGTTGCAGCACAAGTCGTAGCTAGGGACATATGTGAGGAAATGAATGTGGAGGTTGTGCTGAAGGAGAAGAGGCTCAGATCCACAAAAAAGCACTTTGCTTACGAAGCTCCTGACAAACCATTTACAGAAGCCTTAAAGAGGCTGGAAGTCAAATTTTTCAATGTGGTGGTGGATTGTGCCATCGGGTCAATAAATGATAGATTCAAAACATTAGATGATGTGAGGGACATATTTGGGGTTCTCCTAAACTTCACCACAATGAACAAGGAAGACTTGTCCTGCAAGTGTGAAAAGCTCTCTAAGATACTGAGCTCTGGAGCTGACTTTGACATTGATGGAAGGGAACTGGCCCTCGAAATTAAGAACTTGCCGACTTTACCTTCACACAACATGACTGCATTGGAGCTTCTCTCCTTCATTCATCAGAAGCAACTGGAGGAACTGTACCCCCAATCTCTGGGTTGCACTAATAATTGCCTGCACTCTACCTGTGACAGTAGCGTCAGCCGAGAGGAGCTTCTCTAAGATGAAGCTAATCAAGAACTACCTCAGATCATCAATGGGGCAGGATCGCCTCAGTGGCCTTGGCATCATAAGCATCAACCAGGACGTTGGCAGGGAGATTTCATATGATGATGTTATTGATGATTTCGCCCAGAAAAAATCTAGGAGGCAAAAATTTTGAAGATACAAACTGTTCTGTATAACTGTTAGCTATTACACGATTGTATCGTAGAGTTAGTAATTGTTTGGTAGTTGATAATTGCAGTATTTTTTATATATAGTTCTGTCATTTATTTTAAATAATGTATAAGCTAATTTTCAGGAATTTCATGAAGAGTATTTTTTCTGTTTGTCTTCTGAAATTACATATTTGTTGTTTTGTACATAAATGTTTCATTAAAATTGTTTCATAATTGTTGTTTATTAACACAGTCATTTTTTGTATGTGTGTGCTGAGGTGATGTAGTAAGGCGTGAGATGGTGGATGGAGGGGTGGGGCCTCAAATGGGTATACTGCTTAGGACCCCCTAATGGCTAGAAACGGCCCTGGATTTACTGCACACAGCCTTCGAAATAGTTCCCTTCCGCTGTACTGCTGGTAGTAGTCGGTAGGGGCAAGATCTTGAGAGTAGGGAGGTTGTGGAACCACAGTGATGGCGTGTTTGGTCAGATACTCCTGTACCAAAAGAGACCGATGAGCTGGTGTATTGCCATGGTGGAACAGACAGTTTCTAGATTCTCAAAGATGCGAGCGTTTACGGTGAATAGCTCCTCGCAGACGGCGAAGGATGTCTCTGTACATGGTCTGGTTGACGTTACGCGCTTCCGGTATGAACTCCTGGTGAATGACGCCCTGGATATGGAAAAGCATCTCCAGCATCACCTTCCCCTTTGAGCGGTCTGCACGAAACGTCTACCTTGTGGGTGATGAAGGTGACTTCCAGTACGAGGCTTGACGTTTGGATTGTGGAACGAAAAGGTAGCACCACGTTTTATCGCCCGTGATAACCCTGTTCAGAATACCTGGCTCACTATCGACTCTGTTACTCATATCCCCGCTAATGAGGGACCGTTCTTCATGCTCATCCTCTGTGAGAGTTCGTGGGACAATGTGGCCACACACACAATGCATGTTAAGGTCATCGTGCAGAATTTGATGGCACGTGTCATGTGACACACCAACGATTTCGGCGACTTCAATAGTTCGATTACGGTCCTGTCGGATGATCTCGCAAAAACGAACAGACAGTAGTGCCTTCCACGATCTCTGCACACTGACTGAGTGCGCCCGCTACATTGAGTCTCTGCCCACACTCATGCGCAGACATGAAGATATGAAGACTCACACAAGTACTGAGTCGTTCGGCGACTGTTATAAAGTTCACGAACTTTTTGACTGAACAGCTCTCTCTCTCTCTCTCTCTCTCTCTCTCTCTTCTCTCTCTCTCTCTCTCTCTCTCTCTCTATATATATATATATATATATATATATGATTGCTGATATAAAAATAACCACAACTATTATCTCAGACCACAACATAATCGAGATATCAACAAATATGGCGACAATATTAAAAGACAATACACATGTTGAAGAAAGAAGTAAATTTGGGCCTTTTAACTTAAACTCTAAGACTATAAATTGGGAAGCAATCAGATCACACATGAAACCAAATAGAGTGGAGAACAGTTTTAGAGAATAAAACAACTGAAGAAATGTTAACAACCTTGGAAGAAAAGACGCTGAGAACTTTAAAAAAATATGCTCCGAAAGCACAACCAAAAGGAAAGAGGAACTGGTTAGAGAGGCAAAAGAGAAGAATATTCCGCCAAAGAAAGAGAGTAGCGGCGAAATTACTAATTGCGGAGACAACAATACCCGGAAAGTAATACAAGAAAAACTGGAGAGTATCGATAGGGAAATACAAACCTTGATTAAGGGTCATACAGAGAAGGAACAGGAAAAGGTGGTAGAAGCAATAAAGAAAAATCCAAAATACTTCTATAGCTATGCGAAAAGATAAACAAAAACGTACGCCACTATCGGGCCATTAAGGAAAGGAAATAATGCACTAACAGATGATCTAAAAGAAATATCCGAAACATTAGGAGCCAGTATGAATCGGTCTTCAGTACCCTAAAAAGTTACAAAGCGATACCTGACAAAGATGCGTTCCTTGTCGAGAAATTGAAAGGAGATTGAATAACAGACTTTGATTTTACCAAAGAAGATGTGACGAGAACTATAGGCCAAACGAAATCACATTCAGCTGCATGTCCGGACAATTGGAATGCATTATTGATTAAAAACTGTAAAAATGAAATAGCTACACCCTTATACTGGATAGGGAGAAGATCCCTAGACACTGGGAAAATACCGAACATCTTGAAAAGAGCAAACATTGTCCCTATATATAAAAGAGAGGATAGATCTCAAGCAAAGTGTCAGTGACGTCCGACCTCACCAAAGTATTTGGAAGAATAATTCGAGAGAAAATCTATGACACTGGAAAGATTCGACGAAAATCAGCACGGATTCCAATCAGGAAGATCATGCCTATTACAACTTATAGAGCACTATAACAATATTCTAGATGCACTGGAAGGCAATGAAAACTACAATGTCATATACATGGATTTTGCTAAAGCTTTCGACAAATGTGATCATGGTATAATAGCACATAAAATAAAATATGGGAATAACAAGAAAAGTAGGAAAATGGATCTACAACTTCCTCAGAGAACGTCTGCAGGTCATTAAAATTCAAGGTGTATCATCATCAGAATCGGAAGTACGCAGCTTAGTACCACAAGATACAACACTGGCCTCACTCCTGTTCATTATCATAATAGACATAGACAGTGAAGTAAACAACAACAGTATAGTCACATCTTTTGTAGACGATACAAAGATCAGCAGAAAAATCAGCGATGCAAAAGAGGTGGAGGCCTTGCAGAAGGACACGCACAAAATATACAAATGGTCAATATACAACAACATGACATTTAACACCAACAAATTTCAGCTCTTGAGATATGGTAGAAATGAGGAACTTAAATAAACAGCATATTATGCTCCAAATGGACAGGAAATTCAGAGAAGCACGAAAGCGACCGATTTGGGGGTCATAATGACCGATGATGCGAAATTCAAGACACAAAATCAGATAGCGATAAACAAAGCAGAAAAGAGTCGTGGGACAGATACTATGATAAGAACGTTTAAAAGAAGGGACAAAACAGTAATGATTCGACTACTCAAAACACTGATCATACCAAAACTTGAATATTGCTCAGTCTTGACGTCCCCATATAAAAAGGAAGAAACTAATAAACTAGAAGAAACTCAGAGACATTTCACATCAAAGATTGATGGTTGCAAGGAACTCAACTACTGGGAAAGACTAGGTAAACTAAATCTGTACTCCCTAGAAAGAAGAAGAGAGAGGTACACCATAATCTACGTATGGAAAATGATCGAAAAACTAGTACGAAAGCTGAAACTAAACACAGTTACCATCCAAACAACGCTGGAAAATAGTAAACGTAGAATTAAAGGCCCGACAAGGGACCTCTTCAACACTGAAGGAAAATAATTTGGTTGTAAAGGGGTCAAGACTTTTTAACCAGCTTCGAAAGGACCCTAGAAACATTACAGGAGTAAAGTTGAAGTTTTCATAGGAAGATTAGCTGCCTGGCTGAAGACGGTACCAGATGAGCCCGGTGTGCCTGGCTATGTGCAGTCGAGAGTGCAAGAAAGCAACTCGCTCCTCCACCAACCCAGGCCTAGAGGCGGGGCCACCAGCTTGACTTTCGTGTGAAGAGAGACCAATGCGCGAAACTAAAACGAGGTTCAATGAGATATGATACAACTCAGAATGGTTCCCTGCAAAACTTTTATGTTACACACAGACCATGCATGGTCTGTGTTTAACATATATATATATATATATATATATATATATAGAAATTTTTCCATCGACCAAGTGCCCTCAGCTGACGAAAGTATTTTCATGAAGCTTCGATACTTGGTGAAATACTTTTCGGGGAACTGACCCCTTGAAGATCTACAGGTCTACAGAAGCTAAGGCTAACAAAGACCCTAAGATCCACTCTAAGATTAGCCCGAGAGAAAGGAAAGAGTAGGGGGTTAAGAGAAGAGAAGAGGATAAGGGGTTAAGTAAGGAGCAACACCTATCATTCGTGGGTTAACATTCATTCAGAAAAAGGGGAAAAAAGTCTCACCATCATCATCCGCCGACCACTGCCGACAAGTCAGAAAAATAGTCGGAGAAAATAGGAGAGGAGTGAAAGATGAAAAGAAGTAAAATAAGAACGCTTACAATCCATGCAAACACAGTCTTAACTCACTGTCATACCATGCAAACTACAAACATGCAAGGAAAGTGTTTTACAGAAAAAAAAAAAAAAAAAAAAAAGTAGGTAAAGTTAAACAAAAGGTGGGTTAGTTTACGCTACGAGCTACATCTACGTTCGTGTTAGTTTAATTTTTTTTATTTTTTTATTTTTTATTTTTATTTTTAATAATTTTATTGCTGGCATCACACGCTGGCATGTCACAAGCTGGCATTCATCGTCAACAGACTCATCCTCGAGCACCACCACCAGAGCTCCTGTTGCTAATTTTGTTTTTTTAAATTAAACAACGTTAATACTTTTAAAATGTCTGTCAAGACGGTTCTTAAACATATTAACGCTGGTAGAATGAACGACTGACGCGGGAAGATTATTCCATTTATCTATTACTTTAAACGTAAAGAAGTTTTTAGCGATATTAGTAATGAAACGTCTGCCACGCAACTTAAATCCGTTATTGCGAGTATTACTATTATCGAAAGTGAACAATTTGTCAAAATTTACGATTAAGATAATTTAATGGAAGTTATTATTGGAGAAAATGTCAATTAAATACCATTTTTCAGTTTATTTTCATTAATTGAGTGCAATTACTTGCATATTGATTTATGTTAATCAAGAACAACATACTAACATCAATTTAAGTTTTAAGATGAAATAAAGTATTAATAAATTTATTTTACGTCGGTGGGATTCGAACCAATGCCATTGAAAATTTGAATTTTATAGCCGCCACGTTACGAGACGTCAAAATATAATGAGAAAGTTTTGTGTATATATACTCTTTCATATGATGTTTGTTAAAAATATGTATACTCGTATAATTATATATATATATATATTTAACTGCAAACACGCAGTATAATTAACGTAAAGAACGACGCTTGTATAGGAGATATTTCGCGCAAGATGAGAGAGAGAGAACGAAACAAATGAAAAAATGAGGTAACCACCCTGGAATCGAACCCGGGATCTTCCGATTGCCGGTCAGATATGATAACCATTACACCATGGGCCTCACTCATTCAAACGCCGTAATTCCTCTACATACGCGCAGAAACCAATGCCCCAAGGGGGCACCCTCGCATGCCGTAACATTATATACATTTAACTGCAAACACGCAGAATAATTAACGTAAAGAATGACGCTTGTATAGGAGATATTCCGCGCAAGATGAGAGAGAGAGAACGAAACAAATGAAAAATGAGGTAACCACCCGGGAATCGAACCCGGGATCTTCCGATTGCTGGTCAGATATGATAACCATTACACCATGGGCCTCACTCATTCAAATGCCGTAATTCCTCTACATACGCGCAGAAACCAATGCCCCAAGGGGGCATCTCCCGCATGCCGTAACATTATATATATACAAGCGTCGTTCTTTACGTTAATTATACTGCGTGTTTGAAGTTAAATGTATATAATGTTACGGCATGCGGAAGGTGCCCCCTTGGGGCATTGGTTTCTGCGCGTATGTAGAGGAATTACGGCATTTGAATGAGTGAGGCCCATGGTGTAATGGTTATCATATCTGACCGGCAATCGGAAGATCCCGGGTTCGATTCCCGGGTGGTTACCTCATTTTTTCATTTGTTTCGTTCTCTCTCTCTCATCTTGCGCGGAATATCTCCTATACAAGCGTCGTTCTTTACGTTGATGTATATATATATACATATATATATATAAAATGAAAGATGAATCATCAAAAGATCCTTATGAGTCACTGTTCGTGATTTTAAACACAAATTAATCGCCAATCGTCAGGAGTGTTCGATGACCAACCGTTATAATCTCATTGAAAATTCTAGTATCAGTGTTGGTTTAAAAGTTCTTTGTCCACTAGCTATCAATTTGTATCAGTAAATAATTTTATAATGTTTGCAGACGATACAGTTGTATGTTATTCTTGTAAAAATATCAATGCAGAGAAGGTTATATTTAAAATTCAGTGGACGCTAAAATCGCACAATCTGGCAACCGTGCTAGTAGGATGATACAGTAGTAACCGCTGCACTGCGTTATCTGAAAAAAATTGTCGTTAGTTATATGTTGGTTGTCGTTAAGTGCTGTTTATGTCAAAAGCTCTAAAAAGCCATTATGTCTCACAAGTAGGCTAACAACCCTGATACTTTCTGTTGCATATGCTGTGAGTTCACTCTCAAATCTCAAAAGAAGAATATCATTCCCCTCATGAAAAAAAGCATACGAACTCTATTTCGGATGTAAAGTAGGGGACAAATGCTGGGCTCCTCACATTTGTTGTACATTTTGCGCAATAAATCTCAGGGCACGCTCGGTTTTTCTGGAACTAATTAAGAGCGCTAAGCGGGGACTGCCTGTACTTATTTTACCAATAAAACTGCATTACATGTGGGAGCTAGACTCGCGTCCTATATCCCATCCCAGGCGCGGTTTTCAATAAATACATAGAACTTCCCTAACAAACTTTCTCTTCTTGTCACTTACTACGACATACGATTTAATAACAGCCATAAGACAACTGAAACAAATAAGTGTACGCTAGACACATTACGAAACAATTTATAAAGAATGTGAGATTTTAATTGCGCTCTAGCTCATGAAGCTCATTTACCTCTCCATTCAAAGCGATATCTTTGATTACCTAAAAACGGTTTGAGTATGCCCTATTTTTAAATCAGGTGATAAATTTTCCCCCTCACTACAGACCCATCTCTGTCCTTCCAACCATCAGTAAACTATAACAAAAAGTAATATATAAACAATAGTAATAATTTAAACTAAAACACAGAATAATGCGCAAACTTACAAAATTACAATCAAATCTTATGACCCACAATATTTCAATTCCGACTACCTACATTCTAACCTTCATCCACCATTCCTTACGCATTACACACCAATTGCATTTAAGATAATTAATTTTGTCCTTGTATAACCATATAATCTTTGTGTATATAATTCCAAGGTATTAAATAAGGTAAATTTATAGTTTCGAACATCACGAGTTTTGGAAGTTGAAATTATATTTTTCAAACGTTTTTCGATGTTTTGAACGATGCTGACCTTCATTTCTATCGGAAATCACTAGTTTTTGAGATAGCTCCCCCCCCCCCCCATCTCTGAATCTAGTGTTTTCTCACAGAAATCTACGTCAGAATCGTCCAAAACACATCGAACCTAACGTTGGAAAAATATAATTTCAACTTCCAAAACTCGTGATGTCCGAAACTATAACCTAACCTAACGTAACCTGACCTGACTAACCTAACCTAACCTAACCTAAGTCAGCCATGGTGGAAGTGATTCAAATTTTTTCCTGACACCAACCGATTCACTATGCTGAGCTGTGATTGGCCGACACCAACCGACTCACTATGCTGAGCTGCTGTGATTGATTCAAACAAAAACAAAACCACGAATAGTATTCAAGGTTAAATATCTCGTTTATTTGTAACACATACATAATAAAAGTTAAATATCTTGCTTATTTGTAATTTGCGACAGAAATGCCATAGAACAAAATTGTCTTAGAATTGCTCAAAATACCTAAATATAGGATGAAAATCTCAAGATTCGAGAAATGTCCAAAACTATAATAATACTGTAAAGATTAATATCTGCACAAAGCGAAGACAATTTAATATTTTGCATATAGTTTTTATATACCTAGAAAAGGAATGTGTTAAGCTTAACTGAAGTCTATATGTTATATTTAAATGTTCTTAATCCCCAGTTATATTTCCAGGTTTTTATGCAATCTCATGCAGTATACAATGTAGGTATCTATGGAACAAGCGTATCTTTTATTTAATTTACTTAATTTACTAATCCTTCCTCCCTTTTAACTTACTGTACGCCCTAAATAGCCTCTATATTCTGTACTATCTAAAAGGATTTGTCACACAATCACATTCTGCCAATAAAGCATATTATTTACAGTATTTGCAAATGTCAGTTCTATGCTACGGGTATACAGCATATATACAAGAAAGCTTTAACTGATCCATTTTTATATATTGCTTATTTACATCATTGCAAGTTCCATGTACGTGTATAAATAGAATAATAAATGAATTTGAAATTACCTGAAGATCAGGGCCCCCATGTATTCTTGTTTTTTGCTTACAGTACCAAATATAATAATAAATTAAATTGAATGCCCTGTTAGGTCAACTGTACGCCCTTGACGATTGGTTCCTTGACGATTGGTTAGGTTAAGTCGTGATAGTTTCGTTAGTTTTAACGAAGATATCATTTGATAATTGAGGCTGAGGGCCCTGATCTTCAGGTGATCCGAACTTTCTTTCCTTTAAACACGCGAGACATCATTTTGAAAGCAATAAATATTTAAGAAATATTTAAGAATGTTAATTACATTTCGAATGTTACATATCTTCCTTTTTGACGTTATTCAAGGTCACTGTGTACTTGTCAGAACTCCTTCTGTTAAGCATCAGAAAATAAATTTTGTTTCTATATTATCATATAATTGTGATACATTTTATATATATATATATATATATATATATACACATGCATTTTACTTTGTATATACACATATAAATAATGTAAATATATTTACGAACGACGATAACCTTGTATGCATATCAGATACGCGTAATAATAAATGACTAAATATTCGACTGAAAAAATGGCTGAAGGTACCGCAATATATTTTTAATTATTTCAATTAACATTTGAAAACTATTTGTGGCAAACTTTGGGAATTGATTTCGGCACCCCTTAGTAGTATGCCCGCAAAATGGTAGAGTGCATATGCAATTGCAATGTTGATCAAATGAGTGCCAGTGCCAACCACCCCTTCCCCTTGTTGCAAGGTACCAACCCCCAGGGTGCCAAAAATGGGTAAGTCCACCTAACCTCTTTGGGGGAGAAGGTAGGACGGCCACCCCCCAAAGGGGGGCCAATTATTTTGTTTCAATGCATATTTATCTTTAATATACAATTTTATTCTTAATCTCTAACATAAAAAGCATTAATATGATTTTTAAAACAAAATAGATGCTATTTCGGGATAACTATTTCATTTTTCCTCTTTTTGCGAATTATTTGGTTTCAATACAAATTTATCTTTAATATACAATTTTATCCTTAAACTATAACATAGAAATCATTAATATGATTTTTAAAAGAAAATAGATTCTATTTCAGGATAATTATTTCATTTCTCTTCTTTCACCCAATTATTTTGTTTCAATGCAAATTTATCTTTAAGACACCAATATATCTTTAAACCTTATTACAAAAAAAATATTAATATAACTTTAGAATAAAAAGAGACTCTAGTTCGGGGTAACTTACTCATTTTTCATCTTTTACGCAACTATTTTGTTACAATACAAATTTATCTTTAAGACAATTATATCCTTAAACTATAACATAAAAACGTTAATATAATTTTTAAAACAAAATAGATTCTATCTGTGGAATGAATAAGGCATATTGGGTAAAGATACGCCCCCAGAATTCGCGGCTCGTCGAATTACAACCCAATGGGTGGAGCATGAGAAGGATCTAGCATCTCTGGTTGGTGGAAAGTCTCGCTCTCACGCAGGAAACTCGCGAATCGAATAGTGGGGATGGGGCCAATCGGGGTCGCGTATATAAAAGGGAACATTTTCAGCTGGGTCCACAACAGTGAATTTATCAACGTCTAACCACACATTCTCTCATTATGGACACTTCCAGTCAGACACATCAGCTTTATTGCTCCCCGCAATTGTTTGAAGACAGGGACCTCTCTGCAGGGGCTACGCTCCATCTTTTCCCAGCGGCCAACAGGAACTCCCTACTTTCAACGCAATCCATTGAAGAAATTTGTGACTGCGAGAAAGAACCAGCGGAAACACCCTCATTTGAAATGTAAGTAATTACGTAATAATTTAGTTTGTGATTCATTCTCGGGCTATATATATATATATATATATATATTATATATATATATATACACACCGTATCATTCAGTGCTTAACCCTTGCAAGTGTTAGTTAATTTATAAAAAGCCATAATAAACGAAGTGAAAGGATAACTGCCCAGGGGTTCGAGACTCTGCGACGAGGCTTAGTAGCCCAGCTAATCTTCTTTCCTGAGAATGCTATTTAGATGGTGAATTTTATTATGCGATGAAGGTATCCTTTGAAAGTGAAATTTTATTACGCGCTTGTTTCCCTGTACGTGTTAACTTAAAAATTTATAGTAAGTTCTACAAGTTTTTAAAATTACTAAAACTTTAGAGGTAGGGAATTGCTGCTGTCCGGGGTTCGCGACTCGGTGCTGACAGATGATGCGTAGCACATCCAGCTAATCTTCCTTTTGAGCGCAGTTAGGTTAGTTGCTTTGTGTTTATTATTTGATCCGGGTACCCTATCCTGCATTTTCTCTTATTGTAACTCCTTGTAACTCTCTTTTCTTATATATATATATATATATATATATATATATATATATATGGACGTACATGTTAACAACTCGGTTAGGCCAGCTGCTTGCTGTTTATTATTTGATCCGGGCGCCCTAATCGGCATTTTATCTTATTGTAACTCCTTGTAACTCTCTCCTCCCATATATACATTGCGGTGTCATGACATATAAATGCTTGTTTACTACAGGTTACTGTGCTAGGCTTTCTGTAATTAATGTATTTTATTAAGAATTTAGAGAGTGAATTTTGTCTATCAAATAATTACGTGTTAACATTTATTTAAAATTAGTTTGTGAGATGTTTCATTAAAATAGCATGTATCCTCAATTTTATATATATATATATATATATATATATATATATATATATATAGCAGCAAATGGATTTTAATTAAAAAAGATTCAATGTGGATGAATCGTTTAATATCTGCCAGGTGCTCGATACCCTGTGACGGTGCTTAGTTATCCAATATGATCATTATTAGAAAAATGTATGAGCTGCCAAAATAAATTTCTGTTTACAACCGTATCCTTTCTCTTTATAGGTCCGATGTGGAACTCGATCGTGTTATAGCTACTTTTCGTGACAGCTTTGAAGAAAAGCAAATAGTCGACGCGATTTGGAGGTTTTACAGCGCAGTCAACTGAGTGACCTGAATAAGGAGGTTGAAGTATTGGCTCACATCCGGTCCAACGATTGCCAGATCGTCGGGGAACTAATGTAAGCTTTTTTCTTTTGGTTAAGAACAAGACAGTGTATTTTCATCAATTTATTAAATGATAGAAATCATGTTTCATAAATTAGTACAATTCAGTTTAAATTAGTTACAGAACTAGCATCCATTAAATAAGCTATAGAACACAAGACTAATATTATTGGGGACATCTTATATTTTACACTATATAGTTTCAATTATCTATATATATACACACGCGTAAAACTTTACACAATACATCGAGTGCGGACAAATGGGAACCTTTTTTTTATCTGCATGCACACCATTTCATCATTCAGTTCAGTGTCGCACAAATCGAATAATTTAAAAAAATTATAAATCCCTTTCCACGTGACATGTGCAAGAGAAATGAAAGGCAGTACATGCCGCAAGTATTACTAAAATATCCTTGTAATCGGTCGGGATTCCAGACAATTTCAGGGATATGCAACTGTCGAGAAATTTTGCAATAACAGGGTCACTCCAGGGATGAGTCCCCAGTGAATTAAAATAGTACATTCTTCCCTATTTTTAAAGTAGATGGCCAACCAAGAATCCCTTCGCCACCAACAATGTGCGTGTTGAAAATAATTCCCCCCACATTTTCTCATAGTTAGTAATTTCAATGTTTCATTCTTCGCAAACACACCGATAAATTTGGAGCGTGTGATTCGGTCACTATTCATTACTCTCTGAAGTGTATTCGCATCCATTTTAAAAGTCAGTGACTACGTTCCAGAAGCGGTCAATTTCTATTAGAGCTTGTGACTCGAGGTATACTAGTATACTAATAGGCGCGTCTATCAGGCTGGCAAATTCCAATCTGACTGAGATGTTTCCACTCTGTTGTGGACTTAAGTGTGTATTTACACTAGCAGATAAGTCGGGTGTAATATCAAATGGGTAAAGGTTAAATTGATCGATGAATTCTTTCTGCGTTACCCCAAACCCGAGCTCATCACAAGCACCCGCAATATGGGCCAGATTACTATAAGCTCTCGCACAAAGCGGGAACACAGCGTCTGATGAGTAGTTCGTATTCATAGTCCCACCCAACGCAACGCTATTGACGTATAGAGTTATAGTTTTAAGGCCGAAATTCTCGAATTTAAAGTCGTTCTTTTTATATTTTTCATTCGTCGAAGCGTGATCCTGCATTCCAATTAATAACCTTTTAGGTAGAACTCTCAGGGCCACGTTTTCTAGCTGCTTGGAGGCTAACCCTGCGGGCACCGTATATAAGCACACCGGACAAAAAATTAGTCACCCCTCTCAGAATGTACCTAATAACGTGTGACGGCGCCTCTGGCCTTGATAACCGCACGAATCCGGCGAGGCAGAGACTCTACGAGGTTGTGCATGTACTGAACATCGATTTGCTGCCACTCGTTCATCAGCCGGTCCCGAAGTTCTGCCAGAGTCCGTGGGTGTCTATTCCTGCGCTTCACTTTCTGTTTCCAGCCTGAACAACATCTTCGACGCATTCAGGATTAAAGGCTTCATTGGACCTGCGATGTACTCGTCGCCTCCCATCATTGGAGAACAAACAAAAACGGGACTCATCGGACCAAATTACACGTTTCCAATCTGCCGCAGTCCAGTTTTTGTGCCTCTGAGCCCATTTATAACGTGCCAATTTGTGACTTGCTGTTAACAGCGGCCTCTTCCGTGGTACCCTGCTCCAGATGTCCATCGCATGCAGTTCTCGTCGCAATGTCCGTTCGGAAATTGGTCGCTGGAGAACCTCATTGGTTTCTTGGAGCAATTGTTCTCTGGTTTGAAAACGATTTGCAGTTACTAGACGAGAAACATGGCGGCGGCCCCTATTGTCGAGAATTGTTTTCCGGCCACAGTTACGCCGTCGATTGTCAGTTGATTGCGAACTACACCACTCTTTGTAAACTCGCTGGACAGTACGCGTTGACACACCAACAAATTGGGCTACTTCAGACATTTTGTGTCCGTGGGCTCTGCCAAACACGATGGCTCCTTTTTGCCACTGAGTAACGTCTGCCTCACGACCCATTTTGCAGACTATATCCAACACACACTTTGTTCTTCACCACCTCACGAAACAGATCTGATCCTGTGTGCTACGTCACCGCTACTTGTCACTTACCAATGCTATATCAGCGCCCTCTGTGTGACCTTGAACTTCCTACTAGCGGTGCTATTAGGGGTGACTAATTTTTTGTCCGGTGTGCTTATATTATATTTATTATATATATTATGATCGGTCTCATCTCGAAAACTAGACGTGCTCGAGAAAAACCGAAAACAGATTTGGAATTAGCGTCACAACAGTTATCTAGTCCATCTATAATTATACCTGATAAAAAATACTTGTTGGCCAGTGTAATCCTTTGGAGTTTGTAGTGAACTGCTGTTTGTCAAATATTTTTAAGATTATTTTATATAAATCCATATTTATCTTGACATGTAATCCAATTTTTGTAGGCTTCGATTTAACTGTTTATACTCAAATACCGATAAAACAATCCCTTGTAGCCCACGCATCCGTATAGATTGACATTATAAATAGATCAATTTGGTTAATTACTGCGATGTCCTTATATTTCTATCCAACTCAGTGAATGCATTTATATCAACAATTCACAAAGTCTAATAAATCTTATGAATTCTTATAACTAAAGATAAGTAACATAAATCTCAGGACACCAAATTCTAACACGGTCAACCCATCAGCTCATTTGCATTAATTCTGTCTGTAATTTCGAGGAAATAAAGGACGAGAAACTTTTGTTGAATACCAAGATATACAGTAAACTGACGGAATTTGGCAGGGCTTTTGAAAGTGTTTTTATTGTGAACCGACCGAAGGTCGACGTGAAGTATTCGTTCGGTTTTACATCGTCGGGCTCGCTGTCGCCGTAAACAGTGTATTAAATATTTTACCTATCATTCTAGCTTTTGCATCTTTTGAAAGGTTATGCGATGTAATTTACTTAAAAAATTAAAGATGACGTACTTTTTTGCAGTTTAAGGGTTTTTTGGCTGAATTTAGAACATTTTTCTGATGAACCCGACATTGGTGGTCAAAAACGAAGTATATGAATATCAAAACGAAGCATTCTAACTTTTTTACACCGAATGAAAATATTTTTAATTCAGAAATTATGCTCAAGTTCTTAAGGAAATTAAAGGGAATGTATAGCTTCATCCTAAACACCTGGCCAAGAACCTCTCCAACAACTTTACTACGTCTTCCTCTCCTCGTTTCCATTCCGATGACTCGGTCGGTGCTGTTTCTCTATCTCCTCCCTCCGACTTAATTATGTCTGAAATTAGAATCTCTTCCAGAGGTGTTTTTTTCTGCCCTATTTGGGCTCAGCTCTAGGAAAGCGTACGGTTCTGATGGTGTTCCTCCTGTTGTTCTCAGGAACTGTGCTTATGTGTGAAACCCTCCCAAGGCAAACTCTTTCGCCTTTGTCTTTCATCTGGTACGTTTCCTTCCTGCTAGAAGGTCGTTTCATTCAGCCTGTTCCAAAGAAGGATGACCACTTTCAACCCTCCAGCTCTCGTCCAATTGCTTTGATTTCTTACCTTTCTAAAGTTTTTGAATCTATCTTTAATAGGAAGATTCTTGAACACTTTTCTTCTCACAATCTTCTGTCAGATCAACAGTATGGATTCCGCAAGGGAAGCTCTACTGGCGATTTTCTTGCATATCTCTCTGACTCTTGGTCAACCTCCTTTCGGGATTTCGGTGAAACCTTTGCTTTTGCGCTGGACATATCAAAAACTTTTCATAGAGTCTGGAACGAATCCTTAATTTCCAAACTGCTTCCTTCGGTTTATATCCTTCTATCTGTGCCTTTGTCTCTAATTTCCTTTCTGGCCGATCTATAGCTGCAGTTGTAGATGGTCACTCTTCTTCTCGTACCGCTATTAATAGTGGTGTTCCTCAGGGTTCTCTCCTGTCGCTCACTCTTTTTCTTTTATTTATGAATGATCTATTAAGTTGCACTCACTTCCCGTCCTATTCACTCCTATGCCGATGATTCCACTCTTCACTTTCTACCGACTTTACAAAATGTCCCTCCCAACAGTCGCTCCATGGTTCGCATAGAACGGCTATGGTACACCTGACCTCTGATCTTTCTACTATCTCTGATTGGGGCAGAGAAAACCTTGTGGCTTTCAATGCCTCAAAAACTCGGTGCCTTCATCTCTCTACTCGTCACAATCTTCCATACGACTATTCCTTTACCTTGAACAATACACAACTCACTCTTTCCTCTCCTCTTAACATTCTTCGCGTTTCTTTACCTCGTGATTTTTCCTGGAAAGATCACATATGTGTATTTAAACCAGTTCAACATTTCGGCAGGAACGGGTTATTATCACCGACGAGCCTATCTGGAAAATGTCATCAACTTTTCAAAAGAAGCGAAGAATAACTTTTTAACTGCCGAGGGTTATTATCAGACTAAAGACGAAAGTAATAAGCACACCGGACAAAAAATTAGTCACCCCTCTCAGAATGTACCTAATAACGTGTGACGGCGCCTCTGGCCTTGATAACCGCACGAATCCGGCGAGGCAGAGACTCTACGAGGTTGTGCATGTACTGAACATCGATTTGCTGCCACTCGTTCATCAGCCGGTCCCGAAGTTCCGCCAGAGTCCGTGGGTGTCTATTCCTACGCTTCACTTTCTGTTTCCAGCCTGAACAACACCTTCGACGCATTCAGGATTAAAGGCTTCATTGGACCTGCGATGTACTCGTCGCCTCCCATCATTGGAGAACAAACAAAAACGGGACTCATCGGACCAAATTACACGTTTCCAATCTGCCGCAGTCCAGTTTTTGTGCCTCTGAGCCCATTTATAACGTGCCAATTTGTGACTTGCTGTTAACAGCGGCCTCTTCCGTGGTACCCTGCTCCAGATGTCCATCGCATGCAGTTCTCGTCGCTGTCCGTTTGGAAATTGGTCGCTGGAGAACCTCATTGGTTTCTTGGAGCAATTGTTCTTTGGTTTGAAAACGATTTGCAGTTACTAGACGAGAAACATGGCGGCGGCCCCTATTGTCGAGAATTGTTTTCCGGCCACAGTTACGCCGTCGATTGTCAGTTGATTGCGAACTACACCACTCTTTGTAAACTCGCTGGACAGTACGCGTTGACACACCAACAAATTGGGCTACTTCAGACATTTTGTGTCCGTGGGCTCTGCCAAACACGATGGCTCCTTTTTGCCACTGAGTAACGTCTGCCTCACGACCCATTTTGCAGACTATATCCAACACACACTTTGTTCTTCACCACCTCACGAAACAGATCTGATCCTGTGTGCTACGTCACCGCTACTTGTCACTTACCAATGCTACATCAGCGCCCTCTGTGTGACCTTGAACTTCCTACTATCGGTGCTATTAGGGGTGACTAATTTTTTGTCCGGTGTGCTTATATATAATATAATACTATATATAATGTATATAATATGCATATAACTATATATAATATAAGATATAATATAATATATAATACTATATACACAATATATAATATGCGTCCTTTATACGTCTAGCGGAGTATTTTGTCGTTGCAGCTTAAGTATCTCAAAGTCATTTAATGGGCATGCAAGAAATGTTCACGAAATACTGTTGTTTCCTATGCCTATGGAACAGCCGTGCTACCGCGGATCATTACATCAGGCGTGATTGGCATCAAAGAAGCACATACGAGCCAGGAACGGGTAGTGTCTAGTGTCCTTTAGTTGATCCAAAGAATATTTTCCTGCCACCTCTCCACATTAAGCTCGGCTTAATGAAAAATTTTGTGAAAGCGATGGGTAAGGCGAATTCAAGAGGGTTTCGATACCTTGTTGAGAAATTTGCAAACATCATTGCCGCGAAATTGAAGGAGGGAATCTTTGTGGGGCCCAAATCAGGGAGATTCTGCAGGGTGAAGGCTTTGAAGAAAGCCTCAATGCCTTAGAACTAAAAGCATTGCAGGCTTTCAAATAGATTTGTGGAAACTTCTTGGGTAACCACAAGTCTCCCGCATACAAAGATGGAGTTCAGAAACTGCTCGATGCTTATCAAGAAATTGGCTGTCGCATGTCCTTGAAAATACATTTTTTACATTCGCATTTCGATTTCTTTCCCGAAAACCTTGGCGCGGAGAGTGACGAACAGGGGGAACGTTTCCATCAAGACATCCAGTCGATGGAAAATCGCTGCCAAGGTTTCTGGAACGAAAGTATGCTGGCAGATTACTGCTGGATGTTGTACCGCGACGATCCAGATAAGGTTTGCAAAAGAAAAATTGTATTCGCAACGTTTTTAGGTTGGTGTATATTTCTTTTTATGAATAAAGTTGTACTTTTATGATAAATTGTGCTGAAATTAACACCAGTCATATTTCGATAACTACATGTGCTAGAGGAAACCCGAAAAACGATTTGGAATCAGCGTACAAAACTGGTCTAGAAAAGTGTGTAATTCTAATTCTTCTCGCTCTTTCTGGCATCTAGCTAAGACCCTCTCCAACAACTTTACTTCCGCTTCTTTCCTCCCTCTTTTCCAGCCAGACTCTTTACTGAGCGGACGCATTCTCTGGGCTCTCTGATATTGCTTCTACTTTTGGATATTGCCGATAAATTTACTGTTGGAAAGTTCTTAATTTTATATACTTGCGTTTATATTCACATTGTTATCGTCAGCCAGACTCCTTACTGAGCGGACGCATTCCCTGGGCTCTCTGATATTATTTCTACTTTTGGATATTGCCGATAAATTTACTGTTGGAAAGTTCTGAATTTTATATACTTGCGTTCATATTCACATTGTTACAGTTAAGTAACTGAATATTAGTGGTTTTTAGAGATTTAGAAGTTTTCATAGCGTGCCGGCTTAATTCAATTTAAACTTGTGACGGTTATAAACGTTAGCAACCTTAACTTGCGCGATGCCGTCGCAGAAAGCGTCGTGTGCTAGGTGTGGGGTTAATCGGTGGTATACTGATTTTAAAGATTACAACGGCGGTCCTATGGCGATTGCCGAGAGATCAGTTTGTTTCTTTTGTGAGTTAAGCGAAGAGATAGTGGATTTAAAACGTAGTGTACGCGAGGTGACGGAAAGAACTGCAACGCTTGATGAGGGCAGGGGTAGGTTTACAGTTGACGAAGGCCGAACCTATACTAACGTTGAAGACGTTAGTAAATTGAAGGGTGACGTTAGGAACCTAGTTTCTAGTATAGGTAGCATATCGGGAAGGTTAGACAGAGTTGAGGAAGGGGTTAAGGTTGGTCCGAGATTAGTAGACTGGAAGGGATTTAGAGTAGTTAAGGGTGGAGCTAGGCCACGTACGTTAGGTGATAGGAATCCTCCCCCCCCCCCCTGTCGAGGTCTCGAACTCTTTCGCACAGTTGGATAGGGATGTGAACGAGGGGGAAAAGATTTTAATTGGGGACTCCTTAGTGTGTCATATGGATAAGGAGTTCTTTGAACGGAATCCAACCAAGAGGAGGAGGGCCAGGGGCCAGGGTTGACAGAATTAGAGAGGAAGTAGATAGGGTTGATGTTGTCTCCCGTCACTCGATGTTGGTGACGATGGTAGGGGGCAACGACTCGTATAGGCCCGATAGAGAGTGCCTGACCTTTTGGAGATACAGGGGGTTAATTAGGTCCCTGAAAGCAAGATCAGATAGGTCTTTAGTTCTAGGTATTGCCCATAGGCACGGTTTAAATTTTAGGATGACGTCAAAAACAATATTTTTGAACACTAAACTAGGAGAGATTTGTGCTCAGGAAAATGTACCCTTTGTAAAGCTGTGGTCAGAATTTAGTGATCCTAGCCTTTTTATAGAAGATGGGGGTGCATTTCAATGAAACAGGGAATGCTAGGCTAGGTAGGTTAATCGATGAGACCGTTCGAAAGCTGTACAGGTCAAAGCCCTCTTTAAACGTTGTCGGTCTGAGAAACGCCGGCCCGACGTGAAAAATAGTTTAGAACGCCGATCCATGGTAAAAAAATAATTTAAACGTCATTTATTGTAACGCGCATAGTATTAAAAATAAATTGAACGAATTTAAGGCGATAATTTATTCCAGATACTACGATATAGTTGCTATGACCGAAAAGTGGTTAAATACCGTAACTTGGGACTTGTTGGGGAACTTGATATAGCGGGTTTTAAACTTTTTACTAATAATAGGTTGCACAGGACTGGTGACCATGTTTTGTTGTACATTCGTCTTAAGGATATCGAGGTTAAGATAGATTTTCCGGCAGCAATTAATGCGATATGCGTTGAAGTTAGGGCGCGTAGTATTATGTTTAATTTCGTTGTTGTTTATAGACCTCCCGTTCGACCCCTCGATACCGATACTAGATTTTATACACTTCTTGGTAACTTCATTAATAATGGGGATAGTGTAGTTGTCGGAGACTTTAACTGCCCTAACTTTAATTACGAGACTTTTACTGGTAATGATGATCGTTTGAGAATGATTGAGTTCATGGAAGATAATTTTTTACGATAGATGGTTACTGAAACAACGCGGGGTGACTTATTTTAGACGTGGTGATGACGAACGACGAAAATATAGTCGAAGGTTTGGAAGCAGGTGAGAGTTTGGGATGTAGTGATCACCAAACTATTAGGTTTAAGCTATTGATAGCAAACAGTAAGGATAGTAACGTAATAGAAGTCCCTGATTTTTGTAGAGCTAATTTTGATAGTTTTGCGGATAAGATGAGAGTAGTGGACTGGGACAATTTATTTACGGGTAATGACGCAAATTTTCATTGGGAGGCGTTTAAAGAAAGTTTTTTGAATATCGAAAGAGTTTATTTCTCGTAAGCCCAAGCTCTCTAGAAATCATGGTTGGCCCAAGTGGTGGACTAGGGAAATAGACGAGTTCATAAACGAGCGTAACAGAGCGTATAGACTTAATAAGCGCAATGGCACGGTAGCTAACTTTAATAGATATATCGAGCTTTGACGTCAGAGTAAAAGATCTGTTAGGAATGGTAGGAGTAATTTTGGGTATTATTATAGTATTACACCCGTCTAACGTCCAGCAATTATTATATGTTCATTAAGTAGATTTTTTAATTCTAAGACACTTTTCTTCTATAGCGTTTCCATCGCAAATGCTTCGTTTTCGAGATATAAAATTTTTTTTGGTGTGTATCTAGTGTGTGTTCATATGTTCGTTTGGTGTGCGTGCTCGGCTGACCGTTACATGTCTGCCCAATCACTGCGCTCCATCCATTTCGAATTTTAATTACTTTGCTACCGGAATGGCTTCGTGTGACACGTGCTCGTTCGATTATTACCGCTGTATTGTCGCTTTCTACGAAAATTTAGAAAAAAGTGTTGAGTTTCTGCGTGCTCACGGTGTTCTACCGACAGTAGTGAAGTGTCCACATTGTAAAACGGAGTGTACATATCGTCAAGACCAGAAACTGTGGCGTTGTAGAAAAAGTTACGTTGTGCCTAAAACAAAGAAAAGACGGTACTGTGATTATTCTGTCTCAGATTTTAAAGGTTCTTTTCTAGACAATACTAATATTCCTCCGTGGAAAATTGTTCTCTTTGTGAATCATTTCCTCAGCCATTTATGGGACCACAGAACTGTGGTGGAGTGCTTGAACCTGTCTCCAAATTCGTCGGTAGACTGGCGATCGTTGTGTAGTGAAGTTAGGAACGATTGGTTTTCTAACCAGGAACCGATTGGTGGTGAAGGGGTTGAGGTGGAAATAGATGAAACTTTGATTGTTCACCACAAGTACGAGAGAGGTCGGGTTCTGAGCCAGGTTTGGTTGTTTGGTGGTATTGAACGACTCAGTAAACGTCGGTTTGTTGTGCCGTTAACAGGCTGTATTGGTGTGAAACGCGACAAAGGAACACTCATTCCACTCATTCAGATGTACATTAGGCCTGGCTCTGTGATTTATAGTGATTCCTGGGCTGCCTACAAGACTATAAGTGATTTAGGTTACAAGCATTTTGTTATTAATCATTCTAAAAATTTTGTGGATAACGAGAATATCGAAATTCACACAGAATATCGAAAAATTTTGGCGGGACTTAAAGGAGTGGGTTAAGGGGCCAGGTATTCGGTCAAAATATCTATACCAATACCTGGCAGGATATTTGTTCATTTCTTCAGTTAAAGACAAGCGAAATCTACTCCACCAATTCTTTATTCAGGCAGCCAAGTTATACCCACCTCTCTCAGACCGCAGCGACCCCTTACAACCCAGCAACTGTCTTCTGATGAGTCGGAAGACGGGGAAGAGCCTCAGTCTGCCCCTGCACGTGAATAAGGTAATTCCTGTTTTCTTTTAGGTTAGGTTTGGTTAGGTTAAGTTAGGATAGGTTAGGATAGGCTAGGTTAAGTTAGGATAGGTTAGGTTAGGAAGGTTAGGTAAATTTTGAAGGTGAAATTTGTTTTTCCTATGGTTTTTGATGGGTTTTGAACGAATCTGACCTACAAAACCGTCGGAAATGACTCCTTTTCTGTGATTTCCCCCACCCGAGAACTCCCAGTTCTCACCAGGGTCCCCCCAGATTGCCGGCTGGGGGAAGGGGGGTTATCTCAAAAACGAGCCATTTCCGACGGTTTTGAAGGTCAGATTCGTTCAAAACACATCAAAAACCATAGGAAAAACATAAATTTCACCTCCAAAGGGAGACAGGTGTAATACTATAAATTTACCTAATTTTGAGATACTTGTAGCTGTGGATAGTAAACATAATCCAAAAAAGTTTTTTGAATACGTCAATAATCGTAAGACGATAAAAGATAACATACGCCCTCTCTTGGACGCTAACGGCGCTTTGCGTTCCGACGCTCAGGCGATGGCGGGTATTTTTAAAAACTTTTTTGCGACAGTTTTTACCGTAGAAGATGTAAATAATGTCCCCGACGTGGACGATATCGTTCCATTTAGTAGCGAGACTATTTTGAATGAAATAACTGTTTACGAGGGCGAGATTGCGCATTACATCGATAGGCTAAAAGTTAGCAAGGCTCCAGGCCCTGACGCGCGTCATCCTATACATTTGAAAGATTTGAAAGACGTTATCATAGGCCCCTTAACAAAAATTCTTAATACGTCACTGGCGACAGCACAGTAGATAGCAATTATAGGGCTATTAGCTTAACGTCAATTGTCGGCAATCTTTTGGGATCCGTTGTTAGGGATTGTATCGTTGATCACTTAGAAAGTCGCAATTTGATTATTAGTAGTCAGCATGGGTTTCGACGCCATAAATCTTGCTTAACTAATTTGTTAGAATTTTATAACGAAACAGTTCGCAAATACGATAGGCATACAGCGGCTGACGTTATTTATTTAGACTTTAAAACAGCGTTCGATACAGTTCCGCATAGAAGATTAATTGCGAAGGTTAAAGCGCACGGTATACGCGGTCAGGTAGCTAACTGGTTAGAGGAATGGCTTCTTGCCAGGAAACAGAGGGTCGTTGTTAATGGTAGTGAATAGGGGTGGTTTGCTCTAGGTAGCGGTGTCCCACAGGGTTCAGTGTTAGGCCCATTGCTATTCTTAATTTACATTAACGACATAGATGTAGACTTGACTAGTAACGTGTCAAAATTCGCGGACGATATTAAAATAGGCGGTTAAGTTCTTAACGTGGACGACAGAATTAGGCTCCAAGACGATGTAAATAGGATTATGGAGTGGACGGATAAGTGACAGATGCAATTTAACGTAGACAAATGTAAAGTTTTGCATATAGGTTCTCGTAACAACAATTACACGTAAACGATGGATGATAGACAGTAGCGAACGTTGACGAGGAAGTAGATTTAGGCGTACGCGTATTTAAGGATTTAAAAGTTTGGAACCAGTGCCTGGAGTCTTGAGCAAACGCTAATAGGATGTTAGGATTCATAGCACGTAATTTCGAATTTAAATCGATGAATATTATATTGACCCTTTACAAGTCCCTAGTCAGGCCTCATTTAGAATATGCCGTTCAGTTTTGGTGCCCGTATTTGCGTGAGGATATTAATAGGTTGGAAAGGGTTCAGCGACGCTCCAGGAAACTAATTCCGTCACTACGCAACAAGTCTTACGAAGATAGGATTAAAGATTTGCATTCACTCGAAACTAGGAGATTAAGGGGGGGAGCTTATTGAAGTTTACAAAATCGCTAAAAACTTTCTTACTTTTAAAGTAATTGATAAATGGAATAATCTTCCCGCGTCCGTCGTGAACTCTACCAGCGTTAATATGTTTAAAAACTGTTTAGATAGGCATTTTAAAAATATTATCGTCGTTTAAAATAATAAAACAATTAGCAAGAGGAGCTCTGGGGGTAATGGTCGAGGTTTGAGTCTGTTGACGACTAATGCCAGCTTGTGACATGCCAGCAATAAAATTATATTAAAAAAATGACGAACACGAACTTAGCTGTAGCTCGTAGCGTAAACTAACCCACTTTTTGTTATACTCTTCATACTTTTTTTTTATCCTCTCTTTACTTGCTTGTCTGTAGTTTGCATTGTATGACAGTGTTTGAGTTAAGACTGTGTTTGCATGGTTTGTAAGCGTTCTTATTTTATTTCTTTTCATCTTTCACCCCTCTCCTATTCTCTTCGACTATTCTTCCGACTTGTCGGCAGTGGCTGGCGGATGATGATGGTGAGTCTTTCTCTCTCTTTTTCTGAATGTTTCTGAATGAATGTTAACCCACGAATGATAGGTTTTGCTACTTACTTAACCCCCTTTTTCTCTTCTTTTAACCCCCTACTCTCTTCTTTCTCTCAGGTTAACCTTAGAGTGGATCTTAGGGTCTTTGTTAGCTTTAGCTTCTGTAGATCTGGAGAAAGGCTCATTTGCCGTCTTTTCTCCTGATATAGTTGTACTCTTCGATCAAACTTGTTACAATTCAACCCTGGACGATTCCGGTGCTATTCCTCCATCTCTTCCTCCCTCCGACTTTATTATGTCAGAAATTAGAATCGCTTCTGAAGATGTCCTTCTTGCCCGATTTGAACTCAACTCTAGGAAGGCGTACGGTCCTGGTGGTGTTCCTCCAGTTGTTCTTAAGAACTATGCTTCAGTGCTGACAGCCTGCCTAGCCAAACTCTTTCGTCTTTGTGTCTCATCTGTTACTTTTCCCTTCCTGTAGAAGTTCGTTTTCATTCAGCCTGTCCCAAAGAAGGGTGACTGCTCTCAACCCTTCACCTATCGTCCAATTGCTTTAATTTCTTGCGTTTCTAAAGTTTTTAAATGTATCCGTAATCGGAAGATTCTTAAACACCTCTCTTCTCACAATCTTTCAGATCGTCAGTATGGGTTCCACAAGGGACGCTCTACTGGCGATCTTCTTGTATAGCTCTCTGACTTTTGGTCATCCTTCTTTCGGGACTTCGGTGAAACTTTTGCTATTGCGTTATACATATCAAAAGTTTTTGATAGTCTGGCATAAATCTTTAATTGACAAACTGCTTCCTTCGTTTACTATCCTTCTATCTGTGCCTTCATCTCTAATTTCCTTTCTGGCCGATTTATAGCTGCGGTTGTAGATGGCCATTGTTCTTCTCCTAAAGCTATAAACAGTGATGTTTCTCAGGGTTCTGTTCTGTCACCCCACTCTTTTCATTTTATTTATTAATGATCTTTTAATTCGCACTGCTTGTTCTATTCACTCCTACGCCGATGATTCCACTCTTCACTTCTCTACCCGCTTCCCAAAGCGTTCCTCTCAACAGCCACTCCATGATTCGCGTAGTGCGGCTATGGACCACCTGACCTCTGATCTTTCTGCTATCTCTGATTGGGGCAGAGAAAACTTTGTGGCTTTCAATGCCTCAAAAACTTAGTTCCTCCAGCTGTCTACTCGTCACAATCTTCCACACGACTATCCCCTTAACTTCAACAACACACAACTCAATCCTTTCTCTTCTCTTAACATTCTTAGCGTTTCCTTTTCTCGTGATCTTTCCGGGAAAGATCACATGTACTCTCTTTCCAAAACAGCTTCCAAGAGATTAGGTGTGCTGTACCGGCTTCGCAGTTTCTTCACCCTGACTCAGTTGCTGTCTCTGTACAGGGGTCTTGTTCGCCCCTGTATGGAGTATGCTTCTCGTGTATGGGGTGGCTCAACCCACATAGCCGTACTTGACCGGGTGGAATCAAAGACTTTTCGTCTCATCAATTCCCCGCCTCTTACTGACTGTTTTCAATCTCTCTCTCTCTCTCTCTTCGCTGCAATGTTGCCTCACTCTCCTCTCTCTTTATTATCGCTATTATAACGGACACTGCTCTTCTGAACTTTCTAATTGCATACCTCCTCCTTTAAGGAGAGCATGTAGATCTAACCAGACTTTCTACACTTTCTCCTTCCTTTTCTGTCGAACTCTCTAACGCAAGGGTTAATCGGTATTTCCAATCTTTCATCTCCTTAACCGGTCAACTCTGTAACAATCTTCCTCAAACCATATTTCCCGCTGTCTATGACGGCCAATCTTTCAAACGCAGTGTCTAGGCATCTCGAAAACCCTGGACCTTGATTTTGGCTCTTTTCTTCTTCTATGGGTGCTGGTGTGTGCGCTTTTGCGGCATTCGCCTTTGTTCCCTCCTTCCCGCATAAAAGAAAATGCATTCCCGCTCGCAATGTTTATGATACAATTTGTTAATAAATAAATAGGAAGAAAAATCAAAGTGAATGTCAGTGCAAATTCCCAAATCGTATCCTTTCCTCAGGATTTACATTCATGTGTGCGAATCTGGACCCATAAAGTGGTGAAATTAGAAGAATAAAAGGTAGGCTAGTAATTAAGACATGAGAAGGAAGGTTTTATTTCTTACTGTATATATAGAGGAGCCTATTTCAAAAAATGAATACAGTATACAATATATAATATATATAGCGAGAGATTTCCCGATAAACTAAGGAAAAACGAAATTCAACATGTTTTCGTTTTTTCTTGCAAATACAGTTCATGAAGCTGGTTTTATTTTAGAGCAACCGTATTCCTTTTGTTAATTTTAGATCCGAAACCAAGGCAAACTTCACTTTCAAAGTCAAGCAAATAAAGCATCTTTCAGGTTTTACTCATCAAGTTTCGTTACGATTCCTGTACGTAATAAAAAATCGTGAAAGAAACAGTTAAAGATTGAATAAAGCAATTGTATGAAAAAATAATTTAATTAATAGTTGATATATCTATCAACTAGCTTTGAGCCGAATATATATACATATCAAACATCATGCTCAAATTATGGAAGAGTCTATTCCTACCAATAATTGGGTATTGCCCAGTACTCACAAGCCCACACAGAAAACGAGACATTGCGAACATTGAAGCTATACAAAGGACATTTACGTCTAAGATAGAGGAAACGGAAGGTGAAGACTACTGGTCTCGACTACAATCCCTGGAACTCTACTCTCTCGAAAGAAGGCGCGAGCGGTACTCAATAATATACATATGGAAAATACTTGAGAGCTCTGTCCCTAACCTTAGAAATGAAATAGAAACAAACTGGAATGAGAGAAGAGGCAGATTTTGTACGGTCCCAGCTGCGGTGGGACAAGGGGCCATGAAAACGAGGATGGAAAATACACTCAGAATACGGGGCCCAAAGCTTTTCAATGTCCTTCCAAAAGAAGTGAGGAATCTCCAGCACACCGACCTGAATAATTTCAAGAACCGGCTGGACAGATTCCTCTGCAAAGTCCCTGACCAGCCATGCGTGGCTGGCTATGAGGGCAGGAGGATATCAGAGAGTAATTCCCTCCTTCACCAAATCCCGCAAATGAGGCGGGATGCTGCAGAGGGGTCGACCGCAGGTCGATCCTGAACTGTCGTTCAAACTCAACAAAAGTAAACAAAAGTAAGTAATATATATATATACAAGCGTCGTTCTTTACGTTATTTATACTGCGTGTTCTTTGCAGTTGAATGTATATAATGTTACGGCATGCGGGAGGTGCCCCCTTGGGGCATTGGTTTCTGCGAGTATGTAGAGGAATTACGGCATTTGGAAGAGTGAAGTCCATGGTGTAGTGGTTATCGCGTCTGACCGGCAATCGGAAGATCCCGGGTTCGATTCCCAGGTGGTACTTCATTTTTTCATTTGTTGTTTTCTCTTTCTCGTCTTGCGCGGAATATCTCCTATACAAGCGTCGTTCTTTACGTTATTTATACTGCGTGTTCTTTGCAGTTGAATGTATATATATATATATATATGTTACAGTCAAAGTGTGTAACCAGCCATTTCGCATAATGGCTGAAACTCTTAGCCATTTCGCGAAATGGCTGTTTCACTTGGTCATTTCGCGAAATGACTAAAATCTTCAGCCATTACGCGAAATGGCTGAATTCCACCTTGGTCATTTCGTGAAATGGCTAAAATGACTTTTGTCATGAATTCATAGAAATAACAAACATCACAATAAAATTGGAAACCTTTATTTAACTAACTAAATCTGCTAAAACATATATACATCCACAGGTCTGTTCAAATAAGTGAGAAACACTCTTCAAATACACATTTGAACGCATTTGAACATTTGAACACACTTGAATTTGAATTTTCAATATAGAGGTTTTCATATACTAACCGGACCTTCAATGTTATTACGATGTCTGCCATTGAAGGCCCGGTTAGGTCAACTGTATGCCCTTGACAATTGGTTAGGTTAAGTCGTGATATTTTCGTTAAAACTAACGAAAATAACACAACTTAACCTAACCAATTGTCAAGGGCATACAGTTGACCTAACCGGGCATACATTTGACCTAACCGGGCAAATGATCTTGTACAAAATGAATAAGGTGGAATTTCAGCCATTTCGCGTAATGGCTGAAGATTTTAGTCATTTCGCGAAATGACCAAATGAAACAGCCATTTCGCGAAATGACTAAAAGTTTCAGCCATTACGTGAAATGGCTGGTTACACACTTTGACTGAAACATATATACTATATATATATATATATGTATATATATATATACACACAGGGTGTTTCATAAAATGTGGGACGTACTTTCATGATGGATTCATGACCTGAAGACAATGAAAAAAGTTATATAAACATATGCCCGAAATCGCTTTGTTTCCGAGTTACAGCCCGTTTTGTGTTCCAGCAATTCTTTCCGCAAACTGTTTACAAACACTGCTTGCCGACAATATTTGTGAGTGTGTACGAGACTTATTTCATGTATGGCCTTGCCGATTGTAATGTTTCGTACACACTATAAAATATTTCAATATCGTTGAGTGTGGAGCCGTCAGTCAGTCAGAGGTGAATCGCGGTGTTTCACTGTTCGTATTCGTAACTTCTTTGAATATGTGCAGTCCAGTAAAAAAATAAACCTTAAAAGTTTTTGTGCTATTCAGTGATAGTGTGCATCTGAAGTGAGAATGGAGACTTATTCAAACAGAGAAATGGCAGACATGCATCTTATGTATGGATTTGCCGAGTGTAATGCGGTCGCAGCAAGACGTCTGTATGCGGAAAGGTTTCCGAATCGCCGTCTGCCAGATAAGAAGACGTTTCAGAGAATAGACGAGCGTCTTGGTGATACAGGATCATTGAACAAGCGAGTTTCAGATGGTGATAGACCAATCAGCGCCAGAACTGTTGAGTTGGAGGAGCGGGTCCTGAATCGCGTGGAGGAACATCCTGGTGTCAGCACCCGAAGGATAGCAGCAGCAGAGGGTGTAAGATACAAAACTGTGTGGAGAATTTTACGGGAACAATAGCTTTACTCACATCACATTCAGAGAGTACAAGGACTTCCTGAAGCTGATTTCCCACCACGAGAGGCTTTTTATACTTGATTCCTTCAACAGCGTGCTCACGATCCTCTTTTTCTATCCTCCGTGTTGTTTTCTAATGAGGTTGCCTTCACAAGAAATGGCGTGATCAATTTTCACAACACTCATCACTGGGCCGAAGAGAATCCGCATGCCATCATCCAACCAAGGCACCAACAACAATTTAGCATCACTGTATGAGCAGGACTTATTGCCGACAACTTAATCGGTCCTTTTGTTTTGCCTGGAACATTAATAGGAGAATCCTATTCCAATTTTTTAAGGAATGATTTAGCGATTTACTCGATGAAGTTCCTCTTGGTGTCCGACGTCGTATGTGGTTTATGCATGACGGCGCTCCGCCTCATTTTAATCGAGTCGTCAGAGACTCTTTGGATGACCATTTTCCTGATAAGTAGATAGACCGTGGAGGACCCATTGCGTGGCCTGCTCGCTCCCCGAACCTGAATCCAGTCGATTTTTACCTGTGGGGTCATCTGAAATCCATCGTTTACGTGACACCCATTGACCGTTGAAATACTTCACCAACGTGTAGAACAAGGATGCCAGAAAATCCGAGCAATACCTAGAATGTTTGAACGCGTCAGGCAGTCTATGACGAGGCGTGTTAAGGCGTGTATTCAAGCGGAAGGCGATCATTTTGAGCACTTCCTTTAAAGGTAAAGCGGATACTTGCTAGAACACATAACTGGCTGTAACCCGGAAACAAAGCGATTTCGGGTACGTGTTTATATAAACTTTTTTCATTGTTTTCAAGTCCTGAATCCATCATGAAAGTGTGTTTCACATGTAATGAAACATCATATACAGTATATATATATATATATATATATATATATATATATATATATATATATATATATTATATACATATATATATATATATATATATATATATATATATATATATATAATGTTATAATGTAATGTTATAATGTTTCAGACCAACAAAGACTCTAGGATCCACTCATGGCTGGTCTACCTAACTGTGTTCGTAATTGTGTATTGTGTATGTCCTCCGTGGTGGCGGAGGGGACCTACAATTTTACGTGGGTTCCGAACCACAAGAACATGAGAAATTTATGTAACAACTACCTGTACATTCGCAACGACCAATTTTTGCAAAACTAAATAATTATCAATTAAAAACTAATTAATTATCGATTTAAAACTAAAGATAGACTCTCTGGATCCAGAGGATCAAGTCATAATAGACTACTATCCACAAATATGTTACACTCTATATCTATTTATAACCGACATGCAAATATATCAGATCCAAAGAATCCAGTCAATTTTATTACGGTATCCATCAATACTAGCACCTTGCCAACGAAAAATAAGTCACGGTCCATATCGATTGCGGACCAAGTCAAAATTTACAACCATATACATTACAATATATATACTTAGGAGGAAAGGTGTAGGTGTGGCTGTAAAGACTGTACAGTAATGTAGAAATGTGTGTGCACCCATTTTGGGTCTCCCATTTAAAGGTGTTTGTGGGGCAAGTGAAGATCATGAGTTTTTCAATACCTCACAGTACTATGGGGGGCACCGCTCGGCAGAGGAATCTCTTTAAATGGGGTGTGTAAGGACAGAGAGTATCCCCTAACCCAAGATGCTGCCTCCCTATATCCCACAACACTTGTCTTGAGCTTTGGGATCTATCCCCACAAAGCCTTAATTTTACTACCTTAAACTATACCCAATCTATCAACATATTTGTCTAATCGATTTTTAAACATGTTTATAGACGTGCTACTAATTAATTCTACCGGCAAACTATTCCAGCTATTTACTATTCTATGCGTAAAAAAGTTTTTGGCAACTGCTGTCTCGAACCTTCTACTTGTCAACTTACGCCCGTTATTTCTAGTACTATTATATTGAGATATTTCGAAAAAGCTATCTCTATCTACGTTATCGAACCCATTCATAATTTTGAAAACCTGGATTAGATCACCCCTTAGCCTCCTAGTCTCGAGTGTTGTCAATTTTAACTCTTTAAGCCTATCCACGTACGACTTTGACCTAAGCGACGGAATCATTTTAGTTGCTCGTCTTTGAACTCTTTCGATTTTGTCTATATCTTTGCGCATATGCGGATTCCAAAATTGAACCGCGTACTCCAAATGGGGTCTAACTAATGATTTATAAAGTGGAACTATAATATCGCGCGATTTGTACTCAAAATTTCGAGCTACAAAACCTAACACTTTGTTCGCCTTATTGACCGTTACTGTACTTTGTTTCGCTACTTTTAAATCACCAGTGACTATAACTCCTAAATCTTTTTCCTGCTCTACGCTTGTTAAATCTTTCCCCGACAAACTATACGCAAAATTACCGTTACGCGAACCTATATGCAAAATTTTGCACTTATCAACGTTAAATCTCATTTGCCATGTGACTGACCAATCAACGATTTTATTCAGATCTTCCTGGATTTTACCTCTATCTTCGTCATTAATCACCCTACCACCCAGCTTCGTGTCATCCGCAAACTTTGAAACTGTACTGACTTGGCCGACATCTAAATTGTTAATATATATAAGAAAAACCAAGGGGCACAATACAGAACCCTGAGGAACGCCACTCGCTACATTAGCCCAACACGACTCCGCTCCATCAACGACCACCCTCTGTTTCCTACCTCGCAACCACTCTTCTAGCCAATTTATTACTACGCCCCTGATTCCATGAGCCTTAGTTTTTTCAATGAGTCTTTTGTGCGGCACGGTGTCAAACGCTTTTTGAAAATCTAAATACACTACATCAACCGCCCGATGTCTATCGTAAACGTCAACCACGCTTTGTATATTTTAGACTATTTTATTCCTGAAAAAATGTGAGTAGTATGATGGCAAAATGTTAGAGTACAAATAAATTGTATGCAAGTTGCTCAATAATTGCAACAAGGGGGTTTAAACCCTCCAAGGGGGGAATAGAGTGTTATGCAAGAAGGGGGTAGAGTGGGTTTAGGCCCTCCAAGGAGGGAGAGGGGGGAGGGTAACCTAACTTGGCAGCTCAGACCCACAAAAGTATATGTATCTATGAATTGTATGTGCATATATGTGGAAGTGTATGCATGTAGGTTTGTATAGAAAAAAGTAAAACAATACTTTTATATACAGTATACTCTCTCTCTCTCTATATATATATATATATATATATATATGAATTGTATGTGTATATATGTGGGTGTGTATGTTCCGTGCGTTGGTCTCTCTTCACACGAAGGTCAAGCTGGTGGCCCCGCCTCTAGGTCTGGCTTGGTGGAGGAGCGAGTTGCTTTCTTGCGCTCTCCACCGTACATAGCCAGGTGTAGCCGGCTCATCTGGTACCGTCCTGAGTCAGGCATCTAGTCTTCTCTTGAAGACTTCAACTTTCACCCTGTAACGTTTCTGAGGTCCTTCAGAAGCTGATTAAAAAGTCTTGGCCCCCTGACAACCAAGCTATTTTCCTTCAGTGTTGTGGAGGTCCCTTGTCGGGACTTTAATTTGGGAACACTACACATCCTGCCTTTCCTATTTTACAGTGTTGTTTGAATGGTAATTGGGTTTAGTTTGAGGTATGGTACCAGTTTTTTGATCATTTTCCATATGTAGATTATGATGTACCGCTCTCTTCTTCTTTCTAGGGAGTACAGATTTAGTTTACGTAGTCTTTCACAGTAGTTGAGTTCTTTGCAGCCATCAATCTTTGCTGTGAAATGTCTGAGTTTCTTCTAGTTTATTAATGTCTTCCTTTTTATATGGGGACGTCAAAACTGAGCAGTATTCAAGTTTAGGTATAATCAGTGTTTTTAGCAAAGGAATCATTACTGTCCTATCCCTTCTTTGTGACGTTCTTAGTACTGTCCCGCTAATCTTTTTGCTTTATTTATCGCTATCTGATTTTGTGTTTCGAATTTCGCATCAATGGTCATTATTACCCCGAGTTCGATCGCTTTCGTGCTTCTCTGAATTTCTTGTCTATCTGGAGCAAAATATGCAGTCTGTTTAAGTTCCTCTTTTCTACCATATCTCAAGAGCTGAAATTTGTTGGTGTTAAATGTCATGTTGTCTTCTGACCATTTGTATATTTAGTTCGTGTCCCTCTGCAAGCTCTCCACTTCATTTACATCGCTGATTTTTCTGCTGATCTTTGTATCGTCTGCAAAGGATGTTACTATATTGCTGCTGTTTACTCCGCTGTCTATGTCTGTTAGCATGATAATGAACAGGAGTGGGGCCAGTACTGTACCTTGTGATACTGAGCTGCGTACTTCCGAATCTGATGATGATATAACTTGAATTTTGACGACCTGTATACGTTCTGTGAGGAAGTTGTAGATTAGGGCGGATCGAAAATGAGGTTTTTAAACCTTTTTTCGAAATTCAAATATGGCTAGTGCGGAAAATATGTGGGTGCTATAGATAATGACTGTGCATAAATATTAGTCCTGCGAAATTATATCTTCAGGTGCCACAAAGCCGTCGAAAAAAGTGAAATATAATGATTTTCTTATATTCTGCATTAGTACAATAACTGAAACTTACTTGTTATTATTATATATTAAGTGTTCCAATTACCAAAATAGTTACTGAATTACGCAGCTCTTAGTTTATTTAGATCAATGTTCTTTTGATTAATGATCTAAATAATCCAGAACTCACCACGAGGAGGTGGCTGCGTGTCGAGCTCCACCCATGCCCTCCCAACCACCCATCCTTGCGCATGTTTTTTTCTATTAACGTTTTATTTAAACTTTATATTCAGCTTTACTTTCGAATGATGGCATTTTTTTACGTGACTGAAGTGTTGATCTTATGAAGCCATCTCGCGCGTTCAATCCAAATACTTTTGATGATGCTTCAGTCACTAATTTTACCATTCTTTCTACTACTTGTGTATGACAAGGGAATTTCTCGAATGGAGGGGTACTCTTGTTTTCTATGAATTCTTCAATCTCATTTTCTGTCAGGTGTCTTGTCACAGGTGGTTCAGTGACAATGCATTTTTGCCAATTAATTAAATCAGTATAATCAGTAGCTTCAAATTGAATAACAGGTACTGTGAAACGCCTCACAACTTTTTCCTTGTTTGTTTGCCTTGCTTTCTTTATTCGCCTCCACGCTAATTCTCTTATGGCGCTGCGGTCATCATGAATCATTGATGCTAGAATATTTTCTGGATTTGCAAAAAATGCATTTCTTTGTATGACAGGGTTTACAATATCCTTTACTTCGTCATTCAGTGTTCTTGTTAGTTCAATAGTTTTGAAAACATGTTTTGAGCCATTGACAAAAGACGTACTTTGCTTAATAGAAAACCACATTGGGATGTAGACCTTCATTATAAAAGAAGCAATGTTCATGAGGTTCTCAGATGGACTTACAGTTGAAACGTATAGACGAAGCAAACGATTTGCTGTAGTCAGCCATCGTGAATGTGCCATTTTGCCTGGACTACGATGAGCAAGATCTGGAGAGCAATATCCCTTTGTTATGGCCTGATGAATATCAATTAGATATTTTTGGTCGGTGCTAAGATCTTCACAGTCTACAGTTGGTTCCTCAGCATCAATCCTTTCAAACTCGACAATAGGAAGACTCTCACAGTTCTCTAATTCCCTGCCAATAGGACCGATGAATCCGCGGGGGCCAGATGTTTTTCCATCCAGCTTTGCAACTAAATGGCGTAATGGCAATTCATTGGCATGGAGCTGGCACACTAAATGTTGAACTGGCTTCTTCAGCTTCAATTCTATAAGCCTTATAACGCCTCCCTTTTCTCCAGTGTTGACTGCTGCACCATCGCATCCAATGGCAACAAGGTTTTCCAGGTTCATGTCATTATTTCCAATATACTCAAACATTCCTTTACATATTTCTTCAGCTGATCCAGAATTCACAGAATAATGGCCCAAATAATCTGAACCAGGTTCTCTCACTAAAGTGATATGTTCTTCTGTTACCTTCTTCTGATATACTTTGGACTCTTTTTTTTTCTTGGAAGAGTGTAGAATCTTTTCGACCATCAAAATAGATTCCTCTGATTGGGACCTGATTTTGATCTTTCATAATTTCTGATCTCTTCTTTTGTCTTTCTCTTCTGATTTTACTCCTATCCACTACTTCAGATGTATTGTCAATAGAAACTTCTCCAATATCTTGCAATACTGCACTAACAATGAATGCTGCAGCTCGATCTGAAACTGCAGTCCTGTCACAAGCAGTAGCCACTGAAGGTAGATTTGTAGTTTTCCTTTTCTTGAATAATTGTTCTTCAGGTTGTTCGAGCTTTCTCTTCGAGCTAACTGGCTCTGGAAATGTATCGTCTGATATTTCGCCAGATTCACTTTCACTATTTGATGTCGATGATGATAATTCAACATTTGTATCCTGCAATTTCTCCTGTGAAGATTCTTTGGTGAGCCTCACAGCTTCTTTTTGCTTTCTTAGCAACGTAGATGCTTTTTTCTTTGAGAGTGTAATATCTACTCTATCAATAAACAGTTTTCTTTCACTCCTTTGATCTAAGAGGAACGTCACTTCTTCCTTTGGAACCGTTTTTTCTTTGGGACAAGAACATTGTGTTAGTACTTTGCACTTGCACGCTGCAATGTCAAAAAGTTTCGTGTGTGCTTCTTTTTTGAACATATCAATCTTTGCTTTGTAAGCTTCAGAATTTTTTCTGCTTTGGTATGACTTCATAATGACACGATACTTTTCGTGGTAGCTTCTGAACATTGTTTCAATTCGCCTGTCTGACAGAATTGGGACGGAAGCACTTTCCCAAATTGTTTTCAATTTATCAACAACTTGTTCTAATATTTGAGATATTGAAGGATCTTTATTAGTATTCTGTTTCAAATCGTTTCTTACAAACAAGTAATATTTAAAAACTCCTTCGTATGTAGGAAGATTCCTGTGCCACAAATCTTTCCCCATACCAAACATGGGGCACTCAGTTGAGGCCCTGGTTGATTTTGCACAAACTCGAGACATTTTGAAAGTATACAAATCTGAAAAAGAAAGAGCTAATATCAATTATACGTTAATTTCAGTTAATAGTACATGGCAAACTTAGGGCAACACAATACAGAAATGCAAAATATATAAGAAATATAGTTTAGACTATCTGAGTAACGCCAACAACAGAACACCCACCTGCTACGAGAGCGACAGCTACACTGAACCGAGGTACTCACGTGACAGCTGAGTGAGCTGACTATAGAAAACTGTTTTTAGAGAATAGAAACTTTTTTTAAAGGTTGACTGAGCTATTTTTATACAAGTGTGAATAAATTCTTGTCTATTGTGCATCGTGGACTCTTCTGTAATCATTGGTTAAAATCTGCTTTTTTCAATTTTTTTCAATATTGAAGGTCATTGTGGCACCTGAAGATATTAATGTTATGATTTTAAATTTATACCAGCTTATTTGCTCACTACTCCACACATTTTCCACACTAGCCAATTTGAAATTTCGAAAAATGAGTTTTTCACTCCGCCCTATTGTAGATCCATTTTCCCACTTTGCCTGTTATTCCCATATATTTAATTTTATGCGCTATTATACCGTGATCACATATGTCGAAAGCTTTAGCAAAATCCGTGTATATGACATCGTAGTTGTAATTGCCTTCCAGTGCATCTTGGATATTGTTGTAGTGTTCTATTAGTTGTGATAGACATGATCTACCTGATCGGAATCCGTGCTGATTTTGGTGAGGTGGGACGTCAATGACACTGGTCTATAGTTCTTTGCTTGAGATCTGTCCCTCCTTTATATATAGGGACAATGTTTGCTCTTTTCAAGATGCTTGGTATTTCCCAAGTGTCTAGGTATCTTCTCCATATCCAGTATAAAGGTGTAGTTATTTAATTTTTACAGTTTTTAATCAATAATGCGTTCCAATTGTCCGGACCTGCAGCTGAATGTGGTTTCGTTTGTCCTGTAGCTCTCGCTAAATCTTCTAGGGTAAAATCAAAGTCTGGTATACAGTCTCCTTGCAAGTTGTCTTCAAAGAATGCATCTATGTCAAGTATCGCTTTGTCACCTTTTTGCGGTACTGAAAAGTGATTCATACTGGGCTCTTAATGTTTCAGATATTTTTTTGGATCGTCGGTTAGTTCATTGTTTCTCTTCCTTAATAGGCGAGCGGCCAACCCTGATAACAGGCCATATTTTTTGAGTTTAATTCCCCTCCCCTCCTCGTACAGAAATGTACATGTCCTAAAATGATCTGCACCATCTGGACATATAAGTTTGGCATGTTGTCCTCCATTCTGAGTGTGCTATGATAGTAAAATCAGCCATTAACTTCAGCTCTCTACAGGTACTCGTGTATTCATGTTTTCAATTCACTCATTACAACTGAAATCTTTGAAGACACAATGAACAATGAAGACAAGGTTTATTTCCCATGAAGTTATACATTTTCTGAAAGCTCTATTGCTACACTATATCACTTTATCTATAAAAACATTGTTTCACATGATATATTTTATTTTTTGGCCTAAAAACGTTATTGTTAGACCCAAAAAATATCACCTAAAATACAGGTGTGTCACAAAACTGATTAATATGAGTTACACAAAACTAATTTCGAGTAGAATAATTCAGGTATTTTGATACTTCAAGCATTAATACACTATGTTGAACAAAATGAATGCCATCTTAAAATGTTGAATCACCATACAAAGTACTGTGCCTACATGAGCTAATAATGGAGACATCTGTTTGCATGTGTTTTTCTCATTGCACCATCTTCATGAAACAAGCATGTTGGAATGGATATGACTGTCTGCCTCAATACATGGATCATTGTTATATCTGGCCGTGCTTGTGAGATTTTAAGTGCTCTACGAAACACCATTTCAGCATTGATATTAACCAGCTTTTTCTTGTCTTGGTTCAATACAGTTGTAGTTTTAGTCATGTCAGTGAAGGTCTTATTTTTGGATCTAATCAGAGGACTGTAGAAGCTACAATTACCTCCAGTGGACAAGGTACTCCCAATAAATTCGTACATTTCCTTCCCACCAGCATCGATGGCAGATAATAGCGACTTCTGTACCCATGTCACTCCAAATACCATTGAAACGACCGGGTCTCAGACGAACTGCAGGCTCACCATCATTGAATGCTTGAGAGACATCTTCAAGAAGTTCCATCATATCAAGGAGATAAATGGGTACCCATCGTGCATAATCAGTACGGTTTGCAGCGAAGAAGTATGGCGTCATTGCAAGTTGTGAGGACAGATGTAATGACCAGTTACCTTCACGTTCACTGCGTATGTAGTTCAATAGTATTTGAACTGCATCCAGCAACATTAACCAATATTTAAATGTGGGTGAGTCTGCACTACGTTCTTGTTTTAATTCACTTAGTAGTGGAAGAACATCATGAGTAAGTCGATCCTTCAGTTCACTTGCTACATCTGCAGATTCTTGATCACCGCCATTCTAAATCGCTTCATAGGTATCCTCAATCTTTTGCCACACCTCATCTAGGATATGTCTTTGTTGGTCGGCATCACACCACTTCAAAAATTCTGTCAAGAACAGCTGCATCAGTGCCTCATATGAAAGGGTTAGACCACGGACAGATCTGTGAAACTGCTTCCCAGCAAGCATCATGTCAGCTGTGTTTGGGGCATAAGTCCTACTATCCACTAACAGATCCCTCAGTCCACCATTTCCCCATAGATTTCCAATGGCAGCAATGAAGCAGCATGCACTATGGAGTCGACCAAGGCGAATTACATGATTGGGAAAGTCGTCTGGTTTGCTCCATTTCACCTGTTGGGCCACTGCATAAAGCTGTTGGTCCATAGTTTGGACTGCACTGAGTTGTCCCATTGCTTTTGTCATTTCTTGACTTCTGATCATTGTTGTGTAGACAGTTGATGGATCGGCAGGCTTTGCATCTATAACTGGAGCATAAGTGGCAACTGTGCGAGTGAGTTGCATTTTTGGGTTTTAGGCGAATTTGTCTACAACAATTTGTCTAAAGATACAATTCATCTACAACAATTTGTCTACAACAATTAGTCTACAGATACAATTTATCTACAATAATTTGTCTACAGATACAATTTGTCTAGAGAAACTATTACTAATATTGGACCTAGTATGTTTCATGGACTGCTCTCGATTTTCCTACGAAATTGAAAACAAGGGAAGTCAATGACCCTGATTTTGTTTCTGCAATCGGTTTTCTTGAGAAACCTAACCTAACCTGACCTGACCTAACCTAACCTAACCTGACCTAACCTAACCTGACCTGACCTAACCTAACCTAACCTGACCTAATCGAGTTTCTTATACTATTGTTTTTTGCAAGATATCGCACTAATTCTTGTCATTTTTTGTGAATTTGTATGGCGTAAGCGCCACACCAGCTCGGACTTATTCAAAAAGATGTTGGAGTGTATTGCGTCGTTTCAGTAAATAAATTTATTCAATATCCAATAACATTTTTCTTTATCATTTCTCAAGAAAACCGATTGCAGAAACAAATTTTTCATTTTTTTTTTTTAAATAATAATAACATCAAATAGCTTTCACTTTTCCTCTCTAGACAAATTGTATCTGTAGACAAATTATTGTAGATAAATTGTATATGTAGACTAATTGCTGTAGATAAATTGTTGTAGACAAATTGTTGTAGATGAATTGTATCTTTAGACAAATTGTTGTAGACAAATTCGCCGGACACCGCATTTTTGTCATCCAGTCCAGAAGGGAACTTTTTCAGTTGTACTGTAGTCAGTACGTGGAGGAACAGAAAGGTTACCAGGCGGAATCGCTCTCAGAAACATCCAAGCAAGATCCGCTACCTGCATGTCTGATCCAGCAATATGTAGTGATTTCACCTTGATCTTTGCATCATCACGGCGAGGTGGCTCTGGTCGTTTCCTGGGCTTTTCATAATGCAGTACATTCTTCATTGCCTTGGCATCATACAGGCCAGTCCCAACTGTATCAATAGCCTGTTCCTGAAATAAAACACGGGCCATGGAATGAAATGTTCCCTTTCCATCACTGGTTGCACAGTTGATATCAATATTGTCGTCAACTTCTTGAATCAGCTTCCCTCCATGTTGTCGTGAGACTAAGCCATGTGGTATGTATATTAAGGTGGAGTGAAAATATCATTTTTGGATTTTTAATTTACTTGAGTGTGGAAAAGTTGCCAATGGGCTTTAGAAACAAGCATGTGAAATTATAATACAATTGAAGCATTGCTTGATTGACCACCAGCGATTTTAATATATGGCATATTTCATGTTTTAACGATCGCTTTGCCCATCAGGAGTCATCCAAGATGCTGGTCTTTCATCCATGTTTATGCAAATAATTAACAGCTTAGTTTGCTGTAGACTGTGTTATTGCATACTTGAGGTTGACATTTAAGATTACAACATGTGTGGAATGTAAATTAATGGCAATTACAGAGGGTGGCCAAATTATTAGAGCTGATGTGAGTAAGTGAGATAAGAAAGAGTTTAGTTAACCATACATTGATTTAATGCTAGTTTCAGTGATGGTAGTGATTTGGTGCGATAACATATGCAGTCCGTGAGTCAGAGGGGATGGGAGATTGGGAGTGGGGGGAGAGTGAGTAATATGCAAAGCGCGGCTGCTCCGCCAAGCTCAGTGCACATGTGGCAGTGAGAATTGAAGGTTATTTGTGCTGTTATCATCATTTTTTCGTGAAACTTGATATTAAAAGTAAGTTAATTACATATTGATATCTGTTTATAGGTGTTTGACAAGTGAGTGTGACAGTATTAATTTGATATTTCTTTTTCTTGCAGAAATTCTTTAATAGTCTTACATTGCTTACAATTTATAATAATTGTTTTTTTTTTTCAGAATGGAAATTATTACGAGGGAGAAGGCGGCATGTGTGATTTTTGGCGCGCCACGCGAGATACCCACAAATGTTCTTCCCCCTACGCTGATGTTATGAAGGCTTACATCCATACAAGACAACAGCTGACAACGAAGGATAACAAATATCCACCGTTCGCCGAAGTATCAAAAAAAGTTTGCGTTGATGTTGAACTTGTTTGGGAGAAAGCGTCTCTTCCGACCGTGACGCACGGACGAGTGATTGAAACGCTCAGACCGTACAACGAGAAATACAAGAAAATCTTGAAACCATACAAGGCTCGGAAGGACAACGACAACTACAAGCAACAACTTGAACAGTTCAGAGAAGACGCAGATAAACTCTTCGACATTAGCAAATGCAAATGTGTAGATTTCGTCATGAGCTGTAAGTGCGAAAGAGCGGACAAAGTACCACTCAAAGAAAGAAAGTTTCTAGAGGACCAGAGAGGAGCCAGAAAGATGATTATAGGAGGCATCGATTTGGTGGAAACAACAAAGCTACAGAAGAAAATATCCAGGAAAGTCTGTGAATCGAGAAGACACAGCATTCACCAAGAACAATCGAAGCAGCAATGCAATTCTGGAAGCTACAACGAGGAAGACAAGGACGACGACACGACAACAGCGACGAAGAATACACCCTATCTAAGTCACACTGTAAACCTGATCTATCGACACTGGAGAGTAAACGTCAAAGAATGACGATGACTGTACGATTACCATGTTTGGCTAAAGCGTGCGATAGAACGGGCGTCTCAGATCGAGCAGCAGCCGTTATTGCCTCATCCGTGCTACAAGACATTGGAATTGTGTCTACAAATGACACCTCCAAAGTCATTGATCGTAGTAAAATTCGCCGAGAAAGAAGTAGAACTCGTCAAGAACTGACAAAACTAGACAGCAGTATGACAGACTTGCCTGGATTGTACTTCGACGGTCGAAAGGATAGAACGATGAAAAATGTACGAGAGGCCGCAGGACATGGCCACCGGGACAGAGATACAGAAGAGCACGTCAGCATTATTTGTGAACCAGGTTCATCGTACTTTGGCCACGTGACGCCGTCAAGTGGATCAAGCAAGGCGATTTCCAAAGTAATCTTTGAATGCTTGGCTGCGCGAAGTGTGGATCTCGACAGTGTGAAAGTCGTCGGATGCGACGGAACCGCTGTCAACACTGGACATAATGGTGGAGTTATTCGCCAGCTTGAGGAATTACTACAAAAACCGCTGCAATGGCTCGTGTGCTTATTACATGCTAACGAGCTCCCCCTGCGACACCTGTTTCAGCATTTAGATGGAGCAACTACAGGACCTAAGTGCTTCTCAGGACCGATAGGGAAATCTCTCACAGCATGCACGGAACTCCATATAACATCGTATGAACCTATATCTCCATTACAGCCACTGCCGCATGTTGACGTGAAGGACCTGAGCACTGACCAGCAGTACCTGTGGCAGATGTGTCAAGCTGTCAGTGAAGGACACTGTCCCTGTGATCTAGCATTGCGAAAACCGGGACCATTGAACCACTCGCGATGGTTGACAACTGCCAACAGAATCCTCCGCCTCTATGTTGGCCTCGATGCACCATCCAACAACATCAAAACTCTTGTCACATTCATCATCCGGGTCTACGCCCCAACATGGTTCGCCATCAAGACGCAGCCATCATGCAAAGATGGAGCCAAACATCTGCACGGGATGATGGTGAGAACACGGTACCTCAGCTCCTCTCTAAAGAAAGTCGTCGACCCGGTGATTCGGCGAAACGGCTTCTGCGGACACCCGAGAACGTGCTATTAGCCATGATCACAGATGAGCGACCACATATAAGGGAACTCGGACTCAGAAGAATCATGAAGGCAAGATCATATGTGTCTGCAAACAAAATCCGCAGGTTTCGAGTGCCACCGCTCAACCTCGACGCGACCGAATACCAGGACATGGTCGATTGACAGACTTTGACCGTGACGGAGTCTCCTGTTACGATGGATATGACGGACAACGAATTGAACGACATGATCTCTGCTCAAATTTCACCAAGTGTCCTCTTCCCTCGCTTCCCTTGTCACACACAGGCGGTGGAAAGATGCGTGAACCTAGTTACCGAAGCTTCAGCCGCTGTGTGTGGCGAGCCGTCCCCATGGATTTATTCGGGCTCGCGTCGCTTCTCGGCAGCTTATGCCGAAACTTGAGTCTAAACGTGACTATCAATTCTGAATTAACCATGCATGCATAACTCAGACTCTATCGTTAGCATAATAGTGTGCCAAAATAACTAAAAATATATAGTCTGATGTTTACTCGTATTTTAGGTATTTTTGTGTAAAATCGTATATTATTGTAAACTTATAACGTCTGGTGGTCGATCAAAAGATTGTCTGATTTTAATAAACTTTTTTGCATATTGTTCTATTAGTCCATTGGCAACTTTTAAAACCTCAAGTAAGTTAAAATTCACAAAAAACATTTTTTGGGCCATTTTCACTCCACCCTAATGTATATGGATCTTGCATTCTTTTAAGCTCATCTTTTCCTAGGGCAGTTAAAAAACGTCGAAGATGATCATAGCTTATGGTGAAACCATGGACATGGAGAGTGTCTATTATATCTCGGCTTCCATGATCATGATGGAGTTGCGCTGCAAGTCCTAGATGAAGGGGGGGTTATAATATTGCTGTCACTGCTATGAATAACATTTTCTGCTGGTAATTTGAAACACACGATTCAAATGCCTCTTTGCTCAGCAACCAGAGAAACGCCTTCTGTAAAATTCTGGAACAAATTCTTCAGATGTTTTCAGGCCGATTTCAGCAGCTGTGTAGTACTCAGTTGGCTTTTCAATTTGTGCTATTTCTTGTCTAAGCATACCAATGGCAAAATGAAGTAAGCTTTCTGGATTCACTGAAACTTTGATTGTTCTTCAGCAGAACCAAGTGTCATCTCATTAGAGTTGAAATCTTCCTTCAGTCGAGCGAAGGATCTGACAGCATCTCCTAAGCTGACACTGCTACTAACAACAATGCTTGACTTGGACTGTCCTCGCTGGGCATGAATAACAATGTTATCACCATAATGCCTCATGAGATGGCGCTGAAGTTTTTCTGCACGGTATGCTTGGGTATCAATGTGGTCAGGTAACAGCTGTTGGAATTTGTCGAGCATGGTTTTCAACTTATAAGCTTTTCCTTGTTGTAGATTAAAATCTATTTCTCCTACTAGTGCCATAAATGCCTTCTCGTATATGTTCACTCCTTCCATTTTCCTTGAAGCACTGATGTTATGCTTGCTTGTATAGCTCGCCATACAGGATTTGTGGTAAACAGCATCAGCTGCAATGAGGTCTTCTCCTTCAATTTTGGCAAGCATAGAAATGTCCTTCCGCGCTTATAATTGTTTGTACCTTATGTATGCTGTCCCTCTTTCGCGCTTTGCATATTAAACACATTGACAAATCTGTAAGCATGGATGTTTGAGCTCGTGTGCGAACACTTTGTTTTTCAGTACCATTTGATGCAGAATCACGCGTGCTACATTTTGTACTAACATAAGAAATATTTTTCTTACTTGTAAATGATTGATAACAGCTACGATGATACGTAACAGACATACTATGTAATTTTGTAAGGTCATCAAACTGAAATTCAAGGCTTTGTAAAAGGTCATCCTGCCGTAATAATGATGTTCACAATAATGTTTCAATACCCACTTTTGTGGGTACAACCAGTTTTTCTTTGCGACTCTACTGACATTTAACGCATTTCTCCAATTTGTTGACAGCCTCTGTTTCTTCGCCTGTACAAATTTTAATGGACTTGTGCCAGGATCTGCCATGCTTGATATACTATAGATCAACGGTGGCCAAACCCCGGCTCGCGAGCCGCATGCGGCTTTCGAGGTTGTTAACTGCGGCTCGCGAGACAGTTTTGGTTTTTACTGTATTTATCATAAAAGACAAAATTCATAATACAAATATAATTTTTTTTTCACATAATAAAAAAAATATGAAAAAAAAACAAGGTAAAATTGAATTGACAATAAAATGCGTCAGGCGTAAGACAATTTCTTTTGCGTGACAGGCACTAAGCGGGATAATTATGTAATTAACACCAATCGCCACTCAACAGTGTCCAGTACCCCTCGAGCTACCCTGCGGGCCGCGTGTAGTAACGAGTGAGTGTGTTTTAAAATTGGCTTCTTAGATCAAGTAGTGGCTATTTTTCTCAGCTATACAAGTGAAAGTTATACAACCCCTTAGTTGATTAAAATGACTGAGCAGACAAAATGTAAGAAACGGAAATATGAAGAAGAAAATAGAGTTTTTAAAAAGGAGTGGGAGAAGAGCTTTGCCTTTACTGTTAAGGGTGGGAAACCTGTGTGTCTTATCTGCCACGTGGCACTCAATCACTTTAAAGCCAGCAACTTAAAGCGTCATCATGAAACTAACCATAAAAATGTTATTGCGGAATTTCCTCCCAAATCAGAATTGCGGAAGACTAAATTAACAATGTTGAAATCTAGCCTAGTTGCCCAACAAACTGTACTTTCATCATTGTGTAAGACAGCTGACTTAACTACTGAAGCTAGTTTTGTTATGGCATGGAATATTGCTCGTGCTCAACTTCCCTACAGTAGTGGAGAATTTTGAAGAAGAATATTGACGATGTTACTGCAATTCTCGCTCCAGATAACACAAAGCTTCGAGAACAAATAGCAAGTATTTCTATTTCCCGCCATACTACAGAGGGACGTATTTCCTAGGGTGTCCGGCGAATTTGTCTACAAAAATTTGTCTAAAGATACAATTCATCTACAACAATTTGTCTACAACAATTTATCTACAGCAATTAGTCTACAGATACAATTTATCTACAATAATTTGTCTACAGATACAATTTGTCTAGAGAGGAAAAATGAAAGCTATTTGATGTTAATTAATTATTATTAATTTAAAAAAAAAAAATGAAAAATTTGTTTCTGCAATCTGTTTTCTTGAGAAATGATAAAGAAAAATGTTATTGGATATTGAATAAATTTATTTACTGAAACGACGCAATACACTCCATCTTTTTGAATAAGTCCGAGCTGGTGTGGCGCTTACGCCATACAAATTCACAAAAAATGACAAGAATTAGTGCGATATCTTGCCAAAAACAATAGTATAAAAAACTCGATTAGGTCAGGTTAGGTCAGGTCAGGTCAGGTCAGGTTAGGTTAGGTTAGGTTAGGTTTCTCAAGAAAACCGATTGCAGAAACAAAATCAGGGTCATCGACTGCCCTTGTTTTCAATTTCGTAGGAAAATCGAGAGCAGTCCATGAAACATACTAGGTCCAATATTAGTAATAGTTTCTCTAGACAAATTGTATCTGTAGACAAATTATTGTAGATAAATTGTATCTGTAGACTAATTGTTGTAGATAAATTGTATCTTTAGACAAATTGTTGTAGATGAATTGTATCTTTAGACAAATTGTTCTAGACAAATTCGCCTAAAACCATTTCCTAGATCAGGGGTGGGCAACCTTTTTAAGTGAGCGTGCCAAAATCGTCAAATCTTTGATGCAAAAGTTAATCTTTACCATTTTTTAGCAGAAAACATTAAGTTAAAATATAAAACTCAGCGAAGAATTTGGATATTTATTTATTTAAATTTTTTTTAAGGTGAGCCCGGGGAATCGCGTGCCGGAAAAAAGTCTTTGGCGTGCCACGTTTGGCGCGCGTGCCAAGGGTTGCCCACGCCTGTCCTAGATCAGTGCTGAAATTACGTGCTCGTTGCAGAGTGATTTGAAGAATTCTGTTGCATTCAGTTTGGCCCTCGATGAATCCACAGATATTAAAGATAACCCTCAACTGGCGATATTTGTTCGTTATGTTACTGGCGATGGAAATGTGATAGAAGAACTCTTGGACTTAATGACCCTAATAGAAACCACCAGAGGGGTTGACATAAAGAACGCACTTGACGAGGCATTATCAAATGCTCAAGTACCAGTGAATAAACTTGTCAGTGTTGCAACAGATGGAGCATCAGCTATGATAGGACAAAATGTAGGCCTATTTGGGCTCTTGACACGCGATCCCAAGTATCCTGTGTCTCTTTATTCACTGTATCATTCACCGTGGTCATTTGGTAAACAAGTACTTTAGGTATGACAGTGTTATGAAATGTGTTCTAGAAATTGTGAATTTCATTCGTTCAAATGCAAAATCGCACCGAGCGTTTAGAAATTTTATTGAGGAGCTGGATCTTCAAGATAAGCCAGATGACCCTTCATTCTACTGTAATGTAAGGTGGTTATCAACTAGTAATCTCCTGAATAGGTTTGTTGCACTGTTGAAGTCTATCATTGATTTCTTGAAAGAAAAGGGAAAGTCATACCCACAACTAGAAGATCACGAATGGGTGCAGGATCTGATGTTTTTTGCTGATGTAATACAACACCTTCAAAATCTAAATTTGGCACTTCAGGGAAAGGATAAGGTAATTTCTGACCTTACACAGACAGTTTTCAGTTTCCAGAATAAAATAAAGCTCTTCCAAAAAGATCTAGTAACAAAAAAATTTGACCACTTTCCCCACCTGAAAAACCGAGCAAACACTTTTCCTGATATTGAAATAAAAGATCTACAGATCTACAGAAGCTAAGGCTAACAAAAACCCTAAGATCCACTCTAAGGTTAGCCCGAGAGAAAGGAAAGAGGAGGGGGTTAAAAGAGGAGAATAAGAGGTTAAGTAAGTAGCAAAACCTATCATTCGTGGGTTAACATTCATTCAGAAAAAGAGAAAGAAAGACTTCCCATCATCATCCGCCGGCCACTGCCGACAAGTCGGAAAAATAGTCGAAGAGAATAGGAGAGGGATGAAAGATGAAAAGAAGTAAAATAAGAACGCTTACAAACCATGCAAACACAGTCTTAACTCACTGTCATACCATGCAAACGACAGACATACAAGTAAGGAGAGGATTAAAAAAAAAAGAGTAGGTAGAGTATAACAAAAAGTGGGTTAGTTTACTCTACGAGCTACAACTACGTTCCTGTTACTCTAATTTTTTTTTTTAATAATTTTATTGCTGGCATCACACGCTGGCATGTCACAAGCTGGCATTGATCGTCAACACCCTCATCCTCGACCCCAGAGCTCCTGTTGCTAATTGTTTTTTATTTTAAACAACGTAATATTTTTAAAATGCCTATCTAAACGGTTCTTAAACATAAGCACACCGGACAAAAAATTAGTCACCCCTAATAGCACCGATAGTAGGAAGTTCAAGGTCACAGAGGGCGCTGATGTAGCATTGGTAAGTGACAAGTAGCGGTGACGTAGCACACAGGATCAGATCTGTTTCGTGAGGTGGTGAAGAACAAAGTGTGTGTTGGATATAGTCTGCAAAATGGGTCGTGAGGCAGACGTTACTCAGTGGCAAAAAGGAGCCATCGTGTTTGGCAGAGCCCACGGACACAAAATGTCTGAAGTAGCCCAATTTGTTGGTGTGTCAACGCGTACTGTCCAGCGAGTTTACAAAGAGTGGTGTAGTTCGCAATCAACTGAAAATCGACGGCGTAACTGTGGCCGGAAAACAATTCTCGACAATAGGGACCGCCGCCATGTTTCTCGTCTAGTAACTGCAAATCGTTTTCAAACCAGAGAACAATTGCTCCAAGAAACCAATGAGGTTCTCCAGCGACCAATTTCCAAACGGACATTGCGACGAGAACTGCATGCGATGGACATCTGGAGCAGGGTACCACGGAAGAGGCCGCTGTTAACAGCAAGTCACAAATTGGCACGTTATAAATGGGCTCAGAGGCACAAAAACTGGACTGCGGCAGATTGGAAACGTGTAATTTGGTCCGATGAGTCCCGTTTTTGTTTGTTCGCCAATGATGGGAGGCGACGAGTACATCGCAGGTCCAATGAAGCCTTTAATCCTGAATGCGTCGAAGGTGTTGTTCAGGCTGGAGGTGGTTCCGTGATGTTCTGGGGATGTTTTTCGTACCACGAAATGGGCCCTCTCGTTCCAGTGACGATGAATTTGAACCAGCAGGCGTACCTCCGCATGCTAAACTTGCCGGATTCGTGCGGTTATCAAGGCCAGAGGCGCCGTCACACGTTATTAGGTTCATTCTGAGAGGGGTGACTAATTTTTTGTCCGGTGTGCTTATTAACGCTGGTAGAGTTAACGACTGACGTGGGAAGATTATTCCATTTATCAATTACCTTAAACGTAAAGAAGTTTTTAGTGATATTAGTAATGAAACGTCTGCCACGCAACTTAAATCCGTTATTACGTGTATTGCTATTATCGAAACTGAACAGTTTGTCAAAATTTACGTTATCGATGTTATTAAGGATTTCGAAAACTTCAATAAGCTCCCCCTTAATATCCTACTTTCGAGGGAATGCAAGTCTAACTCTTTAATCCTATATTCATAAGGCTTGTTGCGCAGTGACGGAATTAGTTTCGTGGCACGACGCTGAACCCTTTCTAACCTATCAATATCCTTACGCAAATACGGGCACCAAAACTGAACGGCATATTCTAAATGAGGCCTGACGAGGGACTTCTAAAGAGTCAATATAATATCCTTCAATTTAAATTCGAAATTACGCGCTATGAAGCCTAACATCCTATTAGCTTTTGCGCAAGACTCCAGGCACTGGTTCCTAACTTTTAAATCGTTAGATACGCGTACGCCTAAATCTACTTCCTCGTCAACGCTCGCTAACTCTCTATCATCCATCGTGTACGTGTAATTATTGTTAGGAGAACCTATATGCAAAACTTTACATTTGACTACGTTAAATTGCAGCTGCCACTTATCCGACACTCCATAATCCTATTTACATCGTCTTGGAGCCAATTTCTATCGTCGTCGTTAACAACCTTATCGCCTATTTTAGTATCGTCCTCGAATTTTGACACGATACTAGTCAATCCTACATCTATGTCGTTAATGTAAATTACGAATAGCAATGGGCCAAACACTGAACCCTGTGGGACACCGCTACCTACATCCAACCACCCCGATTCACTACCATTAACAACGACCCTCTGTCTCCTAGCACGAAGCCATTCCTCTAACCAGTTAGCTACCTGACCGCGTATACCGTGCGCTTTAACCTTCGCAATTAATCTTCTATGCGGAACTGTATCAAACGCCTTTTTAAAATCTAAATAAATAACGTCAGCCGCTCTACGCCTATCGTATTCCGCACTATTTCGTTATAAAATTCTAACAAATTAGTTAAACAAGATCTATGGCGTCGAAACCCATGCTGACTACTATTAATCAAATCTCTACATTCTAAGTGATCGATGATACGATCCCTAACTACGGATTCTAAAAGTTTACCAACAATTGACGTTAAGCTAATGGGCCTATAATTGCTAGCTACTGTGCAGTCGCCTTTTTTAAAAATAGGCGTGACGTTAGCTAATTTGAAGTCTTCAAGAAATATCCCCGTTTCGAGTGACTGATTAAAAATCTTCGTTAAGGGGCCAACGATAACGTCCTTCAAATCGTTCAAATGTCTGGGATAAAAAGCGTCAGTGCCTGGAGCCTTGCTAACTTTTAGCCTATCGATATAATGCGCAATCTCAGCCTCGTAAACAGTTATTTCATCCAAAATAGTCTCGCTACTAAATGGAACGATATCGTCCACGTCGGGGACATTATTTACGTCTTCTACGGTAAAAACTGTCGCAAAAAAGTTATTGAAAATACCCGCCATCGCCTAAGCGTCAGAAGCCAAAGCGTCGTTAACATCCACTAGAGGGCCTATGTTATCTTTTATCGGCTTACGATTATTGACGTATTCAAAAAACTTTTTGGGGTTATGTTTACTATCCGCAGCCATAAGTATCTCTAAATTACGCTTAGTATTCCTAACTGATCTTTTAACCTGACGTCTAAACTCGATATATCTATTAAAGTTAGCTGCCGTGCCATTGCGCTTATTAAGTCTATACGCTCTGTTACGCTCGTTTATGAACTCACCTATTTCCCTAGTCCACCACTTGTGCCTACCATGATTTCTAGCGCGCTTGGGCCTACGAAGAATAAACTCCCTTTCAATATTCATAAAACTTTCTTTAAACGCCTCCCAATGCAAATTTGTGTCATTACCCATAAATAAGTTATCCCAGTCCACTACTCTCAACCTATCTGCAAAACTATCAAAATGAGGGACTTCTATTACGTTACTATCCTTAGTGTTTTCTATCAATAACTTAAACCTTAGAATTTGATGATCACTACATCCTAAACTCTCGCCTACTTCTAAATCTTCGACTATACAGGGTGTACATAAAGTCAGGATCTATTTTTGTGAAGCACTTGGAAATTATATGGAATTCAATCATAAAATGATAAAGTGGTAACATTTATTAAATAATTAAGAGTAGGATTCGACGTGACGCCCATCAGTATCCCTGCACAGCTCAAATCGTTCCGCAGCATTTCTAAACACATTCTGGAGCATTTGCGGGGTTATGTTATCTGCAGCAGTTCGTATACGTGTACGTAAGTTTTCAAGACTCGTAATCTTCGTCTGATAGACGTGCGATTTGATAAAGCCCCATGCAAAGAAATCTAAAGGGGTTAAATCTGGTGATCTCGCTGGCCAAGGTCTGTTGCTTCCGCGTCCGATCCAGCGATTTGGAAAACATCCATTTAGATAATCCTGAACAATTTTGGCATAGTGACAAGGAGCACCATCATGTTGATAGACGACGGTACTAACAATCATATCCCCGTCGTCTATCAACATGATGGTGCTCCTTGTAGAAGCAATATCCGCGGATAGGATGACAAGTCAACGGATAGGACGCAAAAAGTATATTTGCTCCGGTTATATGGCTAAATTATTGGCATAAATAGATTCAGCATACACGATTTAACTAAAATTCATATTTTAGTAAAGGATATCTATTGCAGATAAATTAGAATTTGTCCTGTTTGTATGTATGCGGGCCAGAGTAACCGTTATTACGGAGATGTAGTACGTTATTACATTATCATTTGTATAATTTAGGTCTCGGGGGTACGGGGGCGGAGCCCCCGTAAAGATCACGCATCACAAATTGATAGCCTTACCGATGCGTGGTAAATAATTATACGCCTCATTGCATCCATCAGTAGCGACTTCATGCATTTTTTTCAACACTCGAATCATTCCCTTGCTTGAGAAAAACTTGCATACTCACATGAAGTCATCACACACAATGAATCTAGATACACCACTCACACAATGGACAAACAACAACTGTGAATCGCTCAACCAAGTCTTCAAACAAGCCATTGACGTAGGCCTAGGCCGTATAGGAGCATCGCTAGCTGCCAAATGACATCAACATACGAACAGGACGAATTCTAATTTATTTGCAATAGATATCCTTTACTAAAATATGAATTTAAGTTAAATCGTGTATGCTGAATCTCTTTCTGCCAGTAATTCAGCCATATAACCACAGCAAATATACTTTTTGCGTCCTATCCGTTAACTTTTCGCCCTATCCACAGATAGGACGTCCTGTTCAGAAAAAAAGACGCGCCCAATAAATGGCTTTTTTAAACAACACAAGATATTTCTAAGTTTGCTAGATAATATGACATCATTTGAGCATTAGTAGTTTTTGAATTGTTGACTTTACTAAAATTGACACCCTAGTGAAGCAATCTTCTCGGTAATGGAGCTTGTGAAGTCAAAACATTGTGCTGCCCTCACTAACGAACACCTGACTGAGCTTCTTCGTACCGCCTTAACATCACATCAGCCAGACTTTAAAGCATTAACAGCCAAAATGAAGACCCAAACTAAGCCTTCTACAAGCAGTAATTAAACAATTTAATAATGTGAGTATAACTATATGTATATGTTTTCAATAATTAAATTCTTTTTAAAATATTTTGCGGCTCTCGTACATCTGAAAAACGTCGTATGTGGCTCTTGGGTCCAGGAAACTTGGCCACCCTTGTCTATAGATGATCGTCTGAAATAAAAATAACACTAATTAAACTGTGGTTTTCAACAATACCACACATTTGAACAATATTTGTCACAGCACATATTTGTCTTATTCTAATATTGTGATAATAAAAGGAGGAAGTAAATGTAAAACTGGGCCTAACCCATGACAATACATGATTGTACTACGTTTTACTATAATGTGATAATTCAGTTGTGTATCTAGATAGCAGACACCTATAATAAACAGTATAGGTTGATTAGTTAACAGTATTTCAGTTCGAAACTAAAAAAATTATCTGCATAAAGTTTCAGGTATTTTCTAGATGTTTGTTTATATTGGCGTTTCCATGGCAACCGCACATCAAAAACTGAGGACACTTAAAAATGTGTTCATTGAACACTAAGGACTAATACAAAACATAACTTTCTGTACACGGGGGGAATTAAAATTGTTTAAATCGGGGTCTGGCCGCTCGCCTAAAAGAGCCCAATAGCGGCGCACGTTTTTGTTTTCCTTTTCGCATAGCTGTAGAAGTATTTTGGATTTTCCTTTATTGCTTCTATCGCCTTTTCCTCTTCCCTCTGTATGGCCCTTAATCAGGGTTTGTATTTCGCTATCGATACCCTCCAGTTTTTCTTGTATTACTTTCCTGGTATTATCTCCGCAGTTAGCTAACTTCGCCTCCACTCTTTCTTTTGCGGAATAATCTTCTTTTGTCTCTCTAACCAACTCCTCTTTCCTTTTGGCTGTGATTTCGAAGCATATTTTTAAAAAATTTTCAGCGTTTTTTCTCCCAAGGTTGTTAACATTTCTTCAGTTGTTTTATTCTCTAAAACTGTTCTCCACTCTATTTGGGCCATGTGCGATCTGATTGCTTCCCAATTTATAGTCTTGGAGTTTAAGTTAAAGGCCCCAAATTTGCTTCTTCCTCAATATGTGTATTGTTTTTTAATATTGTTGTCATATTTGTTGATATCTGGATTAAGTTGTGGTCTGAGATAATGGTTGGGGTTATTTTTATATTAGCAATCAAGTTCGTGTTACTCATGAATACCAAATCTAGGCATTTATTTTTTCTGGTGTTTTCTGTTATCTCCTATGTCAGCATAAACTCATTTGTGAGAGTCATCAACATTTTTGCTTGCTCCTGTTCTTCTCTAGTGGCCCCCTTGTCCTGGTGTATATATATATATATATTCCTATCCACCTTTTTGTATTTTATAAATGGGAAGTTAAAGTATCCGCAGATCATTATATTGGGGGATGGAGGGTTTATGGCCTTTATTAGCTTTCTGATATCATCAGTGGCCCCCGAGAATTTTTCGGTTGGGGTGTTTGGAGGTCTATAGATGACTATTAATATCACATTTAGTTTTTCTATTTTCACTGCGAGGAGTTCCACAAAGCTGTTTGATTTACTTATTATCGTCTCTGTCATATGACTTTCCTGTACATATATAGCACAGCCACCTTTACGTCTCGTTGTTCTATTTGCTCTTAGTAAGTTGAAGCCCTCTATATTTATCAATACAATGTTCGCAGTTTTCACAATTTCCTTGGCAATCCTTAAGATGAGTTTCTGTGAGGCATGCGATGTCCGCCCTTGTTTCGTCCATAAATCCTTTCAGGTACGAAACTTTGTTGAATGATTGGTTTGGTCTTATTCCTTGAATATTAGCCATGACAATATTTATGTTCTTTGTATGCATGTAGGTTTGTATAGAAAAACGTAAAACCTTTATTAAGACGTGTATGCGGACAGGTACTAGACCCTTCAAAGGTGGTAATAAAACACAAGAAGGAGAGAGAGGAGAGAGAGAGAGAAGATACATTCGTGGCCATGTCGCATCGCATAATGGTGTCTTTCGAGCCATCCTGGAGGGGTTTAGCATTACAGCCACTTGACATACGATCCAGCCAATCGTATTGTGTAATCTGTTTCTTTAGAGGGTAAACAGCCAGTCGCCTTAGAAGAGAGACTTACATACACATATATAGGCTAGTTGCAGTGGCACCACCACTCACAACAAATTCTTAAATTAAAATGTAGCCAACCTGTCGGTTCACAAACCTCCTCCGCCAGTCGAAACAGCTAGAGAATACATCAGGACTTTCACACACACACACACACACACACACACGTATCGTTTATATATACACATCCTTCATTTCCATTAATATTTGTTTATGTGATGTAAAGGAGAAATAAAACATAACTACATCATTCTGTCTATTTACTATATATAATTCATGGAATACATTCGGTAAATATGTATATGCATTAGATGCAAAACAGGGACAATACATACATTGTTTATTTAACACACGTTTACACCAAACATAAAAATAACAACCCGTAGAGAAAAATTGTATATACATCAGACGCAAAAACAGGAATAATACAAAATGGAGTTATTTATTATATATATATATATATATATATATATATATATATATATATATATATATATATATATAGGCATCAAAACAAAAAATAATACAGCTAGTACAGAAGAATTCTCTATACAACAAAATCACAATACACAATACATGTTTAATATATATATATATATATTGGTGAAGGCCGCTTCTGGCAAGCTTCAATTTCAATTTAAGCAGAAAGCCACAGACAAGAAGGAAAGAAACATCTATCATGTTGGAAAGGGACTATATTTTGTACATTGCAACGTTTCAAGCACAAACTATGCTCATCTTCAGGCAAAAAATTCTAAAAAGTTAAAAACAGAATATTAAAAACCATAATGACAAATACAAACAAAATAAAGTAGGAAAAAAATTCACAAGCTTTAAAAACAATGAGTCACAATAAAAAAAAATTCTAAAAAGTTAAAAAGAATTAAACACCATAATAACAATTATAAAACAATAGGGAAAAAATTTCACAAGCTTTAAAACAATGAAAGTGACACTAAAAAAGAACAATGAATAACAGTTATAAAAAGTAAAACCCCAAAAAACTAAAATTCACAAACTTTTAAAAACACTAAAAAATGAAAAACCCACGCTAAAAGGAACACACCTTAAGTCTAAGCAGCACAGATTCCGAGGCAAAACTAATATAAATAGAATCATCTAAAAACAAGTAAAGGTTGGTTGTTGAAGATGTTCAGTTTAGACGGAGGGGAACGGATGAATTACACTGGTCAACACTCATTTTATTGCCAATCATATTAGAGTGATTTTGGGGTAACTTTATGGTGTGATTCCGAATATGACATCGGTTTTGCTAGATTGGCCCTAATTTATGAGACAATTGGTACCCCATTGAAACACGTAAAAATGCAAAAAATTTAATGTTCAGGCGGAGCCTACTTACAAATCGCATTGAAATTGTCTCAAATCATACAAAAGTAAACACATGAAATACATAATGGCATTTTATTCGGTATAATAACAGATAAACACAGTAAGCTGATTCGCATAATTACAATTAATGTATAGTAAATCTCTGTTTGTACGATTCTCTTTTATGTGGGTTATCAGGACAATCACGTTGGAGGTTCCAGCAATAGTCTGCCATCATGTGTCTGTCCCATCTGCCTTGATACCTTTCCTCCATCACCTTGATATCTTGATGAAACCTCTCCCCTTGTTCCTCGCTAAAATCACCAAGATTATCCGGAAATCTGTGTAAGTGGCTATGGAGAAAGTGTACCTTTATGCTCATATTAGTACCCAACTTTTCAAAGTTTGTGAGCATGTTTTGCATCAGTTCTTCATAATTGTCTGCTTTGTGGTTGGTTACCCAAGAAGTTCTTGACAACTGAGACATAACTGCACCAGGCAGAAGCTTCAACACCATTCATAAATTTTGTGAAATTAGAATCCTTGATAAGTGTACGGATTTGAGGGCCATCAAAGATTCCAGCTTTTAGTTTTTCCATACTTAGTCCAGGGAACGATCTACAAATGTATTTGAAGCAGACTTTGACAGACTGAGGTCCCGTATCAGATCATTGAGTTCGTCTTGGGAGAACTGCTGAGGTGTTGAAATGCTTCCTTCATAGTCACTTCCACTACTACCACCTAAGTCCTGAATTTCTTCAAATTCTGACAACGGAAGGTCGGGCAGTGTGGTAAACACTGGTATGGGAACGTCTTCGCTGTGTGACACAGGTCGCCTTGCTGATTCCAAATTGGGATAATCCCACTTGAGTTTCTTGTATCGATTGAAACCTTTCACATTAACCACACTGTCAACTGACTACTGGTTGGGTGGCCGATGACTTATATACGGAGGGGGAATATTCTAGAATGATCGCGGAGTAAACACTAAGAATATTCGCGTGTCTCACCATCTAGAATGTTCCGGTAGTTTTCCATATGCACGCGTTATGGTTACGTTTCCTATTAATTGAGGGTATTCATTATCTCAAGAACTAGAGCCAAATCGGAAAAACTACTTTCATTTTGGAATTCAGCAACCCCAAAATACCCTAAATTCGTACGAATTTCCTTGGCAACGAAACAAAAATTTTTTTTTGTTGAGCTGTGTTATCAGAGTTAAGCGAAGGGGAGAGTGTTTTAATATACAGGGATTCTAAAAGTCTTAAAGTTTGCTCACACGGAGCGGAATCTAAAATGTTAAAATTAGCTAAAGTTATATCCACTTTGCATAGAAGTTGGCTGCGTATAGCTGAAACTTCTTTAGTTCTCAGTGGTTTGTCAGTTCTATGGCTTATGCCCATATGGGCACAGAAACGCGACTCGAGGCTCCGCACAGTGCTGCCAATATAGCTCCGATCACAACGGGGACACTTGAATTCATAAACAACAGCACTGCGCAGAGCATCCGATACACGGTCTTTAACATTAAAAAATGAGCCAATAGAACGACGGTTAACAAATACTAGTTTAAAATCTATTTGACAATAAAATTTACTAAGAAGTGGCAAATAGATTTTAAACTAGTATTTGTTAACCGTCGTTCTATTGGCTCATTTTTTAATGTTAAAGACCGTGTATCGGATGCTCTGCGCAGTGCTGTTGTTTATGAATTCAAGTGTCCCCGTTGTGATCGGAGCTATATTGGCAGCACTGTGCGGAACCTCGAGTCGCGTTTCTGTGCCCATATGGGCATAAGCCATAGAACTGACAAACCACTGAGAACTAAAGAAGTTTCAGCTATACGCAGCCATGTTGTTCTATGAAAGTGGATATAACTTTAGCTAATTTTAACATTTTAGATTCCGCTCCGTGTGAGCAAACTTTAAGACTTTTAGAATCCCTGTATATTAAAACACTCTCCCCTTCGCTTTACTCTGATAAAATTCAGCCGTTCCCCTCCGTCTAAACTGAACATCTTCAACAACCAACCTTTACTTGTTTTTAGATGCTTCTGTTTATATTAGTTTTGCCTCGGAATCTGTGCTGCTTAGACTTAAGGTGTGTTCCTTTTAGTGTGGGTTTTTCATTTTTTAGTGTTTTTTAAAAGTTTGTGAATTTTTAGTTTTTTAGGGTTTTACTTTTTATAACTGTTATTCATTGTTCTTTTTTAGTGTCACTTTCATTGTTTTAAAGCTTGTGAAATTTTTTCCCTATTGTTTTATAATTGTCATTATGGTTTTTAATTGTTTTTAACTTTTTAGAATTTTTTTTTTTAGTGTGACTTTCATTGTTTTTAAAGCTTGTGAATTTTTTCCCTACTTTATTTTGTTTGTATTTGTCATTATGGTTTTTAATATTCTGTTTTTAACTTTTTAGAATTTTTTGCCTGAAGATGAGCATAGTTTGTGCTTGAAACGTTGCAATGTACAAAATATAGTCCCTTTCCAACATGATGGATGTTTCTTTCCTTCTTGTCTGTGGCTTTCTGCTTAAATTTATATATATATAGAGGGTCCGCAAAAAAAAAGGAGCATGACGAAAATTGCTCTCACGCCCGCATTTTTTGCCGGACCCTTAAATGTTATATATCTAGCTAAAGATAAAAGAGCCCAGAGTTGTATAAAACACATTTCATCAAAATCGGTCATAAAATAAAGATTTTATGGCCACAAACGTGCAATGACTAAAAAAAGTGAATTTCCGCGTAAAAATTTAGTTTTTCTCATTACAAATTTTTTTTTTCAGATGCCTAAATAATTTTAATCAATAAAAATGATAATATGCCCTTTTCTAAAGAAGATAAAATATTAATAAAACATTATAGACTTGATAAAAATTATGGCGCAATAAAATTATTACAAGAGTTTCCGAATAAACCATGGTCGAAAGGAGGTTTGGACAAGCTGTTAAGAAAAATCGACGAAACTGAAAGTACTGAAAGGAAACAAGGAAGCGGGAGGCCAAGATCAGTTCGAACCGAAGAAAACATCAGAGATGTGGAACTAAGAATTTGTAGTCAAGAAGGCAGACCAGGGACTCACGTGACACCGTCCGGAATTGCTAATGAGTTGAGCATATCCGAAAGTAGCGTCAGAAACATTATTAAAAACGACCTTGAACTAAAACCTTATAAACGGATACACGGGCAGAAATTAACTGAAATTAACGAACAGAAAAGAGTTGTTTGTTCTGCACGCATGTTAAGAAATATCACTCCCGAAAAAGTAGACCTCGGCTTTTTTACTGACGAAAAGAAGTTTACGGTAGAACCACCGCTAAATTCCCAAAATGACAGAGTGTATTCAAGAGTTAATCGTAAAAATGAAATACCAGATGATAGACTTTATGCTACCTGTAATCATTTTTCTGCCAGCGTAATGGTATGGGTCGGTGTGTCTAGACTAGGCAAGACATCTGTTTTTTTCATAGAGCCAAACATCAAAGTAGACGCCCGCTATTACACTGAAACTTTGTTGGAACAAATGCTGCCCGAAATGAGACGATTGGCGAATAATGGTTACTTCTTATTCCAACAGGATGGCGCTCGGGCGCATACCGCTAAGTCAACTATTGAATTTTTAGAAAATAATGTTCCTGAATTGCTTTACCCAAAAGATTGGCCCCCCTAATAGTCCAGATTTGAATCCCGTAGACTACGGAATATGGGAAATGTTGGCTGAGAAAGTGTACAAGCATAAGATCCGAAATGTCGAACATTTGAAAGAAGTTATCGTACAAAAATGGGAAGAAATTACCCAAGATCAAGTAGATAAAGCTATAGATCAATTTAGGCCCCGATTACGAAGGGTTGTAGAGGTTTCTGGCAAACATATCGAACAATTTTTTTAGTCTTATAATTTCGTTTTCTTTGGAAATTGTAAAATTATATGACATGTTGTAGTAAAACTTTTATATTTTCTTTAATGTTTGACGTATTGACATGAAATTTGGTACTAACTTAGTTTATTTGTTGCTTATTTGCGTAAAATAAGTTATTTGTCATTATGTGTAAAAATAAATGTACAGTAAACATTTTCGTCATGCTCCTTTTTTGTTTGCGGACCCTGTATATATACGCATCAAAAAATGGGAAAATGGAAATACATGCTTTAAGGTCAGTTTCTACTACGCTTAAATAAAATAGTAAACTCACACGTAATCGAGTCCACATTTACATCCTCATTGCTCTGTACTACACACTAAATGCGATTTAACATTACTCACCACTTAAAGTATGCGGGTGTATATATTCAATATAAAGGGCTTTCAACTCGCTTGATACTATTTTGTACCCACTTTACAATTGGGAGTGAAACTATCACGCTCTTTAAATACGGATAGAATAGTCAAAAGCACGCACACAAAGATGACATCGTTTGCTACAACATCACCATTAAATTCAAGTTCATAAACACTCCTTTCCAAACGGGTATTTATTCTTTCCACACTAACCTTTATAACTGTAAAATCTTCTTCACGGCAATTGAAGTATGTTTCTTAATCGTGTCGACAACTGCGTCTTATAAAGAGAAATAATTTTTCAGGGTGAACAGTGAAGGCGAGTTCATCCCTGTACCGTTCTAGTCCTTTGTAACAAAGTTTGTGATATTTCGAGGAGTCTGTACCTTCTAAATATGTATCCAGTTCCAAACCATTCTCGCCTTGGTCATCCACACATTTGGTAAAATCGTCGAGCAGGGCAGTGTACGCTATTCAAGCACCGTGTCAAAATAGCGCATATCACGTGCGTCTAATATAGGTTTTAGTTTACGGTAATCGACGACTTCAAACATTGTCGAGAATGAAACGGTTTCGCGTGGAGATAAGGACGTTATTGTCAGCAGCATTCTTCCACATCAGCCGGATATCAACGTATGGTTGGTTTGTATCACGATTTACGCATAGCGTACAAATAATGGCGTATGAGGGTGCATCACTAATCTGTTCTCTTTTTATGCCTACACCGACAGGTATTTTATAACTGTCCTCACCCCACTTCCCAACCACCACGAAGATTCTGTTCATCTCTTCAACACTTAAATAAATAAGATTGCGTCTACCAGAGTTTGATTGTCTATATTTCGTTTCAAGTACATAATTAATAGCACCAGTATTACGCCTGAATACACGCACAGACTTCAACATGGACACGTCGTATACTGTATTGAGGATGCAGCTCAACGGAAGCTCCATCTTTTAATAGCTTTCTATTGATCCTGCGAGGAGAGAACGTCTAGTCGGGTCAAGCTCTGAGGTGCGCTGTTTAACTCGACGGGGCTGTACGGAGCGGTTGGGGAGGTGGGAGGTGTGGGGTGGGTATGAGTCACACGGGTTGCGTCATGAACGCCGGCAAGCGTTTGTAATGCAGATTCGTGTAGGATATTGTTCGAACATGAAAGGCTTGATGCTCACTGGTAAATCATCCGAATATTTAAACCTGCGACCCATTATACTGACTAGGTGTTTAGAGAAGTTTTCCATCTGCGATACATGAAGTAAGATCGGTTTTAATGACTTATCACACACACTTCCTCAAATCCGCACCATACATCTTCTACAACGTTCAGGGGTAAATGTATTCCCTATTGTACCTTCTCAAGTAAGAACTATGCACATATAAAATTTATTAGCACTCTGGCGATCTATTTGAGAGAAACGTGTGTCCATACTTGGCCTTTCTGCTGGAAAAACGATACTCGTCCCTAAACTCTACTTAAAATTCGCATAAACGTTTATCTACAATTTCTCTGCGCACCTCATCATCATATACATGGATGTAGTGGTAGAAATATTTTAAATAACAAGATTTACATTCAGCATCCCAGCATACGCGTCCTCGGTGTGATGTAACATGGTATAATATCTCCTGTCACATCAATCATCAACAAGGTTCACACCCCAGATCCTTTCTTTCACATCACGATATATGTGCTCTTTAGTACAGTTTAACTCTACAGCATATTCCATTGCATCGTTTGAACAGCGAAACCCCACAATGCTCTCACCAGAATAACCATTGAGTATTTGGAAGTCTTGCTCCGCATGCTTCGCACGAATTAATATGACCTTAAAGGTTTGGTTTGAAAGGAGGGGTGACTAGAAATTCTTTGAGTGTTCACCACATCTGTAGACTTTAGCGAATATCACTTCAGGAATGTGGAGCATGCAATATCATCGGTCGCCATCGTTATTTTCCGTCTACGCGAGAATTCTTTAACAGGTGAAAATATACGTCTGAGAACTAGTGCTTGCGGGGGTCAACTGAGCATGCAGGCAGGAGATATGACCCACCAGCTGGATTAGTAGCAGGAGTCACGTGACTCTTTTTATTGATCAATAACATACAGTGGGTGGTGCATAGATTTTTTCTTGTACACACACACATACACACACACACACACACACAAAGGAGAAAATGAAACATCAGCTGAAACATAATTTATTTTAAATGCACGTAATAAATAGGAAAATAAGGAAACTAAAATTTCGTCAACAAATAAATAAACTCTGATATACAAATTATTTATATAACAAATATTCACGCCTCACGGTATCGAAACGGAACAGTGTCGTAGGTGCCAGGCACCTGGTATCTTTTTCTGTATGTGTTACGACACACTTTCGGCGCCCTAAGTTCCTTTACGCCCCCAACTTCTGCGCCCGAAAGTTCTGAGTTCCAACAATCAGGTGGGGTGGTTGGCCACCCTCATTTCCATAATCTTCTAAACTCACCAACTCTTTAAGCGAAACAAATTTGACGATCTGACGGTTCGCCTGGTTAAGAGTGATACCGTTAGCCTTCAAGATGTACAGAGTGTCCATAAATGTTTACCCTGAAAACAGTAGGCTCTCATGTTTTAATGACGAATCTTACATCCGTTTTCTTTTTACAGGTGATCTCGTACACGCATAGAGTTTCTGTGCTGGTGTGTTTCGTCTACCGCATTCGCCGCTAGGAGCGCTGTAGTAGCTGTTCAGTTAAGATGGCGTCTGTGACAGAGAAGGCACAATGTGTTGTGTGGCTTGTAGAAACAAAATCTCCTGTCAGTGTTCAGCGAAGATTCAGAACAAAGTATGGAAAGAATCCACCTGATGTGAAGTTAATTAAGTCGTGGATGAAAAAATTCTTGGAAACTGGAAACGTGGAAAAGGGAAAGAGCAGTGGTAGACCATCAGTTTCCGATGGGACGGTGGAAAACATTCAAACTGCTTTCACACGGTCACCAAGAAAATCGGTAAGACAAGCTTCATGCCAACTAAAGATACCGAAGTCTACGGTGCAAAGGGTGTTACACAAACGTTTGAAGTTACACGCCTACAAGGTACAAATTGTTCAAGAACTGAAGCCTGATGACCGTCCAAAACGTGAACAATTCGCTATTGACACTTGACGAGGATAATGACTTCTTGTTACGTGTCTGCTTTTCAGACGAGGCTACATTTCATCTTAGTGGTAGAGTCAACAGACACAATGTGCGTATTTGGGGATCGGAAAACCCACGTGCCGTAAGGGAGCATATTCGGGGCAGTCCGAAGATCAATGTCTGGTGTGGACTAATGCAGGACCAGATAATTGGTCCTTTCTTCTTCGCTGAGAACACTGTTTCCGCAACTGTGTACCTGGATATGGTCACCAATTACGCCATCCCCCAGCTGCAGGACAGGCAGCCAACTGTCATCTTCCAACAAGTTGGGGCACCCCCTCATTGGGCGTATGTTGTTCGTAAAACTCTCGACGCAACATTTACAAATCGATGGATTGGCAGGGACGGGCCAATCCCATGGCCCCCAAGATCACCAGACATTACCCCGCTGGATTTCTTTCTCTGGGGTCATGTTAAAGATTTGGTTTATGCAACAGTTGTTCCAGATATCAGGACATTGCGAGAACGCATTACGGATGCAATTGCAACAGTTAACTCACAAATGTTGGAAAATGTGTGGCGTGAGTGTGAATACCGTTTAGACATTTTACGTGCCACTAGGGGTGCACATGTGGAAGCTTATTACGTTCATTAACTATGTATCAAAACTTTGTATGTTTATCTACTTATGATTAAAACTGTGTTTGAATACGAGTGTTTATTTTAAAGTTATAGCATGCTTTAATCAGGGTAATCATTTATGGACACCCTATATACTCCACCCCCCTACCCTCACCTCCTGTTGAGACAAAAGAATCAGCGTAGGCGCTATCTCCATACTCGTCCTTGACCTCGTCAGTCAACTCTCCTAGAAATTCCCCAATAGGAGGCATATATACACCTTCCCTCTCCGTGAATATCACACTATCTGTGTCTGCGTTTAAAACTCTCCGTCTAACAGAATCCAGTAGACACCAAAGTTTGATACGGGTTTAGGCTGTTGTGAAACTGGCTACAGGTATGTTTGTAACACGTGATGTATCTGTAGCCAATTCGGTCCGGTTGTACCTTATTATGTACGTATTACCCACATTCAAGAATTCCTCCATGACCTCTTTATCGATGGCATTGGCGTAATCCCACACTTCGTTATAACTATGAGCTTGATGGACGTTCCCATTTTCTGTATTCTGGGAGAGTTTCCTCCAAAGACTATTTAGGCACAACTTTGCACTAAAGCGCTTGCCAGGGTTCCTCACAATTTGGCCCCGTTCAAGATGTATCTCTTGAAGATCACGGTAGCGTTGAATATATACCAATTTTTCATCTTCGGTCTCAACTCCTCCCCGGTATCCTGATGCTTCTACCTTATCCTTCAAATAGTATTTATATATGCTGTGAAAAGGTTGGGGAGGTTCTGAAACCTCCACACCGCATAAATCTTCAGTAGTCTGTACCCGTGACGAATGGCTAGGAACAGCTTCGGACTTGTATATCCGCCTCTGATCTTCCTCTGGTTCATTGTGTGATTACAGTCCCCATTGTTCTCCTCTTCGCACTTCACACACAGAGGGAATATGAGGTTGTGGTCTGTATCAACGGGCAAGATTAGCATCCATAAGTCACGAGGGGGGAGAGCACTTCTTCGAAAGAAAGTCCGAAATATTTCTCGTTCAAATTAGCTGAACCCACCAGTTATTCAGGTGCGCCTATCGGGTACGGATTGTTCTTCATCACGTAGGGGTATAAAAAGAGAATTCGTATTAATGGAGTTTCACGCCCTCCGTAGGTGGAAAGTATAATTTGAAGGGGTTTCTGCAACCACCAAACAAACAAACAAACAAACACCATTGAACGATTCATGGTGTTTGTTTCTTCTCGGAACTGTTCATCTGTTTCCATCCGTACATCATATTCGTGTTCCCACAAAACCTTGTGAGTGAACTGAGAGCTTATAAATTGATCGGGGGCACGGGTCCATGCGAGACTGTCGGCAGGAGATCTGCAATGGATATCTCCTATGATACCACACTCAGGACGTGGGCAATTTCGGGCATATCATACTTTTCCGAGTCCGAATTTCACTCTGGCTAATATGTATTTTTATGTAAAATTTAATTCTAAGAGGAGTTTCTTTTCTGCAACTTTTCCCAAAAATCGCGTTATCATGTTCAAAATTGCGGTTTTCTGTTCTATGTTGAAATACCGAATATTCAATTGAACACAACCTCATATTTTTAACCCTTTGTCGTAATTTGTTGCCATTTAGACACATTAACCCTGCTTAACTCTTACACAAGTTTAATACATACATACATAAGAAAAAAATCTACTCCATTTGAATCTTTGTAACCATTTGGACGCAGAAGGCGAAGTTCAACATTCTCTCAATAGATGGCTCTGAGCAATTATACCAGTTATAATTGTGAAGTAGAAGTAAGTGGACGCCATTTTTGTCGGTAAGTGTTTTTTGTAATTTTCCTAAGTTCAATCTCCATTATTATATTTGTTTTGACGATAATTTAATTCTAAAAGTATTAAGGAAGCTCCTTGTTTACTTTGTTTAAGTAATAATTTTAATAACTGTGAAGAAAAGACTTTATTCAAAATTCGTTTCGAAATGGACACAAAGTTTTCATAGGGTCAATTTCTGTCTATGATAACACGTGTGTCTAATTGGATACATGAAATGAATTTTTCATTACGATTGTTTTTATGTACTGTTATATATATATATATATATATATATATATATATATATATATATGTTAAACACAGACCGTGCATGGAACAAGGAACTCTTCTGGGAAAATTAAATCCATTATAGTCCGAATAAGTAATGGTAAATGACAAATACCATAGTTTTTCTTTTTCATGATGCAAGCCCGACGTGGGCAACGGGTCTCTCGCAAAGAGGTCCCATAAATATAGCTTCCCTCACCAGCTATCTGCAAAGCAGACAGGATCCAGCTTTGGGACATGGATCTAGGGTTTAAAGCAAGCCTAGCCCTGCTACAGGGCTAGGCTTGCTTTAAACCCTAGATCCATGTCCCAAAGCTGGATCCTGTCTGCTTTGTAGATAGCTGGTGAGGGAAGCTATATTTATGGGACCTCTTTGCGAGAGACCCGTTGCCCACGTCGGGCTTGCATCATAAAAAGAAAAACTATGGTATTTGTCATTTACCATTACTTATTCGGACTATAGTGGATTTAATTTTCCCAGAAGAGTTCCTTGTTCCATGCACGGTCTGTGTTTAACATATAAGTTTCTCAGGGGACCATTCTGCGTTTGTATATATATATATATATATATATATATGTAGAGAGATAGAGAGAGAGTACTAACTACCACCCACTAATTGCCTTATTAGACCTTTGTTGATTAATGGACACATAAATTATTTCATTTAGAAATGTTCTTACAAAAAAAGGTTGCTAAAAATGCTTATATATATATATATATATATATTTATACACCTCATATGCATATTTCAAGTAAAAAAAAATGAACCTACGCTAAAATTAAATGGTACTGAATGACAAGGGAATTTTAAATTAAATTTGCAACGCCAAATTCAGTTTTCTATTACCAAAATAAATATTCATTACCAAATTTAGGTTAAATTGGAAATTAAAAATGCCGGTTGGCAACCCTGATTATAACCAAAAATTATATTCTTTGTCTATATTTATGGCGAAAGAACACTAAACATACTGTTATGAATTTGTTACAGATTGGACAAGAGCGAGAATAAGCACCGACTAGACGTGATGGCCGAATCTGCCCCCAAAACCAGGAAAGTGTCAGGTTCAAAGCTCTCGGATGTTGTGGGCCCGGGGAAGGAGTTCATTCCCAGCGAGATGCCGACTTGGAGAGCCGTTCTTCAGAGAGGGATTCGTCTGCAGGAGGAAAAGTTCCTCATTAATGACATCCAAAGGTCTAAATACCCTATCCGAGAGATGACTGACGAGTTGGCTTCACTCATGATGACTCAGTGGAGGAAGTCGAATGTAAAGTTCTCCCTGCCTGTGCCAATCACGGGAAAATCGCTCTCATATAAGATCTTGTTGAAACGGAAGGAGATGATAGATGTTGTGAACGGGAGAGTTAAGTCTGCTACCCAGGAGAAGAGGATGGCTGATCTGGATAAACTCTGTGAAGTCTGCGTTTGCAAGCATCAGATCTTGTGCGGCTCAGAGGGGAGTGGATGCCCAGGATGCTCCCTCAAGGCCCATGTGAACTGTAACTGTCCTTTGGAGGTGAAGATTCCTAAACTGGACCTTCAGTGGCTGTACTACCAGAGAGTGAAGATTTCCGAAGCTTCAGGAATCTAGATGTCTTTTGTAGACTTCGAAGACAGCAGGAGACAGATCAAAGCAGCGAAGAGGAAGGAGGCTGAAGAAACTTCTGCTGTGAAGAGGAAGAAGAAAGAGGCGGCTACTAATGAGGAGCTTCTCATGAAAGACTGAGGAGGACGAAGAGCCAAACTTGGAAGAAGCTGCAAAAGAAGCCTCTGGCAATGCTGAGGCTACTGAAGCTCCTATGGACGTTCCCGCTGAAGTACCTGCCGAAACTCCAACTTCTGCTACACGAAACTACATGAAAATCCAAGGGACAGCTTCAGCAGCTTTGAGGTACAGGGTGGCAAATGTTCCGGCACCTGGAGTTGCCACTGGCTTCCTGAACGACCTCACCAAGGCCGGTCATCTTTCCAAAGACAAGGCTTACTTGGCCATAGATGGCTTGGAAGTCTGGAGGGCCAAGGAGGAAGTAATGGCCTCATCAGTTGAAGCTCTCACGCAGAGGTCAGAGAAGATCTCTGGGATATTCTTTGATGGCAAGCAGGATAGGAACACAAAGATGTTGAAATATGACGAAGTGACAGGGAGATTTCATCCTGGCAAAGTGATCGAGAAGCATTACACTATCACGTGGGAGCCTCAAGGAAAGTACCTCTTCCATTTCACTCCCGAGGAACCTGAGGAAGGAGAAAAGCCTGCTCATAAGGTCGCTCAGGGCCTGCATGAGTGGCTTCTGGATGAGCTGACGAGAGCCTTGGAGGAGACTCTACCAACACCAACACGGGGTGGTCTGGAGGCGCCATAGCCCTATTGGAGAAGACGCTGGGTCGCAAGTGCCACTGGATGATCTGTCAGCTCCATGTGAACGAGTTCCCCCTGAGGCACTTAATCATCAAGCTGGACGGCCCCGTAACTCCCCGGTCAGGCTTCAGTGGGCCTATTGGAAAACTTCTTGAGAAAGTGAATGAACTTGAGGTCAACTTCAACTTCAAACCAGTGGAAGGAACTGAAGATATCATAGAGCTGCCAGTAGAGATAGTCAAATCTCTCTCCACAGACCAGCACAACTGCTATCTTCTGTTCAAAGCCATCAAGTATGGAAGTCTCAGTCCACAGTTGGCTGGTCTCAATTGCGGACCTCTGAACCAATCCAGGTGGCTCACTACAGCACAGGCCATCTTGCTGTTGTGGATGAGGGAGCACGGACTGAAGGGGGAGGTGTTGTGGAGGCTCGAGGTCCTCGTGAAGTTCTGCCTTAACTTCTACTTCAAAATGTACTACATCAAAGTGAAGCACCACCTCAAATTTGGTCCTGCACACGTTTTTTCAAGCCTGAGGCTGCTGAGGAACCAGACTACCGAGGTCAGGAACATCATCTCTGCTGCAGTGATAAGAGGAGCTTACCACGCACATCCTGAGGACATCCTGGCTTCATTCCTGTGCAGTGAGGATGAGCATCAGAGAGCTTTTGCTGTGAGCCAGATAGAGAAGATCAGAGAAGGAAGAGACTTTGGTGATACGACAGTGAGGCCCCATAAAAATCCCAAAGTCAATCTGCAAGCCACTTCACCTGAAGATCTCATCAACTGGGAATCAGAGAATATTTACGAGCCTATTTTCACCTGCAAGATGACCTTGACTGAACTCGAGGATCTCAAGAAAACTCCACTCAAAGTGGACGCTTTCTCTGTTCATACTCAGTCCTGCGAGAGAGCTGTACAGGAAGTCTCAACTGCTTTCCAAGCTGTGTACGGTCACGAGAAGAGAGATGGGTGGGTGGGAGCCAGGATAAACCATCGAGAAATGCTCCCAGTGTTCAGATCGAAGCAGGACGTACTTAAGAGCTTTTCAGGTTCGAGTGGCTGATGAAGAGGCTGAAGCAATCGTTAATGCTCATAAGAGCTGAAAGTCCTCATAAGATCATAATATAAGATCTTATGAGGCCGCGCTTTTCAGGGATCCAGGAAGAACAGGTGTGTAAACCTACACGTGGAGATGGCAAGTCTCCCGCTACTCGATCAGAGTAGAGCTGGTGAGCCGCGCCTATTATTTGAAGAAAAACTTAAAATTCTTAAGTTTTACGCGAAATCTAAACATTTTTTCAGCACCCAGAAGTGTTGAAACACGCAAGAAAGGAAGGATGAGGTCAGAAAAGCAGCTTTTAGACTAAATCATATGCAGAACAGCTGCGCGCTTTGGTTTGGGTGCCCTGAGGCTGCGTTTGGCAGCCTTCAAATCAGAAAATCGCGATTTCGACCATGAAAATGAGATTTTTCGGAAAAGTTGCAAATAATAAACCCATCTTAGAATTAATTTTTACATAGGAATACATATTAGCCACTTTGTTTTCCAAAATTTCGACCCTGAACCCAGAGAATGATAAGCCCTAGTGGGTATCCATGCCACCAGCATCCGTTAAAGGAGTACGCCGTCTCCTCACCAGTGGCATGGTCTTCGCTTAGACCAATCACCCAAAAAACACGGTCATTGATCTTAATGGCCACTTCCCCCTTGTTGTGAGCATGTTTTATATATACACCGATCTGTTGTTGTTGGTGTATGAGCCAGTAAGCAGCCTTATGCCCATCACTGCGTGGGTTGTTCCGGAGAATTACGGCTAGCGTATGTTTAGGCATGAATTTATTCTTGAACACAGTAAAACACAATGAGGCGATCGTAGTTGCGGCTTGCTACGGGTCGCAGTTGAATCAGACTATGGACATCCTTCAAAAGGCCTGGAAATATACTCTAAGTACGCGTACGTCATTCTCACACTAACGCTCACATTTATCCGCTATATTGTAAGGATTATCTTCATTAAAACTGTTGTAGTACCTCTCAAAATCTTCACGCTCACTATTACTCATGTTGTCATAGTTAAAGTAATGTTTTTTTGGGGGGGAGGGGGGAGTCCTACATAATTTAAAGTGTCTCCGGTGAGGAAAATGTAAGGGAAATACCCTTTTGAAACTTCAGCGTCTACGCACGCCCATCACCTTGGGTAGCTTAGCTAATTTACAAGGCGTGAATAACAAAGTGTCTTTAATCTGAACATTACCTCTTATTTGCATCTGTATAAACTTGTTTCCTCTTTTCAAATGATCACCTGTAAATATCTCGGAGGACTCGTCTTCAAGCATCTCCTTATAAAGGAATTGTTTATGAAATTTTGTGGCGTTGTGGGCAAGAATATATATACAGTCATTTTTTGAATTGATTCGCTAACTTGATAGTATATTTCACAAAGAGCTTCACAGGGGGATTCTCTTGCAGACTCCTTAAAAATATTTGTTCGTTTACCACATTTACAGCATTCATCACACTCGATGTTCATGCACTCGACACAGATAGTCTGGCTTAAAATGAAATCTGGGACAACCGCTTTTGTTTCAAGGTTTGTGTAAGTCTATGTCGTAGTATACAGTTATACATGGTTTATTTTTAAGTTTCTTTCATATAACAAAGAATTTTTATAGCATCTGCCTTATATTTCTCATAACATGTAGTACAACAAATTTCATCACATCTATGCCTGAACTCGCCGCTATCATTCAACGTATGAAACATACCGCACTCTCAAATTCTCAATTTCCTACACGTCCCATTTGATTTATGGAGCTAAAAAAAGTTATGATTGAAAACTGTTCGTCTACACGCACTACAGTCCCTCTTCTCAGCCTAAGCTACTCGACTTTCACATTTGGGGTTTTTACACTGATCGCATACCATGTAGCAATCCTTACAATGTTTCAACAGATCATTCGTAAACTTGACACAACCCTTACACCAGGAGGTGCTCAAACCTGTGCCTGCGAAGCTTTTTCCTACCTTCCTACTTTATCTGATGGCTACCCCCAGATAAAGTTTTAGAGACTGGTTAATAGAAAGAATATTGCAATTAAAACCAGATAATATTTTTTGTTTTATGTATTTTTTATATTTCTTATGTATGCCCGCCTGCGAAAAAGTTTGAGCACACCTGCCTTACACAAATCGTGATGCCTGCCATATTTTCGACTTTTATCATAACTCGTGTAAAGAACCCTTATATTGCGGGTGGGGAGATACGTTGTCCCTGACAATTCTAAAATAAGTAGAGGCTTTGTACGTCCTCTCACACTGCTTTCAAAAACATACACAGTCCTACGACGATAATCCAGCCCACATACAACTATACACACGCCCATTTTCTGCTGTACCCTTCTTAACTCTTCAGGCCCCATATCACAGTCAAATTCGGAGTTTATATGTCATCTGTAAATAGCCAGAATTGAAGTTAAGCGAATAAGGTGTGGCCGTATGTCCCGCAACACGGAAAACGTGGTCTACTGTATATGTATCGTGAAGTTATCCATGTTAAATTCGGTACTACTTTGGAGGCATGCATTAAACGACCCAAAATGTACTCCACATCTACGGCAGCCAGATGTTTGTAGGGTATTACTACCCAAATATCGTGTCTATCCCATTCATCTGATACGAACCCAACGGACAGTCGCGTCCTGGATTCACGTCCCTCACTGCACTGAAGGGCCATCTCCACAGTACGCTTAACTTCGGGGGTCGACCCTGATTACGTATCGGTTTCTAGCCAGGGCTGGGGTGGGGGTGACGCTGCGAACCACCTCCAATAATATGCTTCTGTCTACAGAATGAGATGTCGTTGAAGAGGTGGAGGGCACAGCAGGGGTGGTCCTGAATAGGAATAAGGGGATACAGTTTTATTTCTAGGAGCTACTGTAGGGGTTGCGCCGTAAGACGTAGAGGGTGGGGTTTAATTACATTTTCAAAACTTACTATGGGTTTTACAACCGATGTGCTCGTGGAGCGTTTTACACGTTTTACAGCTGACGTGGAAGGTGTTTCAGCACCGGGTATGTTGCTATGCACTCACTTTCTTCTCGAATTGTCGAGTGGGGTGCTACAGTTGTCGTTGCCGAAGGCTTCTAAACGCTAGCAGGGGTGATGGTGCAGTCTGTAGCTTCAACAACGACTAGACTATCGTCGGTATCATGAACCTCATCTGCAATAGCTACGATGGGAATATGTTGCTGGTACAGCACTTCATTCTCGTTATCATTCACGGTTCTGGGGAAGAGGAAAACAAGACTGTAGAATATAGGGAGTATCACTTAAAATTTTATTATACTTTCTAAATGTTCCACTGAAGAATGTGACGTGTTAGAGATGGATTCTGTTGAAAAATTCCAGTTCACGAGCACTTATACATGCATTATATCCGGTCCTACAGGGTGTGCAAAACCGTGTTTTTGCTTAAAATCATTAAAGATAAGGGGGAACTGTTCTCAAATTTTGTGCAAAAAGTTATATGGTGCTGTTCGACATTCCAGTCAGTATTCAACGAGTTACAAGATGATATTTGGTTCCACAAAGGTGTTTATGATGTTACTTCGATAAAAGGTAATTTGCACACGGTTATTGTAATTGATGATCGCATGTTAGAAATGGATAAAACGTTTGTTGAGACATTTTCAGTGTTCTCCCACCATCTTAACATAAGCGTATTCTTCATCAATCAGAATCTATTTTTCAATAATAGATACATGCGCGATGTATCGCTAAATACACAATATCTAGTCTTATTCGAACAACGAAGAGATGTCACAAATTGGGATATAAGCCAATCAAATGTTCCCGAATGAGCGTAAGGAATTTTTGGAAGTTTATAAAGAAGCTACAAGCCTACGTAACGGATATTTGGTTTGTGACCTTCATCCGCGAAACACGTTTATGGTGCTTCTAAGGACGAATATATTCCCAGACGATCCTGAAACCGTGTATATTCCAGAGTGACAAAGAAGTTAGAGAAATACTGTGAATTAATAAAAATCTACCAATGGCTGCCACGAGCTCTCCAACACCTGTTTGTTAAAAATATTGACGCCGAATTTTTAAAATGCATCTGTGAAATCTGTTTTAACGTTATAAAATGCAATGTACCAAAGAAGGCCACTCATAAGTTGCGCTTACGTCGTTACAAGAGCATAATACGTGCACTCGCTAGTAAAAAGCAAAATGTGGGGAGGAAAAAGCGAATTATTGTACAAAGAGGGGGTTCATTCCTACACAGCTTATGTTCAGTTTTGGGTCCTTTATTGTTTAGTTTAATATAATACAGGAAGTAGTCGTGATTCCACTCACGCGCGGTGTACGCGTCACTACAAAAGAGTCCAGACACAGTTCTAGAACCCTGTAAAAGCAGGCTTAAAAGAATGAAAAGCGAATTGGTGGACCTATTAAACAGTGAAAAGTCTCCTGATAAGAAAAGAATCTTAAACCAAAAAGCTCTGCAGAAATTTCTTCATGAGTACGAAAATTATAAGAATCCCGTGGAGTTCCATTTAGTTGTAAAAAATGGGGATGATACTAATCATGGCGAACCTATAGACGAACAAGTAAAGAACAACGGTGCGAGTCCGCAACATCTTGAACATGTATTATAAAATAGTCTCCCCTATACATTGAGGAATAAAGGACAAAAAATTTATAATCTATTCAATGAGGACCCCATCATACAATGGTGGGATACAGGCGAGGTTGTTGCTGAAGGATCAAAAGTACAGGGTCATCATTGATATCGTACATGATTTGGTGAGAAATTGGGGTAGGCCCTCACCAGCAGCATGGGAGCATTTTAAAGCTAGACTACAGCAAATAACATCCCAAAAACATTCATAGGTAACCAGAACAGGTTAAAAGACTTGGGGAAAGCAACGCATGTACCACAGCTGAACACGTCTTCGCCTCCGGCGGTAACATCTCTGAAGAGGAAGTAGAAAAGACCAAGCAGCAACGCTCAACCCTACTCCCATGCCTCTAAAATACACAAATGGCTAACATATTAAGAAAAAGTTATTACATTTTTAAGCCAGCCTCCTACGTGGGTGGTAATAGACTGTACAGAGGCTTTTATAATGAGGGAATAGGGAAAAAGATTTTGAGAGGTTTTTGCTTGAGCAGGATGCTTATACACTTCATAAACCGGTGAGAAGAAGGTTTAAAACTGCCAAGACATTCGCCGCCTTGGTTGATTCTATGATATTTGGCAGGCTGATTTAACAGATATGCAAAGGTATTCGGTGTATAATGGCGGCTACCGATACATTCAATTCATAATAGATGTATTCTCTGGGTATTTGTGGCTAATTCCACTAAAAAATAAGTCGCCTGAAACAGTTGCTAAAGCCGCAAAAGCGCTGATGTTGAAGGAAATCAGGATTCCTGACTATTTTTGTACGAACATGGGGAAAGAATTTATAGGCCAAGCTTTTCAGAATATGTTGGCAGAGTTATTACACTAGCAATTACAGTATTAGCTATTACACTAGGAATTCTATACATAAGGCATCCTTAGCCCAAAGAGTTCACCGTACCATAAAGGAACGTATACATCGTTATTTCACACATAAAAACAGAACGCATGCATCGTTATTTCACACATAAAAACACATACAGATATATAAACATTCTGGATTCGCTGGCTTCATCATAGAACCGTTCACACCACCGAACGATTGGTACATCACCTAACGAAATTTTAAAAGGAGGTACGCATACAGAGCATGAAGTGATAATCGTAGAGCACCACCACACTCTGTGCCTTTCAAAATCATTGATTATGTAAGACTGTCGCCTTCAGGGAATAAATTCGCAAAAGGATTTCAGCAAGGCTGGACTCGTGAGCCTTTGAAAGTTGGATCTATGAGGCCTAAAGACGAGGTGGTGATGTATTACGTTGAAGATTTGAATAAGGAAGAAATTGCAGGGGGCTTTTATGGTGTTGGAGTTGCATAAAGTGACATTTAATTTAGGATAAAAAGTGTTTAAAATCGAAATATTGTGTAGAAGACACAATGGCAGGGACTAAGCATAAAGATCAAAGAAGCTCTCAAAAAACATTTAAAACGTACATGGGAGGAAATTATCAAAGATGCAAAGAGAAAAATGCGTGGCGGCGGAAATAAAACCTGGAAGAAGAAGCGCACTGTACGGAGGAAGAAGAAGAACAGGGGGTTACCAACTCTTGGCGTTAAACGTAAAACGACAAAAAAAAAAAGAGATGTTCTAAGCGCATAAAACCTATGGTTGACCACTTTTTTAACTGATATAAGTGGGTCATAGACTGAATGCTATTTGTAGTATTACTATTTCTGACGCGACATGGCACGTTTCATCCATCCGAGTAGTTCGAAATGTTGTAAATCGGAGCTGGTCCTCTTTGATAAGCTTCCTACACAAACATCTGTAGAACATAACGACTTTATTACAGTTAACCCGCTAAACACTATTAGCTCACCGAGTGCTCCCATAGAATTTGCGATCCAGCTCAGGCCCTTACTTTTTTGACCCAAGCTGTCTGCACATCTACGCTAATCTACGAATAGCGCATCCAGATGGGACGGATTGCGAAAACGACTACGTCGTATACCAAGAGACAAACTTTCTCCACAGCATATTCAGCCAGTGTGACGTGTTTTTAAATCAGTTCAACATCTCGGCAGGGTCTGCCTACGACCACCTACGGTCCTATCTGGAAAATGTACTTAACTTTTCAAAAGAGGCGAAGGTTATTATGAAGCTAAAGATGAAAGTAGTATAAAGAGTAAGTTTAAAAAATCTAAAAGGAAGATTTACGACTGCTATGAACGATTGCACACAGATTTCACCTTTTAGGAGAAGTTGCTTATGAATGGGATCGATATGAAATTAAAACTCACCCGTACGAACCTTGAGATTTGCTTAAATCTGGGTGCTGACCAAGAAGAGGGTGCTAAGCCAGTGGTAATTCATATTATGGAGACGTATCTCCGCGTACGTCGTATGAAATTAAGGTCTGCTAAGCAGATGGAAATTGAAAAAAATTTACTACATGTCACATTGAAATATCCAATTAATAAAGTTCAGCTTAAGGTTTTTACAGTCCATATAAACCAGTCTACTTGGTTTAACATCCAAATAGATAGAAAATGTCGCTTTTGGAGTTCTGCCTAAAAGGATATTAATTGGATTTCAGCAGCACGCTTCTGTGAATGGAAAATATCAAAAATCTGCATTTAAATTCGAAAATTTCGGCATTAAAAATGTAACTCTCTATGTCAACAGGGTAGCTTTAGGTGGGACAGTGGAAAAGAGTTATTCTACAGATGACGAGGTTTCACTTTGCTTCAGAGATGTTATCACTCTCAAGAAGAGTGAAACCTCGTCATCTGTAGAATAACCTTGCGTATAGCGTTGCTTATTGCGATGGTTTAGGAACCGGTGTAACGCTAAATGAATTCGTCCAGAGTTCGAACCTGTACCCCTTTGATCCCTCACTAGACTTCAGTGGAAGTATAAGCACACATATAGGCCCCCAGCAGAGCGGCAGTATCTCACTGATATTAGAGTTGGACAAGCTTCTAGTCCCGCCTATTAGGGTAGTAGTTTACTTCGAGTCGCAGGCTTGAATCGAAGTTGACAGGTTTAGGCGTGTAGTGACGGACTTTTAAAAATGGACACAGTTACACTCAAGAGAGTGATGAATAGTGACCGATTAAGGCTTGACAAACTTATCGGCCTGTTTGCGAAGAATGAAGCGGTGAAACTTCCAGCCATGAGAGACTGCGTCGCACTTATCATGAATACAAATGTTAGCAGTGGAGAAAGGTTCCATTGGGTAGCCATTTATTTAAAAAAAAGGGAGCGAATGTACTACTTTAATTCACTGGGTGGACATCCATGGAATGATGCTATTATTGTAAAATTTCTCGAACTGCAAATTCCACAAATAGATTGGAATCCTTATCGTTTCCAGAGTTTGTACAGCAATGTCTGTGGGCAGTACTGCTTATATTCCATCATGCATATGACTTGTGGAGGGAAATTTATGGATTTTGTACAATTATTCGACTTGTGTAACTCTAAAACTAATGATGGAATGTTGTGTGTACAGATAAAAAAGCGGTTCCCTTTTGTAGTCACCCGGTGTAATGTGGGAAGTTTTATGTGTGTGTGTGTGTGTGTGTGTGTATATATATACACAGTATATATAATTGTAACGACAAATATCTTCATCAATAATTTTAATTTTTTCCAAATTTACGTTTAAGGATGAGTATTATGTTCTGTAACTATTTTAAAATGTAATAAAAAATAAAAATATAACCAATGTTCATTCTTATCCTATTCGGCTTATACAGAAAAAACATTATTTCTGCAATTAATTCGCATTCGCTTTGTGGTTTGTACAAGAATGTCGAGTGTTTTGTAAAATTTCTGGCCCTTCACCCGCTTCCAAATCATTGGCACTCAGCTGGATTTCCTCCACACCATTCCGGAACACTTTTGCAAAACGCTCCATCTCATCGCCACTGCTTTAATAAAACTTATTCCCTTCAAATTAATCTAACTTGTTAATGTTGGAGGTTATTCGATCCTACCCTGATATATATGAGGGGTCCCGCGTCTTAAGGTACCTAAGCGCCAAAATTAAAATTCGTCAGAAATCGCCTCCAAAGTTCAGCAATATTCTCGCAATAGTATCTCTGTTATTAATTGAGCTAGAACGTTCATTTTTGGCTAAATTAGAGTTCTAAGTACGCTAATGAAGATGTTGATGAGTTTTTGGAATATATTTTCATATTCTATATTTTATATATATTTTTTATTTTTTTATTTCCTTATTATGCCGAACTTTTGGGGAACTTTTGGCTGGCGATAGAGGTGAAAAAAGTAGTTCGCTTCATAAGGTTTTCAACCATACTTCTAGTGTCGTAAGGTCATTATAACCTAAACCACGCGAGAGAGGAAAGGTGAAAATAGTGATATCCATAAAAAACACGTTTTCGCCTGCGGTGGCGCTTAGGTACCTTAAGACGCTCGACCCCTCATATATTGTAAGGCAAAACTGAAAGTTGTGTACGGATTTTCGCACCGCCTTAGACCTACAGCCGGCTGCATAATAATTGTCGTTGACTCCGATAATATATATTCCGGTTTGCTCAATGCAGCAAACCCATTATTTCATACCATAAAAGGGAAATAAATAAAAGAAAATATATGTCAAATTTAAATGACGAGTTGAAATACGAACATATAATTTTCCACTTACAACTCGTGTGTAGAACAATATGGTGCGTCCCTAGCGGCTGGACGTATGGTTCAACAAACACTATCAATTTCTTGCGAAGTAAGAAGCGTGCAATTGTCTACTCCCCGAAATAGCAGCTCTCCCGATTTAGCTCTGGAGTGCAGGAAAAAAATCACTTTTCCATACATATATATATATATATATATATATATATATATAGGGTGACAACTTCTTATAGGGATAAAATTTGAAATTCAAAAACATTTGCCGGCCATTTGTCCAATGTTGCCACCCTATGAGGAAACACCGTAGACGAAATCTCATGGAATTCGGAAAGCATTTAGGGGTGCCTCGAGTCACATGAATGAAACTGTCGCGCGGAAGAAATTTCAAGAATGAACGAGTTTCGACAACGCTTCAAAAACAAAAATGTTTCGAGAATGCAAGTGTATTATATAATTTAATAGAATTGTTTCCTTTATTTCATACTATAGATTATGCAAATCGATTAATTTATTTCATTAAATTAAAATTTTCATAAATAAATCGTTAAATAATATGATGTGTATCAATCTTTGGATGATCAGCTTTTGGTACTTCAAGTTCATTTTGCATATGACTGCCTGACTGAAAACAACGCTTAGAAGTTCTCTCCCGATTCTTTTAAGATATCTAAGGTAATATTTTTTATTTTGATACATTGATTATATTATTATTGGAAATTGTTCTAGAAAAGTTTCATTAATTGTTGGCATAGTTTGATGTTTAAATTATATAAATTTGGAACTGAATTTCATTTCCTATGATAATATATATACGAGTATATATACAGGGCCGTCGAGAGGGGGCGTCAGGGCGGGCCAGTGCTCTTGGGTGTACCTAAGCTGACATCAGGAACGGGTGAGGTCATCGCCTCGGTGGTACATGCTGCGCTCAAAGAATGGAATGTGTCAGAAAAGGTATCAGCTATGAGCTTCGACACTACAGCTTCAAATACTGGTTACTTGTCTGGGGCATGCGTAATTTTGGAGCAGAAACTCGGCCGCCGACTCTTATACCTTGCATGTCGCCATCACATCCTAGAACTTGTCGTTGAGAAGGCGTACATGGAATGCATGGGACCATCATCTGGTCCAGATATCCTCCTATTCTCCCGCTTCAAAGAGATGTGGAATACAATTTGCCAAGATAAGTACAAGACCCTGTCAGACCTTCCATCGAGTCTGAATGAGAATCGAGAAGAACTGATCACTTGCTGGAATCTATATCTGACAAAACATCAGCCGAGGGATGATTACCGTGAATTCATGGAGTTGTCGATTACAATCCTTGGAGGTAATTTACCTAACTTTAGGTTTCGGCGACCTGGAGCACTTCACCGAGCACGTTGGATGGCAAAAGTAATTTATTCATTAAAAATCCTGCTGCTTTCCCATCAGTTCAGACTTACAACTCGTGAAATGTCTGGCTTAAAACGATTTGTATTTTTTGCCCTGGAGTTATATGTCAGCGCGTGGTTCACGGCCAGCAGTCCTTCATCTGCTCCCGCGAACGATTTGAAGCTTCTTCAAGACCTAGCAAAGTACCACGATGAAAAGATCTCAGCATCCTGCCTTAGTGTCCTCGGTCGTCACTTATGGTACCTCAGCGAGTACTTGATTGGTCTCGCACTCTTTGATAAAGGTATCAATGCAACGACGAAAAAGAATATCGCTCGATCAATCCTCGAAAAAGAAGCTGCTGAAGATCCTCCAAAGAGAGCCCCAATACCTGCTGCTTCTTCCATTTCAACAAAGCAGCTCTCGGACTTTCCCTCGAAAGGATCAAAGCTTCTCTTTGAACTTCTAAAAATTAATGATGGTTTCTTGTCCAAGGAACCAGAGACCTGGCCGGACGACGAAGATTTCAAGACTGGTTCGACTATAGTTGAAGGACTAAAAGTCGTCAATGACATGGCAGAGAGGGGAATTGCCTTGATCCAGGCCTTCAATACAAAGATTACGAAGAATGAAGAACAGCGCCAACATCTCTTGCAGGTTGTTGAGGATCATAGGAAGTCTCAGCCTGGTACATTGAAAAAGGGGTATGGCTTGAGGAAAAGCAAGAATTAATGGGTGGTCTACAATTGAATGAAAGACACCCTGGAATATATTTAGTAAATATATTATTTACTTATTACGATTGGAGTACGCCTGCACTTAAACCTTATGAACTAAAACTAACGTTTATTTACATTAATTAAAAAATATATTAATTTATTTTTACTAGGTAATGAATAATTAATTTTTGTTATAAGGAGAATTATTTACCTCACTTGAGACACCCTTAAATATTATCTGAATGACCTAATATTTACAGTACATTGTTTTCTCATGTAGTAGCAGCATTGAACAAATGGCCAATAAAAAACTCCAACTTTCGATTTTTATTGTCACCCTAATATATATTCAAAAACCTGTACAAATTATTACTTACAACATATCGCCATCTTCAGAAAAAGCTGCCGTGATATAGCTGTCTAATTCTTCGTTGACGAGACTTCATCACCCTGCCGAAATAAAAGCGCATTTCAGTATACAAAAAACGTCACTTGGGAAACAAAAAATTAACACAATATATAAATCGACGAATGCAAAATTATGTCACGAAAAATGTCTGTATTCTATAACTTAGGAAACAAAAAATTAACACCATATAAAATTCGACGAATGCCATATTATAGAATTATTAGCAGTATATTATTAACATGGCGAAGTCCACTTACCAAGAAACATTGCTGGAGATGCTAAAAATTGTGAAATGTAACCAAGTGAGATGTACAGTGAGAAAAAATGGGGCTCGGATATGTTGATGCTTCTTTTATATGGTGGGAGAATAGCTCACTTTCAGGCGACGGGCGAGTAAGAAAGAACCTCCCACATTCAAAACATAATGTTCAGGTTGGTTGTGCTGCGCCTGAGGGCGTGGCTTGAGCCTGTACACGTCTAATCGCTTCAGATTTATGCAAAATAGTATACATGATTGGTGATTTGTTTGTAGGTTCATTAATTATTACGTGTGTATATATATATATATATATATATATATATATATATATATATATATTTTACTTAGTTGCTTAACCGCCGATTCGTACCTAGAGTGGTACATATGTCGGCGAGACAGATGGTGGGTAATGTCGCTGGGGTGGGGGTATTAGACTGAGGGAACGAGAAGGTTCAGTTATGGTTCAGTTATTGAATATGTGGGAGGAGGGGTATGAATTTAGATGCAGTGAAGTAGTTGGGAGTGAGTGAGGTATGAGAAAATCGCTTGCGCTGAGAAGTAGGGGCCTTCGGCGAGTATGGACCTGAGACGTACGGACGTGGGGATGCAGGACAAGTGGGGAAACAGCTGTGGCGGTGGACAGACAGATTCAGGCATTCGACCAGGAGGTGGACGACGGTGATGGGGGTATGGCAGGTGGGGCACAGCGGGTCTGGCAATTTAGCCACAAGGTGACCGTGTGTGCTTCGTGTGTGCCTAGGCGGAGATGGGCTAAAACCACCTCTTTATGGCGGGACCTATGAAACGAGGAAGCCCAATAGCCAAATTGAGGTTTTATCCGCTGGAATTTGTTGTGTATAGCCTGGTCCAACTCCCGCTGCCAGATGGAACGGAAGTAGGAGCGGAGAGTCGGGAAAAAATCCGTGAAAGGGAGGGGCCGGGCGGAGACTGGCAATGAGCAAGCGGATTTCGCCATACGGTCCGCCTCCTCATTACCCCGGATACCGACATGTGCCGGGACCCAGCAGAAGGTGACCGTCTTGTGTTGGGATGCCGTTAAGGGGTGGAAGGTTTGTTGGATGATCCGGACAAATTGGTGAGGGGGGTTAAATTTTTCAAGGGAGAGCAGTGCGCTTTGGGAATCTGAGTAGATGACATAGGAGTTGTCGGAGTGGGTGTTTATAATGTCGAGGGCTTCCACAATAGCGAAGAGTTCAGCCGAAAAGACAGAGGCCTCACGGGGAAGAGGAACGGCTCCAGAGAGTGGTTGGGTCACTATCACCGCTGAGGCAACCGCACCAACCTCTGATCGAGAACCATCCGTATAGATGGGGACAGTGTTCAAGTGTCGGGTTACGTGCTCCTGGAAGAGTGACTTATATACTGAAGCAGTCGTGGGAGCTTTCAGCAGGGCACATAAGTCCCTGCAAAACTTGATATGGATGAGGAGCCAGGGAGGATGGATATGATACGAGATGACGGTGGCAGAGGGAGGGGGCATGTTGGAAAGATCCAAGAAACAGCGGACAGCTTCCGTGAAGTGCCAGCTCTGACCCTGGGGTGAAGGTTCTAAAATTGCTGCGCATTAAAGTGACGAGGGCAGCCTGTGCGCGCAAAGGTAGGTCCTCATGAGGAGCAGACCCCGTCGGTGGGTGAGAGGGAGGTAGTTACATTCTGCTTGGAGGCTGGAAGCTGAGGAGGGTCGGAAGGCACCGGTGGAGAGGCGAAGGCCCCTGTTAAGTACCGGGTCTGACATTCGGAGGGAAGTGCTGGAGGCAGATCCGTATACAACACTCCCATAGTCCAGTTTTGATGGGACCACGGAAGTGTAAAGGCGGAGGAGCTAGCGTCGGTCAGCGCCCACACGTGGTGTGGGAAAGGTGGTCTAAGAGAGCGAGGAGACGCTGGAGTGTGTGTTTCAGGTACCTGAGGTGGGGAACCCAGTCGAGCCGTCGGTCGAAGGTCATGCCCAGAAACCGCGCGGTGGGCACCACTTCGAGGGGCTCGGCGTATAGTTTGACCGAGGGGGCAGGTACGGCTGTGGATCTTCTGCTGAAGACCATGCTTTTGGTTTTAAAGGTGGACAGGTGGAAACCAACTGACGTCGCCCACCTCTCCATCCGATGGATGGCGAGCTGAATTTGTCGTTGGACGATGGGCAGTTCCTGCCCCACGAACCATATCGCAAGGTCGTCTGCGTAGATAGAGGAGCGGATGGTGGGTGGAAGGGATTGTGCTACTGTGTTCATGACTAATGAAAAGCATATGACATTAAGGATGCTTCCCTGTGGGACTCCGTCCTCTTGCTCAAAGGTGTCTGAGAGGACCGAGCCCACCCGTACTTGAAAGTTCTGGGAGGAGAAGAAGCCCCTGATGAAGGTCGGCAGGGCTCCGACGAAACCCAACTTTTGGAGCTCACTGAGGATTGTACGTCGGTGGGTTGTGTCGTAGGCCTTCTAGATGTCGAAGAAAGTGGACAGGACAAACTATCGCCTATTGAAGGCGTTCTGAATATCTCAGCTGAGGAGCAGGAGTGAGTCTGTAGTGGAGTGAAACTGTTTAAAGCCAGACAAGGTAGCCGGGAGGGAGTCATTGTTTTCAAGGAGAAAGGAGGGTCACGCGGCGATCATTTTCTCAAAGATTTTACAGGCACATGTTAATGCGATTGGTCTATAATTAGTGGGGTCAAGGGGGTCTTTGCCGGGTTTGGGGAATAGTATTACGTGGGCCTCTTTCCACCCAGAGGGGAAAGTGCCCTCAATCCATATACGGTTGTAGAGATCGAGTAGGAACAGTTGCATAGTAGGATGGATGTGTTGGATCATACAGTAGGGAATGCCGTCCGGGCCAGGGAAAGGACACCGTCTAGAGGCCAGTGCCGCCTGTAGCTCTCGCATGGTGAACAGCCGATTGTAGGAGTTGTCGAGGAATGGTGAGCAGCTCTTGTTAGGGGCCAGCGCGTGGTGGCTGTCTGTGAAGGAGACGGCAGCGAAGGTAGATGCGAGAAGATTCACCACCGACCTAGGGTCATAGAGAAACCTATCATTAGGCCAGGAAGCTCGGCGAGCTTTCTTCATCGCACTGCTAGCAACGGCTCTGGCCCGCTGCATCTCAATGCGATGGGTAGGGGTTTGCGTACGATAAAATCGTCGGGTAGCCCTCTTCTTGGCTCGAGTCTCCTCCGCACACTCTGGGTTCCACCAGGGTACACGTCGGGCTCGGGGATAGGCAGAAGATCGCGGACTGCTAGTGCTTGCTGCCACGAGAACAGTCGCCTCAAAGTACGTTATGCATTCATCGGAGGAGAGAAAGTGGGAAGTCGTACAACGTGTGGAAGTGTTGTCCCGGAAAAGTGGCCAATTAGCTCTGGCCGTTATCCACTTCTCCGGTACCCGAACCTTCTGGTCGTGCCGATTTAGTGTGAGACAAACAGGGAAGTGGTCACTGCCGTGGTCATCCCGAAGCACTTGCCAGGTGAAGTCCAGGAGGCTGTCCATCGAGATGAACGATAGTTCTATACAGGGCGGGGTGCATCTGGTGGCGTGGTAGTGTGTGGGAGAGCTGTCGTTGAGGCACTCGAAGGAGAGTTCAGCCATGAGGGTAATCAGGGTCGGAGCCACAAAAGTAGAGGTCGTATCACCCCACAAGGGGTGGCGACTATTGAAATCGCCCAAGAGTAGGAAGGGCCTAGGGAGTTGTTGAACAACCTCAACCAGGTCATCGCGGGAAACTTGGGAGTGAGGGGGGGATAGATCGAGCAGACTGTGTATTGCTTGTCCAGGAAAATCCTGGCAGCAACCACCTGTAACGGGGATCTAATAGTGTGGTTGTGAAAGGGGACTGTACGGTGGACGAGGATGGCCAGTGGCGGTCCTAGCTTACATGGCGCCCTGGGCGAACCTCACCTTCAGCGCCCCCCCCCCCTGTTCGCCAACACACACACATTCGAATCCCCCCAAAATAAAGGACAGACATAACTCTTTCACAAAATAACTTTTTATTGGACTAATTGTTGGAACTTCAGAACCAAAACAAAGACTCAAATTTCTGAATTTTACAAATCCTTCATCACGTAAATAGAATAACTCACTTAAGAGAATGTAATTATGATACTATGAACAGGAAAAATACAAATTAAATTGCACAACTGCCATAAATAAACTATTTTTATTTATTTCTTTATTTATTTATTCTTATTTTTATTTTTATTTTTTTTGCAGGCGCTCATGCCGCCCCTCCACAAATGCCGCCCTGTGCGGCTGCCCATATTGCCCATATGAGGAACCGCCACTGAGGATGGCAGACCCCTTTCGTGTGCAGGTAGGATACGGAGAGGTAGTGCTAGAATATCCCTCGGATGTGGGGTGATCTGCCCCGTGTCTCACTCTAGGTGGTGGCTCGTGCACGTCAGCAACGACTGTCAACTGCTGCAGGGGTGAGTGCGAGGGTGAGAGGGTCATCGTAGGCGAGGTTAAGGGTGTAGGTGCTAGAGATTTCCTTTTAGATTTAAGAGAAGAGAGGGAGGCTTGTTGGATGGTCGGTGAGTCTGGAGACCTGGAGACTCACCCCGGCGCCTCCGCCTCGTTGATTTACCCCGGTTCGCTAGGTTTGGGTGCGGTGAGAGCGGGTTTCCTGGGAGACAGAAACCGAGAGTCCAGATTCCAGAGGTCTGGGAAGTATGTAGCTTTGGAGGTTCATGGTGAGTAGGCATGGTAGGGAGACAGGCGGCTGCCGGGTCCGGCGTGGGGCCCTATTGGGAAGTGGGATTAGTAGTCGATGGGGGTTTGAGTGATGGATCCGGACGGCGAGTCGAGTGAACTGAGCCAAGGGCTGCAGCATAAGAGACCCCTGGCCTCACCTCCCGACTCCGCACCCTGTCTCGCGCCTCTCGGAGGCAGATGAAATACGCCACCCGCAGGCCCCCCCCCGAGCTCCTTCTCAAACTTAAAAAAGATACATTCACGAGACGAAGAAGGATGTGTGCCGGCGCAGTTTGAGCATTTAGGCAAGTTGGGACATCGTTCTGGGTGGATGATATCCCCGCAACGTACGCGCAGTTGTTGTGGCTGTCGGTATACCGAACTGACGTGCCCAAACTTATTGCACTTAAAGCAACGGGTCGGGTCTGGAATATCTGGGTGGACCGAGAACTCGCATGATGCGCGGTCTCCCATGCCCCACACAACACGACCGGGTGGGACTAGGGTGTTGAACGTGAGGAGGAAGCGCGGGGTGGGGAGGAGGTACCTCCGTGACGAGACGTGAATCGATGAACCTTAATGACACTCTGGGGTGTAAGGTCTTGTAATAACTCGTTCTCGGGTATCATCAATAAACGAGTAGAGAAGATAGTGCCCTGACTCTGGTTCAGGCGAGGGTGAAGGGAAACGGTCACCGAGCCTCCGAGGACTTCTGTGAGGGAGAGTAGGGCATTCGTTTCTGCCGCTGTTCGCGATTTTATAAGGAGGGAACCGTCCTTCTGTGGTTGGACGTCATAACGGCTAGAGTTGCTGCGCATGTGGATCGCCTGAAATGTCCTTTCAGAGTTGGACGGTAGGGACCCAGAAGTAGGGCGAATAACTAAACATTTATGAATACTGGGTAGGGATAGGGAAGCTGTTGGTTCGAAGTAGACTGGGACATCTAGTGGTCGATAGGACGGACGTGGGCGCCGACTTCCCCGTCCGTCACGGGGCTCTCTCCGTGGAGAGGAGGGTCGATGACGGGTGAGAGGAGCATACGGCGAGCGAGAGAGGCCTGTTTCTCGGGGCGAGGCTTTCCTGGACCCGGTTGTCTTTCCCGGTGAGAAAGGGAGGCCAAGTGCAAACCGCCGGGGGTGGGGTACCTCGTCCCTAGGGGACACACCGTCGGTTTAAAAATGGGGCCCCGTGGTCCGAAAGTTTTCCCCCAAACGGCGCAAAGACCCCAACCCCCCCAAATCCCACCGGCCCGGACACCCAACCATCCAACACAGTGACGCCCTAAGACGGACGGACGACCACTTCTTTCATCATCTTCCAAAGACTCATTTCCTTCTCGAAACCTTACAAACCACTTGCAAACAGTCTTGTTTGTAACAACTTCATCTCCGTAGACAGCTGCAAGCATTCCGTGCGTTTCTGTAGCCGTCTTACCAAGTTTAAAACAAAATTTGATGTTTGCACGTTGCTCAAATTTCGACATTTTCTGAAAAATCGCCGCCAGACGCCACAAAAACGCCCTCACACAAAGCAATGACACGGTGCACTGGTGCGTAGTTCAGTGGTGTTTGTTGGCATCTGGCAAGTGGCCAAGGTCACGTCATCAGCCATACACACTGACATCACCTAGTGACACACGCTCATTAGTTGCGGGACTATTTACCGAACTTTTTGATCACACCTCGTGTATATATATATACAGCGTGTCCCAAAGAATGTATACCCACTTTGTTCGATAATACCAGCTATGAGGATAATAAATATATTACTTTTTATATGTTTTTTAATAAAGAATTTTCTCCTGAATCTAAATATGTAATTATTTTTATTAAAAACTGAAAAACAAAAAATTACAGATGTTTAAATTATAATTATTATTTTCGAGACTTCATGTGCGATATTTTCTAATATTTTTGCACGTATACGAGATAAGTTTGAAACCGACGGCACTGTGCAAAACTTACAAAAACAACGTTCTGGAAGACGTCGAACATCTTAGATAAAGTGTCATTTAACCATGGAATTTGTAAATTTTTTGAATTAACTAATAATTACAACATTTATGCTTCAATATCAACACTAAACATAAGTATCTCAAAACAGTCGGTTAAAATATTAGAAAATATCGCACATGAAATCTCGAAAATAATAATTATAATTTAAACATCTGTAACTTTTTTCTTCTTCAATTTTTAATAAAAATAATTACATATTTAGATTCAGGAGAAAATTCTTTATTAAAAAACATATAAAAAGTAATATATTTATTATCCTCATAGCTGGTATTATCGAACAAAGTGGGTATACATTTCTTTGGGACACGCTGTATATATATATATATATATATATATATGATACACACAGACCGTGCATGGAACAAGCAACTGTTCTGGGAAAATTAAATCCACTATAGTCCGAATAAGTAATAGTAAATAACAAACACTATAGTTTTTTTTCTTTTTCATGATGTTAGCCCGACGTGGGCAACGGGTCACTCGCAAAGAGGTCCCAAAAATATAGCTTCCCTCACCAGCTATCTGCAAAGCAGATAGGATCCAGCTTTGGGACAGGATCTAGGGTTTAAAGCAGCCTAGCCCCACTATATTTACAACCTCAATAAAAGCAAAAGACTCGTTGCATTCACGTCGGATTGAATACATCAAAGAAAAAGGGGTAACTATTGTATTTTTAGCTAAAAACCAAAACTTAAACCTCAACTGGCAGAATTGAGCGTCCACTTTTCAAGGCACATAAGATGTCCGTTTCATGATGGGAATGAACACAGAATGGTTCCCTGAGGTTTTTTATGATACACAGACCGTGCATCGACGCTCAATTCTGCCAGTTGAGGTTTACGTTTTGTTTTTTGGCTAAAAATATAATAGTTACCCGTTTTTCTTTGACGTATTCGGTCCGACGTGAATGCTACGAGTCTTTTGCTTATATTGAGGTTCTAAATATACTGGTGCTAGGCTGCTTTAAACCTCAGATCCTGTCCCAAAGCTGGATCCAATCTGCTTTGCATATAGCTGGTGAGGGAAGCTATATTTTTGGGACCTCTTTGCGAGTGACCCGTTGCCCACGTTGGGCTAACATCAAGAAAAAGAAAAACTATAGCGTTTGTCATTTACCATTACTTATTCGGACTAAAGTGGATTTAATTTTCCCAGAAGAGTTCCTTGTTCCATGCACAGTAGGGTGGATCACTTTTCACTTTTTTAAAAAAATTATAGCTGGTCAGTGTTTCCCATGATTTGGTTCAGTGAAAGTACACTGACACCATTTTTACCAAAATCGATCAATATTTAGGGGTCGCGCATCGACCTTGAAAATTTCAATTTTGGAAATTTGGCCAAATTGACAATTTTTTACTGAATGAAGATAAATCATCAAATGACCATATTTTCTGAATCCTCTCAGTGAAAGAAATCCTCTCAGATACTTACCAAGTTGATCGGACAAGTGGTTTAGAAGTTACACTCACCTGGAAATAACATTAAAATTTAAAATACCGTATTTGTCCCCCGTTATGGACGTAATCATGGCATCAGTAGCTGGCGCATCCTAAAATCCCAATTACACACACACGCTATGTCTATGACCAATATTTTTACTAATCACAGTTTGCTTTTTACAGATCAACTGTGTCAATTGATTCTTGTTTCACAAGTCTAGACTTTAGTACAATGGATAAACTGTTAACAACAAGGAGTGGGAAGACTCTGAAAGTTACTTATTCTGGAAAAGAGAAAGCAGCAACAACAGCACCACCTTCTCTAACGTCAGCCACGGACGTCTTTTTAATTGGTCAGCCATCTTCCTCGATCGGTGGTGCCAAATTGCCAACCACCCATCAAGTTCTCCAGTACTTCTTGTATGCCAAGCAGGAAACTACTGACAGGAAGGCCGCCGTAAAAGACACGGTGGCCAATGTTCTGGCATTTTGGAACATGGCACGTATAAAGACGATCACGAGGCGTAACTGCGAAAGAAAACTGGAGTTACTGTGGGAAGAATGGCGCTCGCTGCAGAAGAGCAAGATGAGAGACAGTGATGCGGGAAAAGGCAGGGAGAAGTTTTCAGAAAATCTGAACAAGCTCTGGGACATCGGAGCTCCCGATGCTATTGAATAGATACAGAAAAGTCGACTGCTCTCAGACAACAACAAAGAAGAAGATATTAAATTTTATGAGGATCAACGGGGCCTGCGCCAGGCAACATTGAGTGGGAATGATAAAGTGTTCGTTGTCAAGAGAAAACGGCAACTCTCAAGACAACAATCTCGTGATGAGCCAGGCACCTCAAAAACGAAATTAGGAACCGAAGCTGAGAGCGACGATGAATCTATAGAAAGCAGATCATCGAGCAACTCCGAATCACAGCTAGAACCACCATACCGACAGCCGAGAGAATCAACTGTATCAATCAGCCTTCCTCACCGCATCCTCAATGCACCGGCTGTTATTGAAGTGGCTGATCGCTTCCGGATGTCCAATAATCAAGTGTGTATATTAGGGTGGCCCACTTTTCAATTTTTTTTTAAAAGTATAGGTTATCGTAGTTTTTCCCATTATTTGGCACTATACTAGCACATTGGTACCATTTTTACAAAAATTGATCAATATTTAGGGGTCTCGCATCGACCTTGAAATTACGAGTTGTTTTTTTTAAATGTGTACTTTTAACTTTTTACTGAATCAAGATAAATCATTAAGTAGGGATGTTTTCTGAATCCTCTTGATGAGAGAAGTCGTTTGGTGTGGCTTCCAATGTCATACGACTAACGGTTTAAAAGTTGTGCCTGTATACAGGTAATACCAATGTGCTAGTATAGTGCCAAATAATGGGAAAAACCACGATCACCTATACTTTTCAAAAAAATCAGCAAATAGCAGACAAATAAGGAAGAAAGAAACAATAACTTAAACAATCACTTTTGCATTGTATTGACCACTATCACACGTCACTGGCTGCAACGTTGTCCCTCTGTGCTATGTCATCGTGGCGAGTGATGACTTCTTGAAGTCGCCGAGCTCTTTCCGGTTCTTTTCCACCACTTGCAGAAGATCCTGCAGCTGTGCCTCGTCCTTTGTGACCGTGTTCGCATAGTCTTGTATCAGATGGACTCCTCTTTCAGCGACGTCATTGGTGACCTGGAGATTAGAGATCACATCCTTCAGACGACAAAAGTCCTCGTTTTCGTCCCACTTATCAGTTGGCAGGGTGAGCCACGAAGACCTATACATCTTCAGACCTGCAAATAAGAACCAGGAGGACTCGTCGATCAGGTCGGGGAGTAGCGTCATCTCGTCGACTGAGACGTTCTCGTATGTGAAGTCTTTGGGTACAACAGGGAGGTGGGACAGCTTCTCTGCCATCTGTTGCTTCACAGTGCCATCCACCTTGTTGCTGCATAGAGCGAAGATGACGGTCTGAGGCCTCAGATACCAGAAGTGCCGCCTCATCACTGCCAGTGACGCTTCTGCCGCCTCGCGGTCCACTGCCCTATACCTCAGAAAACGCTGGTATAGTACCAGGTCATTCAACGGCGCATCAGCTGCTACAGGGGCCGCCAACCAAGCTGGTACGTACAGAAGAGCGATGAACACCACGATCCTGTGCAATTTGTCGACCAGCTCGGCGTCGAGCTCCAGCTGCCTACTGAACATCAGCAGTTTTGTGTAGTAGATGACCTGAAACAGAATAGGCACCATTGTAAGTAAGACAGGTTTATTGTTAGCAATTACTTTGTTTGCGTTATAATGAAATGTTTATCTTTGAATAACATTTAAACTTATCTCTAGATTATTTTCGTTTGAAAATACTAGCTTTAGCCATCCGTCTTGCGTGGTGGTAGGCTCCTGGGCGCATGAGGTGAATGCCATGGCGTGGTTGTATCCCGAGTACCAGGAGCGTGATCTCTGCCACTTCCCGGTAATCGTCTCTGACGAAACCAGAAGCTGTGCTCAGGAAGCTGACCGCCGCGTCCCGGAGTTCTATTAGCCACGTACTCTCCGCCAGATTCTCGACCTGCAGCTTGCAGTAGGTCGAGAGATCGAGCTCGTCCCATCTTCAAAAATAATAAACAAGAAAATTGTGTGAGAAAACTCTGAAGTTCCGTTTTGGCTTGCTGTTTTATAAACTAGTGGAATATCATGTGTGTCCTAACTTTACCTTGCACAAAAAATGAACTAACCTTCTCTTCAACTGCTGAAACAAAGGATCAGTTGGTGCCGTAGTCCTTCCGAGCAGGGTGACGGCTACTGCCCCCACGATAAGCTCTAGGACGTGATGACGGCATCCCAGCTGGAGTAGCGGTCGCCCGAGCATGTTTTCCAGCCGGACAACTGCACCCTGCACCCTCCCCGTGTTGGTGGAAGTGGTGTCGAAGCAGAGTCCGATGACGCTCTCCTCACATCCCCAATCTTCGAGAGCATGTATGGTTGCCCGCGCAGGCGACAGTCCGGTGCCGTCAGCAACAGCTGGGACTGACAGCAACTTTCCTTCTGTGCAATGAGGAGCCCCGGAGATGAGAATTGCTTGGCGGTGCTCCGCCGTTCCAAGGAAGTTCTGAAACACATGCCATATATTTCAATTTCATGGTTGTAAAGTAACCTATTTTTGTTCACATTCAGTTCTCTTTTTAAATGACATTATGCTTCATGAATCTCATTACTAAATTGATAGCTATGAAAACTTAATCAACTGACCTTGACCATTTTGCCATCCCAGTGGACAACAGTGTGCCTCGGTGGCGTGAAGGAGTCCTTCACAGCCGTCGCCACTTCACGGCGATGTGACACTCTTCCCCGTCGAGCCGTTTCTTTCGAGATGCTGAACTGATTGAGGTCTGCTGGTGGATCCGCCGAACGTGTGATAGCAGCCACAATGCTTACTACCTATGTAGAGAATGGAAAGTGGAAAGGAAACTGTCAAGAATACATGTGGGTTACGGGACACTTTAAAACTGACGCTATCGATGAATACTATACACAATACGCACCTGATTATTGGACATGCGGAAACGATCAGCCACTTCCATGACAGCAGGTGCATTAAGGATGCGGCGAGGAAGATTGACAGACACATTTGGCTCTTTCGGCAGGGGGAACGCTAGTTCTGTCTCCGACTCTCCTGACATGCCAGTATCATCATTCTCCATGGCCTCATCTCCGGTTTCGTATGCACACTTTGAGGTTTGCGGCTCCTGGCGAGGACGTTTTCTTTCTTCCTGTAGCTTTCTTTTTATAGCGAAAACTTTAACGTTCCCGCTCATCGTTGCCACCCGAGGACCACGTTGATCGAGGTAGAAGTCAATGTCTTCTTTCTTGTCCTTGTCGAACAGCAGTCGATTCTTCTTTATATCTTCGACAGCGTCAGATGCTCCGATATCCCACAGCTTGTCCACACTGTCCGAAAACTTCTGCCGTTTTCGTCCGGTGTCAGTTTCTCGTTTTCTGGTCTTTTGGAGTAAGTGCCACTCTTTCCACAATGCCTCTAGCTTCCGTTCGCAGTTGAGCTTTGTGATTGTTTTAATGCGGGCAATGTTCCAAAACTTTAAGACGTTGTTTACGGTTTCTTTGAATGCGTCTTTCCTGTTAGCAGTGTACTGGATAACACTGAAGAAGTATTGCAAAACCTGCCGTGTTGTTGGCAATTTGCTACCACTGATGGAGGACGACGGTTGGCCAACTAAAAAAATTTCCGAGGCCGATCTTAGAGAAGGTAGCGATGTTATTTTCGCCTTTCCTTTTGATGACTCTCTATTTGTAGCTTCAAGAGTTCTTCCAGTTATGGTTGCCATCGATTTGTCCATGACAAAGGATGAGGAACTCAGACAGAATTTCAAAATGTTATGATCTGCAAAAAAAGAAATAGGTTAGGTACCTGGCACAGGCATAGTGCATTTTCTAATTACCTATATACATTATACATTCCGCCCGGGTATGGTGACTCATTTTTTTGAAAAGTATAGGTGATCGTGGTTTTTCCCATTATTTGGCACTATACTAGCACATTGGTATTACCTGTATACAGGCACAACCTTTAAACCGTTAGTCGTATGACATTGGCAGGCACACCAAACGACTTCTCTCATTAAGAGGATTCAGAAAACATCCCTACTTAATGATTTATCTTGATTCAGTAAAAAGTTAAAAAGGACACATTTTAAAAAAAAACTAGTAATTTCAAGGTCGATGCGAGACCCATAAATATTGATCAATTTTTGTAAAAATGGTACCAATGTGCTAGTATAGTGACAGATAATGGGAAAAACCACGATCACCTATATTTTTAAAAAAAAATTGAAAAGTGGGCCACCCTAGTGTATATATCAGTTATGATCTTTCCTTTCCTTTCCTTTCGTGATCAGTCTTTCCTTGTGAACAGACGTGTTTTATCGAGTGTCCTGTTATCAATTGAATAAGTGGTTTTCGTTGAAGTGTTTTAAAAAAAATAGTGTTTGGTGCATTCATAACTAAATTACTTCGTGCTACTAATCATTCATTAACGAATATATTTCATTTATTGTCGTTAATGAATACTATATTATTTGATCAAACGTGGCTTGCCGTGTTGTTTTTCAAATCTATCAAAAAACGTGCTGACATAAGGTTCATTTTTCCTTCCTTCGAGAGGTCAGGTAGAGTGTTGTCCCGCACCGTGTGAAGAAAAGGGAAAAAAGTCGGGTGAAATCGCGGACAGATAAGTGTTATAAATACTCTTCTTTTACAGATATTTTGTCGGTAGCTTAATTCTATATGCATTTAGTATAAATTTGTGTTACAAGAACCTGTTTCTGCGTTTCAAAAACGCGGTAGACCTACATTGTAATTTATTAATTTCCAAACGCTCGTATTTTTGTTTTTGTTTTTTTTTGTTGTTTAACTAATTAAAAGCATGGCACCCCCGTCAAGTACTTGCACTCGCTGTGAAGGGAAATTTGCCGCTTACGCGTTTACAATGGCTAATAATAATGAACAGTTAGTTTGCAGGTGGTGCTCAAACTTAAAAGTGCTGAGGAACGAGTTAGAACGTGAGAAGGAGGCCAGAGTAAGCCTTGAAGAAAGGGTGATGCTCCTGACGGCAAAATTAGAATCCCTTGAGACTCCAGTTGCGACCTCTCCTGCCTCAGTTTCTATTAATAATATAAATAGTATTAATAGCCCTCTCTCTTCTCCTTATTCCCAACCCTTCGTTTGAGTGCGTAATGGAGCCCCATTGAGAAAACCTAAGACATGTCTACCAGTAATAACAAACAATACGTTTTCTGTTTTAGGTTTTGAAGATGTGGATGAACCGGAAATACGACTTGTTGGCGATTCCATTGTTCGAGGACAGCTCGAGGAATTCTGTGGGAGAAACCCTCGTCGTAGGCGTCGTTACTGCTACCCTGGTGCAAGGGTGGAGGATATAACTAATAGTGTTGACCAATTTACAGATGGTACCTCCGAGGACACAACGTATGTTATTCATGTCGGTACTAATAACGTTTTAAATTCTAGATCGGAAGAACTGCTGGCTAGGTACAGGGACTTACTAGAGCGATTAAAGGAAAAAACTAATAAGATTGTTTTAACAGGTATACTTCCTCGAATTATCCATCGTAACGATTTCTACAGCAAGGCGACCTATATTAACAATAACCTAAAGTCTCTTTGCCAACAGGAAGGAGTGCATTTTGAGAATTTTTGGAACAGTTTCTACGGCAGGAGGGACTTGTTCCTCGGAGATGGACTTCATCTTAATGACGTAGGAGCTGCGCGTTTAGGAAGACTATTTCATAATACTGTCTCTTCTTTTCAGGCTGCCGTAACTCGAACGGTCCCAGCGTAAATTCTATAAATTTCCACTGCGCTCGCGAAGTTGTCGCAATTACAAACAATTTGAAGGTTCCATCCTTAAATGCTCGTAGCCTACGAAATAAAATAAACGAATTTTTTTCTTTAATTGCTTGTAAAGACTATGATATAATTGCGATAAATGAATCGTGGCTTAGCACTGAAACTCGTGACTTTGTAGGGGAGTATCAAATTAAAGGTTATAGACTTTTTGTTAAAAACAGAATAGGTAGGCGAGGAGGCGGTGTTATGTTGTATATCAAAGATAATATAGCGAACGTTATAGAAGTAAAGCACACAATTCCAGAACCGATAGATTCGACTATAGCAGAACTTAAATTGAACGATTTCAAACTTCTTGTTGCGGTTATATATAGGCCCCCTAATCAAACAGCTGATACGGACGAAGCGTTATATCGTGAACTAAAGCGAATAATCGGTAGTGAGCAGGCTTTAGTTATGGGTGACTTTAATTGCGCTAACGTAAATTACGATACAATGCAGGGAGACGCGAAAGGTAATCGTTTAGTTAATTTTCTCGAGGATAGCTTTCTTATTCAAAAGGTTGGGGAACCTACGAGGTTGGACAGTATTTTAGATTTAGTAATAACTACGGATGATAGGCTAATTACTGATCTTCAAATAATAGAACCGTTGGGCAATAGCGATCACAATATGGTAGAGTTTGTGCTCTCAGTAAGTCACTCGAAACCAGCTAACTCGACGAAAATTCCTAACTTCCAGCACGCAGACTTTAGTAAATTTCGAAATACATTGTCACACGTCAATTGGGAAAACGTGATGGGGAACTCCAACGCAAAACTAATGTGGGAATCGTTCGAAACAGTATTTATGATTATAAATGAGGAATGTGTACCGTACAAAATTAAGCGTGCGAAAGTAAACAACAAGCCCTTGTGGTTTACTTCTAGAGTAGGAGACATTATAAAGAGTAGAGATAGGGCTTATAGGCTACATAAGTGCGATAAAGACAATTTGTGGTTACGAAACAACTACATATCTCTAAGGAGTGAAGCGAAAAGTGTAATAAAAAAGTCCAAGCGCGAATTTCAAATCTCCATAGCTCGTGACGGTAAAGAAAACCCCAAGCGATTCTTTCAATACGTCAATAATAGAAATCCAGTAAAAAGCGTCTTGGGGCCTTTGAAAAATCTAAACGGAGATCTAGTTTCTGAAAACAAGGAAATGGCTACCTTGCTAAACGAATTTTTTACGTCAGTTTTTACTATAGATGTAACAAATATCCCTACGGTCACGGACATAATACCGTTTGATAATGGTAATATTTTGGACAATATAGTGGTTAGTGTAGGGGAGGTAACGCGCTATATTGATAAAATGAAAACGAGTAAATCACCGGGGCCGGATTCCATATATCCCATACAACTAAAAGAATTAAAAGATAGCATTGTTGTGCCGCTAACAAAGATTTTTAATGCGTCTATTTCTGAGGGGTGCGTACCAGATAATTTCAAGTAAGCAAACGTAACACCTATCTTTAAGAAAGGCGATAAAGGTGCGGCGGGAAATTATAGACCAATCAGTTTAACGTCTGTTGTAGGTAAGCTACTGGAATCAATAATTAGGGATCGTATAGTCGAACACTTAGAATTCCATAAGCTAGTTAGAAATGCGCAGCACGGATTTAGGCGAAACAAATCTTGCTTAACTAATCTTTTAGAATTTTTCCAAAGCATGGTTGACGTTTACGATAGACATCGGGCGGTTGATGTAGTGTATTTAGATTTTCAAAAAGCGTTTGACACCGTGCCGCACAAAAGACTCATTGAAAAAACTAAGGCTCATGGAATCAGGGGTGTAGTAATAAATTGGCTAAAAGAGTGGTTGCGAGGCAGGAAACAGAGGGTGGTCGTTGATGGAGCGGAGTCGTGTTGGGCTAATGTAGCGAGTGGCGTTCCTCAGGGTTCTGTATTGGGCCCCTTGCTTTTTCTTATATATATTAACGATTTAGATGTCGGCCTAGTCAGTACAGTTTCAAAGTTTGCGGATGACACGAAGCTGGGTGGTAGGGCGATTAATGACGAAGATAGAGGTAAAATTCAGGAAGATCTGAATAAAATCGTTGATTGGTCAGTCACATGGCAAATGAGATTTAACGTTGATAAGTGCAAAATTTTGCATATAGGTTCGCGTAACGGTAATTTTGGGTATAGTATTTCAGGGAAAGATTTAACAAGAGTAGAGCAGGAAAAAGATTTAGGAGTTATAGTCACGGGTGATTTAAAAGTAGCGAAACAAAGTACAGCAGCGGTCAATAAGGCGAACAAAGTGTTAGGTTTTATAGCTCGAAATTTTGAGTACAAATCGCGCGATATTATAGTTCCACTTTATAAATCATTAGTTAGACCCCATTTGCAGTACGCGGTCCAATTTTGGAATCCGCATATGCGCAAAGATATAGACAAAATCGAAAGAGTTCAAAGACGAGCAACTAAGATGATTCCGTCGCTTCGGTCAAATTCGTACGAGGATAGGCTTAAGGAGTTAAAATTGACAACACTTGAGACTAGGAGGTTAAGGGGTGATCTAATCCAGGTTTTCAAAATTATGAATGGGTTCGATAACGTAGATAGAGATAGCTTTTTCGAAATATCTCAATATAATAGGACTAGAAATAACGGGTGTAAGTTGACAAGTAGAAGGTTCGAGACAACAGTTGCGAAAAACTTTTTTACGCATAGAATAGTAAATAGCTGGAATAGTTTGCCGGTAGAAGTAATTAGTAGCACGTCTATAAACATGTTTAAAAATCGATTAGACGCATATGTTGATAGAAAGGGTATAGTTTAAGGTAGTAAAATTAAGGCTTTCTGGGGATAGATCCCACAGCTCAACACAAGTGTTGTGGGATATAGGGAGGCAGCGCCTTGGGTTAGGGGATACTCTCTGTCCTTACACACCCCATTTAAAGAAATTCCTCTGCCGAGCGGTGCCCCCATAGTACTGTGAGGTATTGAAAAACTCATGATCTTCACTTGCCCCACAAACACCTTTAAATGGGAGACCCAAAATGGGTGCACACACATTTCTACATTACTGTACAGTCTTTACAGCCACACCTACACTTTTTCTCGTAAGTGTATATATTGTAATGTATATGATTGTAAATTTTGACTTGGTCCGCAATCGATATGGACCGTGACTTGATGGATACCGTAATGAAATTGACTGGATTCTTTGGATCTGATATATTTGCATGTCCGTTATAAATAGATATAGAGTGTAACATATTTGTGGATAGTAGTCTATTATGACTAGATCCTCTGGATCCAGAGAGTCTATCTTTAGTTTTAAATCGATAATTAATTGGTTTTAAATTTTTAATTATTTAGTTTCGTAAAAATTGGTCGTTGCCAATTTACTGGCGGTTTTTACATAAATTTCTTATGTTCTTGTGGTTCGGAACCCACGTAAAATTGTAGGTCCCCTCCGCCACCACGGAGGACATACACAATACACGATTACGAACACAGTTATGTAGACCAGCCATGAGTGGAACCTAGGGTCTTTGTTGGTCTGAAACATTATAACATCATTATAACATTATATAATAGACGTAACGACGGAAAATTTAGTGATTATTTTGTCACATAAAAACCATACGCATCCTTGTCAATTTCCTTTCAATTTCGGACATAGGTGGCAAGTGTCGTGGCGGCAGTTCTACGTTCGGCAGATCCGCCCGCAGACCTGGACAAATTCAGTATCTCGAAGGACACGTCTCGCCGTGGAAGAGTGGCACATCCTTGTGAAGTGTCGATAGCTGTGCAGAAATCCTTCGTATCTCCGAGGCATGCTGTCGTCCACTGTGACGGTAAAGTAATCAAGGTCAGTTTTGCCTTCACCGTGGACGACAGTGAATTAACATGTTCCAGTGACGACAGTGGATTGACATATTCCAGTGGACGATAATGGATTGGCATATATGACATACGTTTCAGGACTCTCTTGGATCATTGGAGCACCGCCAGGCGATTCTCATCTCCGGAGCTCCCCAATGCACAAAGGAAAGTTGCTGGCCGTTCCGACTGTTGCTGACGGCACCGGTCTGTCCCAGGCCCAGGCGACCTTTCGTGCTCTCAAAGACTGGGGATGCGAGAACAACGTGATTGGACTGTGCTTCGACACAACTTCCTCCAATACGGGGAGGGTGCAGGGTGCGGTGGTCCGGCTGGAGAACATGCTTGGTAAACCGCTCTTCCAGCTGGGCTGTCGCCATCACGTTATGGAGCTCATCGTGGGGGCAGTGGTCATCACCGCGTTTGGAAGAACCACAGCACCAACTGAACCTTTGTTCCAGTATCTGAGGAGAAGGTGAATTTCAAGTCTAAGGCGCATTTGTTTTCTCCAATGATTTTTTGCCTTCAGAGCAATTGAGATATCAGCGTCCTTCTACTAATGATGTTAATAGCAGTCGAAAAGGGAAACTTCAGTCGTTTTCATGCAATATTTTCATAACTCCCCTTTCAGGTGGGACAAGCTCGACCTCTCGACTTATCGCGAGCTGGAGATCGAGCATTTGGCGGAGGTGACGTGGCTGATGGAGCTCCGAGATGAGGCAGTCAAGTTCCTCGGCACCGCTTCTGGTCTTGTCAGAGAAGACTACCGAGAAGTGGCGGAGATTACACTCCTGGTACTCGGGGCCCAGCCACGTCGTGGCACACACTTCATGCGCCCAGGAGCCTACCATCATGCGAGGTGGATGGCCAAGGTTGGTATTTTGAATTAGAAGTTAAATATTGTATTGCCTTCTGCAAACAGCCATTTGAAGTCCCTACCAGAAAAAAATAAGATAAATAATTTACCATTAAACAAACTTATATGGAGTGGTATCGGTATTTATACATCACAGTGCGTATTCGTTTCAGATCATCTACTACACGAAGCTCCTGATGTTCAGCGGTCAGCTGGAGTTCGACGACGAGCTGGTACAGAAACTTCAGAGAGTGGTACTATTTACTGCACTCCTCTACGCACCTGCCTGGCTGGCGGCTCCTGTCGCAGCTGATGCCCCGCTGAATGACTTTGTGTTGTACCAGCGTCTTCTGCAGTACAGGGCTGTGGATCGCGAGATTGCAGAGGCTTCACTGGCAGTGATCAGGCGGCAATTGTGGTATCTGTGGCCTCAGACCGTCGTTTTCGCCCTCTGCATTGACAAAGTGGAAGACACTGTGAAGCACGAGATGGCAAAGAAGCTGTGCCGCCTCGCTGTGCCCGAGGACTTCACGTATGACAACGTCTCGGTTGATGACACGACGCGCCTTCCGGACCTGATCGATGAGTCATCGTGGTTCGTGTTCACAGGCCTGCAGGTGTGCGCGTCTACGTGGCTCACTCTGCCGGTGAATAAGCGGGATCAAGATAAGAACTACTGTGATCTGAAGAATGTCATCTCGCATCTGAAAGTTACCAACGACGTGGCAGAGAGAGGGATAAAACTGATAGATTACGCGAACACTGTCACAAAAGACGAGTCACAGCTGCAGGGTCTTCTTCAGCTCGTGGAAAAGAGCCGGAAAGAACTCGGTGACTTCAAGAAGTCGTCGCTTGCCAAGATGACGTAGCGCAGAGGGAAAGGGAGTTAGCAGAGAGAGTACATGGCGCACGCCTTAAGATGACGTGTGTTCTAACCACGATTCATACAGTTTTAGAACTTAGTTAGGGGCACTGGAGTAAGTGCCTTTAGTGATATCGGTAAACCGTTTTAATACAAAATACATTTGATCTTTCCTTATTCGTTTTATCTTATCCTAAAAAGCAGACAATGGCAGACAGCATATGGAGGTACGGGGACAAATACGATATTTTAAATTTTAATGCTATCTCAAGGTGAGTATAACTTCTAAACCACTTGTCCTATCAACTTGGTAAGCATCTGAGAGGATTTCTTTCACTGAGAGGATTCAGAAAATATGGTCATTTGATGATTTATCTTTATTCAGTAAAGAATTGTCAATTTGGCCAAATTTCCAAAATTGAAATTTTCAAGGTCGATGCGCGACCCCTAAATATTGATCGATTTTGGTAAAAATGGTGTCAATGTACTTCCACTGAACCAAGTCATGGGAAAAACTTTGACCAGCTATAATTTTTAAAAAAAAGTGAAGTGATCCACCCTAATGCACAGTCTGTGTGTATCATAAAAAACCTCAGGGAACCATTCTGAGTTCAATCACATATATATATATAATAAATATATATATTTACTGTATGTATATATATTTATGTATATACAGGGTGTCCCAGAAGTCTTGGAGGGGTTTTATTTGGCTATAACTTTTTTTCTTTTTTGATTAATTTATTTATTTTTATTTCTCAATTAAAGTACCCTTGCTGCGATTAATGAAAATGGAATCTTGGACAGTGCAAGAAAGATTTGCTATTGTGGAACTTTATTTGACAAACAACTCTTCCATCGTTGCCGCTCAAAGAGCGTTTAGATTAAAATTCAATACACGTTCTGCTCCTTCTGATCGAGCTATTTGACGGTAAGTCATTAAATTTCGTATGGGAAAGGTTCAGGGAGACGAACCACGGACTGGGCGTCCTCGGAGAAGCCGAAGTCAAACTCTGGTTGAGATGGTTCGTGAAAGCGTTGAGGAAAATCTACATCAGTCCGACGACGCAGCCAGGAAGTAAACATTTCAAGAAATTCTTTACATCAAATGTTAAGAGAGGATATCAAACTTTACCCGTACAAAATTCAAATTGCTCAAGAAATTAAACCCCAAGATCATCAGAGTCGGATAACGTACGCTGATGCGACTTTAGATTTATGCAGTGAAAATGAAGATTTTCACCAGATATTAAATTTGTAATTAAAATCGCAATAAATATTCAAGTGTTACAAACCTTTTTTTATTTGATACCCCAAACAAAAAAGTTATAGCCAAATAAAACCCCTCCAAGACTTTTGGGACACCCTTTATATATATATATATATATATATATATGCGAGAGAGAGAGAGAGAGAGAGAGAGAGAGAGAGAGAGAGAGAGCTCTAGTCACCGAAATTGGGTGACAATTTCCTCGTATTTTTTTAAAATTTAATAAACGGGCACCCAGCGCGCTTTAATTAGATCGCGTTTAAGTTGTTAGCTGTTTTTAATGCCGACACAGTATAAATAATTATTATAAATAAAAAATTTTTATGTGTAAAAGTAGATACATAAGTTGTGATGTGATTTTATATATATATTTGTTATACACGGAAGTGTCGTGACTCCTCTTTTGGGAGGACCCCTCTCTGGAAGGTCAAACGACGAAAGAAGAAAGAAGCTATGCCAGGTCACTGCTAAGGAGATAACGTCATTACCGAGGGAAGGTCATGGCTTGAAGAAGACAAAGAGAACAAAGAGGAATATGATGTTATGGAGTACGAAAAGGAAGAACGTACCCATGAGAATGCGGATGGAGACACTATGAATCGCTTTTGTTTTTCATGCGAACATTCCCACGCCAGTGACGCAAAACTTCGCATCCACTTCGCATCCGGTCCCCAGTATATAAGGAAGGACCCGAAGTTTTCTCATCAGATTCTGGCTACGTGGTTATATCGAAGAATCTCCGGATTGAGATTAATCATCCTAAACGGACCGGACATTCAACAAAGTAGAATCGGTTTAGAAGTCGAGTATCGAAACGTCGGAAATTTAAGGAATTTGGCTGTAGGATAGGCAGCAAACTTAGGTCAACAGACTCACAGACATTGTAATCTAAGAACTAGAATTAAGAAGCTTTGCTGATTCTATAAAAATTATTAATTCAGTTAATTATAAATCTTTTGACATTATTCGAACTATAATTTGCACGCTTATCAAAATTAAAGTAAAACTTGGCTGACGAGTTTCCTTTGACCTACGGACCCTAAAATCTTGCGCACTCAATCTTCGTAGAATGATAATACATTGAGACGATCATTCTGATTACGATAATTACGAGAGTACAAATTGTTATACTCATCCTGGTGACCACACCGAAGCAGCCAAGGGTATAAAAATATTTGGTGTCAATTGTAGGGTAGAGTTAGGTTTCTTCCCCCATTTCCTTATAGACACCCATCGAAGAAAAAACGTCAGCAAGAACGCGTGCATAACGGCCATTTATACGAAAGAACAGACGAAGGAACACTCAACCAGAACTACAAGGTCAAGAACAACTGCCCAGGCCCACTTAACATCTCCGTTGAAGATTCAACACCAGACGAAAAGCAGAGGGTGAACATTTCCTTCGGAGAAGACGAAAAACACCAGGGGAGCGATCCCGTTTGTATTGCGCCCAGTCTAGAGGGTAAGGCAGCTGGTCTTCCTTTAGCAGGGAGTACCCACAAAGAAGTCCATTCCGGTATTAAATTTTTCCCACCGAATTCTGACATACACAAAATCCAATATATTCCTCCTTACTCACCCACTCTTAAATTTGATAACGAACCAGGAAGACTACCCCAATCCTTATTAGCAAATTTTAGAGATTCGGTAGAATTTTGGCCTTCCCTAGCCCTTTATGGTACACAAGGTATTTTCGGGTAAATAAAATGCAAATGTGATATGTATTTTATTGAATGAACTCAGAAAATTATATTTTCCATGAAATATAAAAGTTTCATTTGTATATAATAAAATAATAAAAAGTATATTGAAGTATACAATGTGCAGTACATACACAATTTTATGTATGTGGACAATGTATATTTGAATATACATCACTACTAAGTACTGCTATGTATCTATAATTTCATTTGTTTTATGAATGAAATTCCATAAAACAGTTTCTCTTTTGGACAAAACATAAATTGATGTTGCATTTGGAACATTTTACCATTGTTATTGCTTGGCAAGTCTCATTTTCTCTCACCATTTTACATCTATTTTTTTTACCATACACAGGCCAGTGGTCAAATCTATCCTTCCTACAGTCAATGTTTGGTGTTATTTGTTGTGACTTTTTTAGATGCTTTGCAGGGATTTGTAATCCATCAGAGCTTGGACGTCCCACTTTACATTTTCCTAGCCAGCATAGTGATTGGGCCAAATCCAGCTTGAAATCATACAGAGCCAGTTGGTTTCTTTGTTCAATGCCACAATCCTCACACTCTCGTCGGTAAACAAGCCAGGCTACTATAACACAGAGATTCATTAGGTGAAAATAAAACTGAAGATAATATTTCTTAGAACGTATTACTGTCCTCTAAAGTGCTAGGAGGGAGTAAATTTTATCAACACAACCCACTGATCTGTTATACACCTTGACAATTCTTGGACAAGGTACTTCTACATTTGTTTTTCTTTCCTGTCATAGCGATTAATAGGAGTCTCTGGATAAGCGCCGACAAATGAGCTTAGCATGTTTACAGACCTGCTGTCTTGCCATTTAACCATTGTAAGGGTAGTTGTCTCAGTAGTGCCCTTCTTTTCAATGGTAGTGCCACTTCCAAGCCTTTTCATTTCAGTGTCGGCAGGCATTCGATTATTGGTTAGTCTGTTAGGTCGTACAGTACCAGTACAAAGTGTTCCCATCTTTGATAGCTCTATTTGTAGTTCAGGGCTGTTGAACCAGTTGTCACAGTATAGTTGATAGCCTTTGCCTTTAGGAATAAGCTCTGCTAATCTTAACACTACATTTCCACTCTGAATCACATCTGGTAAATGCGATAGCTGAGTTGTAACTCTGGTGTATACCTCAAAGTCATATACAATTCCTGATGAACCAGCCAAACAAAATATCTTGTAACCCCATTTTTTAGGCTTCTGCGGGTTGTACTGGTTCAAGCTACTTCTTCCCTTGAATGGAACTATTTGTTCATCAACTGAGAGGCATTGCTCCATCGGGATTTTTTTTTTTTTTTTTAATTCCATCAACTAATCCACGTATTTTGAAAATTTTATTTGGTAGATGTATAGGCAAAGTGGAGTTATCACAAAAATGCAAATATTTTTATATTTCTTCAAATCGTCTTAGAGACTACTTCTGGTACATGTGGAATGCAACACTTTGTGTTCCCGTACCATCTCGTTCCAAGAACAGATATAAGTGACATATAAAAACAAACACCTAGGAACTGTTCCAGTTCTTTTTTGTTAGTAGTGAAATTCGAAGCGACATTTGTTTGTGTTGCAAATAAATTTGTTTGAACAACTATAAATTCTAAAATGTCATCATCAATGAGTCGTTTGAAATAGCGATTGGAGAATGAACTTCGGCAGCAACAGGTAACTCATCAGTCCATGGTGGTATTGAGTGAATTTCCTTTGATGAACTTACCTTCCATTCTGTCTTTTTTTTTTGAACCAGTGATTACGTTAGAGATATTTTGCTGTGACGTTCCCTGCAAGTTTCCATTTGATGTTGATGGTTGAACCTCACTAGCAATAATAGACACCAATTTATTCACAGTTGAATCTTGAGCGTCAAATTCTGAATCAAGCGTGGACTCTTCAGGATCTAAAAAATGAGAAAAATAGTTGAAATTTATGGACAATTATTCTGTATTTTACGTATCAATGAAAAGGTTTGAAAAAGCCTACAAAAACACAAAATAATACGAACCTGATGTGTCAGAGTTGTTGGGTTCGTATGAGAATCTTTCATCGTCACTTACTCACTTCATTTTTCCGTCAGCCATATTCCTTACTAAGCTGACGCATTCCCTGGGCTCTGATATTGTTTCTACTTTTGGATATTGCCGATAAATTTACTGTTCGAAAGTTCTGAATTTTACATACTTACATTTATATTCACATTGTTATAGTTAAGTAACATATTAGTGGTTTTTAGCGATTTAGAAGTTTTTATAGCGTGCCTTCTTAATTTAATTTAATCTTGTGACGGTTATAAACGTTAACTACTTTAACTTGCGCGATGCCGTCGCAGAAAGCGTCGTATGCTAGGTGTAGGGTTAATCGGTGGTGTACTGATTTTAAAGATTACAACGGCGGTCCTATGGCGATTACCGGAGATCGGTTTATTTCTTTTGTGAGTTAAGCGAAGAGATAGTGGATTTAAAACGTTGTGTACGCGAGGTGACGGAAAGACTTGCAACGCTTGCTGAGGGCAGGGGTAGGCTTACGGTTGACGAAGGCCAAACCTATACAAACGTTGAAGGGTAAGGTTAGGAACCTAGTTTCTAGTATAAGTAGCTTATCGGGAAGGTTAGACAGAGTTGAGGAAGGGGTTAAGGTTGGTCCGAGATTAGTAGACGTGGGGGAGGGGATTTAGAGTAGTTAAGGGTGGAGCTAGGTCATGTACGTTAGGTGATAGGAATACCACCCCTATCGAGGTTTCGAACCCTTTCACACAGTTGGATAGGGATATGAACGAGGGGGAAATGAGTTTAATTGCGGACTCCTTAGTGCGTCATATGGATAAGGAGTTCGTTGAACGGAATTCAACCAAGAGGAGGAGGGTCTGTGTACTAGGGGCCAGGTTTGACAGAATTAGAGACGAAGTAGATAGGATTGATGTTGCCTTCCGTCACTCGATGTTGGTGACGATGGTAGGGAGCAACGATTCGTATAGGCCCGATACGAAAGTGTCTGACTTTTCGGAGAGATACATGGGGTAAATTAAGTCCCTGAAGGCAAGGTCAGATAGGTCTTTAGGTTTAGCACGGTTTAAATTTTAGGATTACGTGGAAAACAATATTTTTGAACACTAAACTAGAAGAGATTTGGCTCAGGAAAAAGTACCCTTCGTAAAGCTGTGGTCAAAATTTAGTGATCCTAACCTTTTTATAAAAGATGGGGGTGCATTTCAGTGAAATAGAGAATGCTAGGCTAGGTAGGTTAATCGATGAAAACGTGCGAAAGCTGTATAGGTCGAAGCCCTCTTTAAACGTTGTGGGTCCGGGAAACGACGCCCGACGTGAAAAATAGTTTAAAACACCGATCCGTGGTAAAAAATAATGTAAACGTCTTTTATTGTAACGCGCGTAGTATTAGAAATAAATTAAACGAATTTAAAGCGATAATTTATTTCGGGAAATAGATATAGTTTCTATAACCGAAAAGTGGTTAAATACCGTGACTCGGGACTTGGAGGAAATTGATAAAGCGGGTTTTAAACTTTTTACTAATGACAGGTTAGATAGGATTGGTGGCGGCGTTATTTTGTACATTCGTAATTCCCTTAGGGCTATCGAGGTTAAGATAGGTTTTCCAGCAGCAATTAATGCGATATGCATTAAAGTTAGGGCGCGTGGTGTATTAGCTTTAATTTCGTTGTTGTTTATAGACCTCCCTTTCAACCCCCTCGATACCGATACTAGATTTTACACACGTCTTGGTAACTGTATTAATAATCGGGATAGTATAGTTGTCGGAGACTTTAACTGCCCTAACGTTAATTACGAAACTTTTACTGGTAATGATGAGGGTTTGAGACTGAGTTTATGGAAGATAATTTTTTACGACAGATGGTTACTGAACCACTGCGCGGTGACAATATTTTAGACGTGGTGATGACGAACGACGAAAATATAGTCGAAGGTTTGGAAGTAGGTGAGAGGTTGGGATGTCGTGATCACCAAATTATTATGTTTAAGCTATTGATAGAAAACAGTAAGGATAGTAACGTAATTGAAGTCCTTGATTTTCGTAGGGCTAATTTTGAAAGATTTGCGGATAGGTTGAGAGCAGTGGTCTGGGATAATTTATTTATGGGTAATGACGCAAATTTTCATTGGGAGACGTTTAAAGAAAGTTGTTTGAATATCGAAAGGGAGTTTATTCCGCGTAGGCCAGAGCGCGCTAGTAATCATGGTAGGTGAGTTCATAAACGAGCATAACAGAGCGTAAAGACTTAATAAGCGCAATGGCACGGTTGCTAACTTTAAGATATATCGAGGTTAGACGTCAGGTTAAAAGATCTGTTAGGAATGCTAAGCGTAAGTTTGAGTTATTTATAGCTGCGGATAGTAAACATAATCCAAAAAAGTTTTTTGACTATGCCAACAATCGTAAGCCTATAAAAGATAACATAGGCCCTCTCTTGGAGCTAAGGGCGCTTTGGCTTCCGACGCTCAGGCGATGGCGGGTATTTTTAACAACTTTTTGCGACAGTGTTTACAGAAGAAGACGAAAATAATGTCTCAGACGTGGACGATATCGTTCCATTTAGTAGCGAGACTATTTTGAATGAAGTAACTGTTTACTAGGGTGAGATTGCGCATTATAACGATAAGCTAAAAGATAGGAAGGCTCCAAGCCCTGATGTGCTTTATCTTAGACACTTGAAAGATTTGAAAGACGTTATCGTAGTAGGGCGGGTCGTACTCAGGTGACAACATGAATCTGAAGGAAATCCTACCATCAGGGGTGTCTAAATTATGTGTTTTTACATGGGGAATTCAAATATGAGCTTCTTGTTTGGATAGGATAACTCTAACCTACATCATTTTGTATTTCTAAATTGCCAATTTTACCCTTTTGAACCCCTTTATAATATATTAAAAGATATAAGGTAAATCATTTATATTGACAAGGCCAAATCAACTTTACATATATTTATTAATAGGTGAACTGCATGTATATCACTGGATATAATTACAAAGATCATTCTCCTGACATCTTGAACTTTGCCAGGTTGCACAAATCCTGCTTTGACTCAGACTTGGACATCAGCTTCCTGCTGGTCTCCTGAGCCCTGATCCCTCCATCCCTCTTTTCCTGTGAGAAGTACTTAGCAGAAGCCTCAGTCACCATTTTAACAACCCTCTCAATGCTTTGTGTGTGGCAAGGCCAGTTGCGCACCTCCATGGGGGTGTTGATGAAGTTTTTCACCTCTGAGGTGCTTAGAGAGCAGGTGAGAGGTGGCTCTGACACACCTTCTGACCAGCTGATCAAGTCACCGATGCTGGAAGCATCACAATTGATGTCAGGTGTCCTTCTGCTCCTAACAGAGGAGTCCCCCAGCTGAGTGTCCGGGTCCCCCTCTCCCCTGATGGCCAGGATTCTCTCCACCCCTTCAATCCTCTCCTTCTGATCCTCAGAGCAGAGTAGTGTTTGGAGGATGACTTCACTGTGGGCATACCAAGCAGATCTTCTCACAGTTGGCATCACAATATCCAGCACCTCCTTTCTCTGGGACTTGAGGCAGTCCAGCTGAAAGAGGATGTGCCTAGGCCCTTCGATCCAGGAGTGCTTGACCTTCACGTTGAACCAACATGGGTAATACACTCCAATGATGAATTCCACAATGAATTGCAGAATCTTCAGGTTCTTTCCTTTAAGTCCGTGCTTTGACACCCAGAGCCTGAGAAGTCTGTTCGCTGTGGTGAGCCAGCGGCTGTGGTTTACTGGTCCTATCTCTAACAGAGCCAGCCCTGCAGGAAGTACTCCATCCCTGACTGCACAGACAATTTTATAGCCATAGTATTGATCAGTTGAGAGATCTTGAATGACCTTGTCAGGAAGCTTGATCAGTGGAGGGCCAACAGAGATTCGGGTGAAGTTTGGATTGATATCAAAGTCTGTAGCAGAATCAAGGAGCTTTCCTATTGGCCCGGATAATTTTTTGTCTGACAGAGTAGGGCCATCAAGGTCAACAATGAGATGGCGCAGGGGAAGTTCAACAGTGTGCAGGTTGCACACCAACCAGACCAGCTTTCTCCCCAGGTGCAGCTCCAGCTTCCGCATTACTCCAGCTTTCACACCAGTGTTGACATTTGTTGAGTCTCCTCCAATGGCCAACAAGGTCTTATCATAACCCCTCTCTTTCAGCCAGGCAAACAGGACCTTAGCAATCTTCTCCGCATGTGACTCCTCTTTAGTTGCTTTCTCTGGGGTAAAGTGGAACAGATAGTAGCTGCCAGGCTCACTAACAACACTATAGTGTTCTTCCTTGATCTTTGCGGGAAAAGATTGGTCACTGCCCTCAGCTTCCATCATCACATTGGTCAGGTCAATCCGCCCATCAAAGAGGATGCAAGAGATCCCCCCTCCTCCCTGCACTTCTTCTCGAACTGTTCCCCCAGCTCTCTCATCAACTTCTCCTGTGCTCTCTTGACCTTGCTCTTATCAATCACTTTACTTGTATTGTCTTCTGTGATGATTCCTGCGTCAATCAGAGCTGCTGTTGCTATCGCTGCAGTTGGCCTCAGCCCTATGCCATACCTTACACTAGCAAGGGCAATGTTTTGAATCTCATCATAGTTTTTCTGTACCTTTGCCGAAGCTGCTGGCTCAGGGTCAGTTTGAGGGAAGAGCTCAACTTCAGGAACAAACTCATCTTCATCACCACTTCTCTCCAATTCCAGATCCTCATCACCATCTGCCAAAAATCTCTTAACATCCTTCCTGGCTGCCTTCTCTGCTACTGCAGCACTTTCCTCCTTGCTCCTTCTCCTTTTCTCTGCCTTCCTTTCCATCCACTGCCTTTTCAATGTCCTCACCTGTCTCTTGTGCTCTGGTAGATCAGGACCCCCTATTTGGTGGGGTCCCTTACTTCCAACCTTCTCTTTCTGTCCCTTGATGTAGGCAAGATCTTTCACAGGAATCTTTTTCTCTCTGCTGCAGGAACAGTTAATGTGGGCTTGGATAACACAGCCCTCACAGCCTCCCCCCTCACAACTGGTAATCTGACACTTGCAAGTCAAAATATCAAAGAACTTGTCTAACTTGACAATGAACCTCTCTTTGGCATCAAGTTTGCCCTTCCCAAGAGAAAACTTCACTGCCTGATTCCAGACCTCCTTGAGCTTGGACATGATGGTCACTTTTTCATTGATAACAGGTGGCTTGAAAAGAGCATTAGCTTTGCTCCACTGACAAATCAGACCAGGGTAGATGTCACTCACCAGCTTGTCCACTGGGTAGTTCCTCCTGTCATCTTCACTTTGCTTCCTCAAGTAGATGCCATACCTCAGGATATCCCTCACAGTTGGCAGTTCAGACACCAACAGCTCCCGGCCAGTGCCAACAAGATTACTCAGATGAGAACTTGATTTCGTCCTTGTTCTGACTTGAGCCATTTTCTTAATGAGTTCACACTGAAATAAAAACAATAATACAACAGTTAAGTATCCACTACAGACAGGTATTAACTCTTTTCAGCGCAAAATTCTTGGTTAAAAAAGAGCTGAAATGGGCAAGAACAAATTTATCTGCAAATGCTAAACACATTATGCTTTTTTGGTTTCAAAATGTTATAAAATGCTAATTTATCTGTTGTCTGTAATGCAAATAATTTGTTCATGTACTCTAAAAAAACTAAAGAAAACATCCTAAAAATATTCTTTAGAACATTGAAATAGGCCTCATACTGCTCAGTTGTACTAAAAATGAACCACCTAATTTTAGCTCAAATCAAAGTTGTTAATTAAATTTTGCTCAATGTATCACTATAATATGCGTAGAAATAGCTTTTTCTAAAATATAACAGAATAATACTCACATGTGAACAGTAACAAAAAAATATCAGTAGATAATCACTAAATCTATCCCCTCACTGCAAGCCGAGGTGGTAAAATAGCTTCATAAATCATGAGTCACTTCAAATATTTCACAAAACGTTTTAGAATGTTCTGAAACGTTACATTCTAGCCTCTGAGAAAGGTGGCTCAGAAAATGGCCTTATGCGCGCCAGAAAACCGTCAAAATATTTCATATACCAAACTGTATGATAATTACAATTAAGTGGAATGGCACACCTTTTTATTTGAGTATTTAAATATTATTATTATTATATGAATTACATTATATGTGTTTATATGAATTAGTTAGAACAATGCTCTATGAGAGATAACGTGAGCAGCCATGATAGAAAACGTGAGAAGACATATTCTGGGGTAACTACAATAGTAAAATAATCAACAATTTAATAATAATCAACTGCAAAATGATGTAGGTTAGGGTTATCAGAATTAAATATTTTCTTCAGAATTGTGTTCTACACACCAAAATATGTCATTTGAACACCCCTCTCCATTGATTTAAAAAAATGCATAGTATGACCCGCCCTATAATATCGTAGGCTCCTTAACAAAAGTTTTTAATAAGTCACTGGAAGCAGGGATTATTCCTGAAGACTTCAAATTAGCTAACGTCACGCCATTTTTAAAAAAGGCGACCGCACAGTAGCTAGCAATTATAGGCCCATTAGCTTAACGTCAATTGTCGGTAAACTTTTGGAATCCGTAGTTAGGGATCGTATCATCGATCACTTAGAAAGTAGAGATTTGATTAATAGTAGTCAGCATGGGTTTCGACGCATAGGTCTTGTTTAACTAATTTGTTAGAATTTTATAACGAAATAGTGCGCGAATACGATAGGCATAGAGCATGACGTTATTTATTTAGATTTTAAAAAGGCGTTCGATACAGTTCCGCATAGGAGACTAATTGCGAAGGTCAAAGCGCACGGTATACGCGGTCAGTAGTAACTGGTTAGAGAATGGCTTCGTGCAGGAATATAGGGTCGTAGTTAATGGTAGTGAATCGGGGTGGTTAGATGTAGGTAGCGGTGTCCCACAGGGTTCAGTGTTAGGCCCATTGCTATTCGTAATTACATTAACGACATAGATGTAGGATTGACTAGTAACGTGTCAAAATTCGCGGACGATCTAAAATAGGCGGTAAGTTCTTAACGTGGACGATAGAAATAGGCTCCAAGACGATGTAATAGGATTATGGAGTGGACAGATAAGTGGCAGATGCAATTTAACGTAGACAAATGTAAAGTTTTGCATATAGGTTCTCGTAACAACAATTACACGTACACGATGGATGATAGACAGTTAGCGATCGTTGACGAGGAAGTAGATTTAGGCGAACGCGTATCTAAGGATTTAAAAGTTAAGAACCACTGCCTGGAATCTTGCCCAAAAGCTAATAGGATGTTAGGCTTCACAGCGCGTAATTTCGAATTTAAATCGAAGAATATTATATTGCTCCTTTACAAGTCCCTAGTCAGGCCTCACTTAGAATATGCCGTTCAGTTTTGGTGCCCGTATTTGCGTGATGATATTGATAGGTTGGAAAGGGTTCAGCAACGAGCCACGATAGGATTAAAGAGTAAGACTTGCATTCACTTGAACCTTACAGATTAAGGGGGGAGCTTATTGAAGTTTTCAAAATCATTAATAAAATCGATAACGTAAATTTTGATAAACTTTTCAGTTTCGATACTAGCGATACTCGTAATAAAGGATTTAAATTACGTGGCAGACGTTTCATTACAAACATCGCGAAAATGTTTTTTACGTTTAAAGTAATTGATAAATGGAATAATCTTCCAGCGTCCGTCGTGAACTCTCTCAGCGTTAATATGTTTAAAAACCATTTAGATAGGCATTTTAAAAATATTAACGTCTTTAAAATAAAACAATTAGCAACAGGAGCTCTGGGGGTAATGGTCGAGGATGAGTCTGTTGACGATTAATGCCAGCTTATGACATGCCAGCGTGTGATATGCCAGCAATAAAATTATAAAAAAAAATTAGACGAACACGAACTTAGATGTAGGTCGTAGCGTAAACTAACCCACTTTTTGTTATACTCTTCATACTTTTTTGTTCTTTTCTCATCCTCTCTTTACTTGCATGTCTGTAGTTTGCATTGTATGACAGTGTTTGAGTTAAGACTGTGTTTGCATGGTTTGTAAGCGTTCTTATTTTACTTCTTTTCATCTTTCATCCCTTTCCTATTCTCTTCGACTATTATCGACTTGTCGGTAGTGACCGGCGGATGATGATGCTGTCTTTCTCTCTCTTTCTGAATGATTGTTAAACCACGAATGATAGGTTTTGCTACCTACTTAGACAAATCACTGAGCACCAGTATGAATAGGGACCAGGACAGTAGAGAAATTCAGGGTAGATCTTCTTCCCCTCCTCCATCTCCTCCTCTTCTCCCTACTAGAATGAATAGAGCCTTTTCGTGTCGTGAAAAGGAAGATTTTACCCCGGAAGAGACGAAAAAGCTCCGACGTGCGCGTGAAATTTGCCCCGTATTCTGTGATGCATACGCAGAATACTTGGCAGCAGTGGCCAAGGGTGTTTAGGTAACTATGTTTCTTTCCAGGATTTTGTTTATGAGGTAGAAAGATTAATCCCCGCTCGGGGTAAAAATAGTGACCGTTTACGCATGGCCCTAGCCATTAGATGTTCCGTTTCCCCAAGTAGACTAGTGTTCGTAGATTTAGAGGAAAAAAGAAAACTTGGAGGGAATTTATGGACGTCTGCACGGATTTATATTGCAAAAATAGGCGGAATGAAATAACCAATAGCAACATTGAACGGGAGAGTAGACGCCCGGACGAGTCGCTTACCTCGTTCATTTATAGGATTAAAAGAGATTTAAGGTGCCTAAAATTGGATGTCGCTGAGATGTCGCGGAATATAGACGTGGACTTTACAATTAATAAAGTCCTGTTGAATTTGATTCCTTGTAACTTATGGCACAAATATCACGATCCGTCAGAGGACGTTAATAAAAAAATAAAAAGGATTAGATGTGATGAGAGAATCAACTCAGAGCCGACTGACACTCAGACAGGTTCTATAGATAACGTAAATTACTCAAATTACTCCATGGGCTTCCAACCTTCCTCAAATCAATCATATTTTCCATCAAGTTTTCCAAATCAGACAAATTTTCAGTCAGGCTTCTCAAATCAAACATATTCCCACCCTCGTCCTCCGACTCAAGCATTTTATCAGCCCAGTCAGCATTTCTACCCTACAAATCCTACAAATATTCTCACTTATAATTCTCCATCACCTAATCCACAGCCATACGGTCCGTCCCCTCATTTTAATTGCATAGGCCAGAACCAGGATAACCTTCAGACTAGCTTTAATTACGATGGTCTAAATCACGTGAATACCGTGCAAGCACCTCAAGTACAAACTTATATGATGAGTAACGTTAAGTGCTATCTTTGTGAAAAAACTGGTCATAAAGCCAAGCACTGTTCCCTGATTGAACGAGTGAGAGCGATGGATTTAGACATAAAAAAGGTACGAGAGTATGAAAAGTTGGGTGAAAGAACCAATGTTTATAACGGAAGGTGCAGATATGAAGAAGGAAATACAATTAGAATCCCCTCACTATTCCGATATAGGACGGAAGAAGTTCCTAGGGGAAGACAGAGAGAGTATCCCTCAAATTACTCGCTAAGATACGAATATCAGTCACAGTCACCGTATTCTCGCCACGAATACAACAAAGGGAGAAGCGGCTCGCTGTATGGTCTCCAGAATTGGAGGTCAGAGGCGGGATACAACTCGTCAGGTGATTGGCGAGAAAGCAGACAGAGACAGATATAGGGAAAACTCGCCGTTTAGGAGACGAGATGGAACTCCGCCTAACACTGACAGGAATCGATCCCCCGTAGTTGGGATCCGACAAAGGAAGACATTTGGGTACGAGCCAAATCACCCAGTAGGCCTGAAAATTCAACCTTCAGAGATAAATCACCTCGTAGGGTTAGTTTTAGGAAAGACGAAGATCTTGAATCCAATCCAAAAAACTAATTACTAGGCAAATGTCACAGAAAACAGATCGAACATGGAGGCCGAATGAGAGAGAAGGGACGTAAGAAAAAATGGAGAAAGAGAGAATAAAAGAAAGTAAACTAAAATCGTAAGAGAAGGTAAAAAAGGTAATTCTGAATGACCGTCAAAGGAGGGTGTACGAAATGAGTGAGGAATTAAAAAATGACGCGAAAGTAAGTGATAATGAACAGGAAAATGGAAATGGTCAGGAAAACCGGATGACCTTGGAACGAGAGCTTGAAATGCAAAAAGAACCAGACATGACCGGAAGCGCCTCGAGATATACCCCTGTGATCGGACCGAATTCAGAAGGTGCTGAATGTAGAAACGGAAGTGTATTTCATTTTGTCGACGTTGGTAAAAGTAGTGTGAGAATGGATCAAGAGTGTAAAGGAAAATTAGATGAAACCATGATATTGGATGAAAATTAGTTAGTTGTGCGAAAGTATGATGCAAGTAGTGGATATGTTGTAAAGGAAGAGAGATAATTGTAGTAAGTTTAATAAAGAGCCCGAATGGCTAATTGATTGTGATCTAAAGGGAATTTCTTCTTTTATTGGGATGAATACATTGGAAAATCCCAGTAGCGAAAAACGAAATTTCCATTGCCCCATGTATGTTTTGTGGAAGTTCTCTTATCCAGTAATTAGAGTGGGGATGAATGAAGTCGCGCTCTTGGCCCTCTTAGACACAGGTGCTGACATTTGCCTAATTAAAGAAACCTTAATAGATGTGGTAAGAATGAGAGATAAAATAGAGGAAACTAGCCGTAGCTGCATAGCAGTAAACGAAGGACGACTAAATACAATAGGACAAATTAAGGTAGTGGTAAAGATTCCAGAGAAACTGTAAGAAATCGACGCGTTGATCGTAAAGGAGTTGCCCATAGGATTAAGTATCATTATAGGAGCCGTTTTAATTAAGGAGAATAACGTTAGGATAGAAGGTCTCGAGACTGGCTTCCTGATTCATGTTAATAAAAATCAAATACCCGTAGTATCTAAGATATTTAAGCCAGTAGGTAAAGGGATCCAGAACATTGAAGAATTTAACCAGACAGAAGTCCCCTTTAAATTAGGAAACGGATCCGCCTTGGTAGCTCCTTCGGCTTGTGCCTTCCTAGAACTTCAGCCAAGTATTCCCCTAAAGGAGGGAACCACCTTGGTGGTCGCCGCTGAAAGGTGCCATTTAAATTTAAGAATAGACCCACAATTAATGTGTGTGGATGGAGAAGGAAGAATAAATTTAGTGGTCCATAACACATCTTCGAACGATAGAGTCAAGGTCAGCGCCGACCGACTAAACCTGGTTTGTGAAATCTTACGGTATTGTCATTGTTCAACCGTACGGGAATGTGAAGGACGGACCGAGTGTCTCTATAATGAGGAAGAACGAGATAACTCTATAAGGGAGAAATAAATAAATAAGGTAATAGACAAAGAAAGAACGTTGTTCATGGACGGAATCGATGAGGAAATCTATGGGAGAGAAATAACGAGGGATTTCGCGCAGCCATGAATAACTACGGAAGAAAAATTAGAGGAAATAAAAAATTATGTACAGCAAACGAATTTGGACTTCAGAACTAAACTCCAATTAAAATATACTCTTGGTGTACTTTGACATTGTGTTCGTCGAAGGTGAAGAATTGGGCCTATTAAAAGATTATAAATTATCTCTAGAACTCGAACCCAGACACGGTCTCATATATACACCACAATACCGGCTACCTCTTAAATACCATGAAGGAGTGTCAAGACAAGTCGCTGAATTGGAGCGACGTGGACTAGTCGAAAGGAGGAATAGCACCTTTAATAGTTCACTTTTATTAGTCAAACAGAACAATAAGAACAGGCTAGTAGTGGACTACAGATATTTAAATAAAATACTGAAAACTTCGAGGTTTAAATTGCCAGATATAGGAACTATTTTTCGAAGTTAGGTGGAAACAAATACTTCTCCACTATAGATCTCGCCCAGGGCTACCACCAAGTAGCCTTGGACGAAAACTCACGAGACTTAACCGCTTTTTCCTCAAACAATGCAAGTTTCATATACAAGGTTCTACCTTTCGGTCTAAAAATGGCCCCAAATGTCTTTAGTTCCATCATCAGTAATCAACTGCATGACATGATTGGGAAAAGTGTCTATGTATTCATAAACGGTATATTGATCGTTCGAAAAACTGAAGAGGAACACGAGAATAATAATTAATAGATTCGTCATAGCAAGGTTACGGGAAAATAATCTAAAATTCAAGCTAAGTCGCAGTTTTTCCAAACCAAGGTCACATTTTTAGGTCATGACCTCACCCGAGATGGTATGTCCCCCAGCTAAGATAACATAAGAGCTATTTAAGAATTAAGACCCCCCAAAACAGTGAAGGAAGTACAGTCGTTATTAGGACTAATAAATTATTACAGGTGCTATATACCCAATACTGCCAAGATATTGGGCCCCATTCATGCCTTAACAAGGAAAAGGGAAACGTTCGAATGGACGCCAGAACAAGAAGAAGCGTTACTCCTAATTAAGGAAGTTATTACCACCGAGAGTCTGTTAAGACACCCTGGCCCAAACAGGGCATTTTTTCTTTATACGGATGCGTCAGAGGGGGCCAGTGGAGCAGTCTTGAAGCAGAAAGATGAACGAAACGAGTTGGCTCCTTTAGAATATTTCGGCAAAGGTTTCAACGAAACCCAGAGAAGATATTCAGTTATTGAAAAGGAAGGGTTAGGTATATCCTAGCCCTAAACCATTTTAGGCCCATCATATTAGGGTCTAAAATTATCCTACGACGGAACATCGTCCCCTAATAAGTTTGGTAATAAATCAATCATCAAAAAGGTTGACAAAATGGTTCACACCATTGTTGGAATTCGACCTGAAAGTAGAATATATAAAGGGAGAAAAGAATTTCGTTGCTGATTTAATGAGCGTTGTGTAGAAAATAACGAACAACCGGCCTCGGACACGGAAGATCATCCAAAATATGTAGTCACGAGGAGCAGGAAACTGATCCCGGAAGAAGAGGACGTCCCTCGACCAGGTATCTTTATTGAGAAGATAATCCAAGATGAAGCATTTCCAGAAATTTCAAGAAATGAGATCATCAAAGCACAAAGCCAAGACGAAAAATGCAAAAAGATATTGAGGGGAGATGAGAAACAACAATTCCTAATCATCGATGGGTTAATTTACTTAACTAGCACGACCCAAGGCAAAGAGTCGAATAGACTTTACCTCCCGAATTCCGGGTTGCAAGGGAAGGCTCTACTACAATTTCATAATTCAACAAACAAGGGTCATATAGCCGAGTTGAAGACCTACCAAGGAATGTCCCGGAAATACTACTAGCCGAATATGGCAGAGTCCATAAGACAGTACATAAGGAAATGTGCTGTCTGTAATAAATATAAAAATATCAACCCTCGAAAGGCACCCTTGGGAAGAACGTCCTCTTGCTACGGACCCTTAAATTTTGCACACTCAATCTTCGTAGAAGGATAATACATTGAGACGATCCTTCTGACCACGATAATTATGAGAGTACAAATTGTTATACTCTTCCGGGTGACTGTATCGAAGCAACCACGGGTATAACAATTTTTGGTGTCAGGTGTGGGGTTCGAACCCACGCACTCTGAGAGTACTAGATACCTTTGGTTAACCTTTGATTAGCTTCCACCTTAGACCTACAGTTTAACGTGGAATCCGAACCACGCCCCACCAGCAGCCCAGCGTCTATGCCACCCAGGGTGCCCATTTATCTACCAACCACTTTCTTTTTATTATGTGGAAGGATGAACAGCTGGGTTTTGCTGCGCGCCGGCTGCAGTCACCGGGTCTCGAACCCGGGGCCGATGGATTCTTAGTCAGCGACGCTAACCACTACACCACCGAGGCGCATATATACAGTAGGGTGGATCGATTTTACATTTTTTTCGATTTCCATATTCTAATAAAGACAAAAACTTGCGCATGCATGAGAAAATAGCCTCTGCAAAATCTTAGCTTAATAGGTAATCATCTTCTGCCCCCGGCAGAGCGATGAAAATCATATTTTAGTAGTCAAAAACGTATTTTTCTTATAATTTTTAAAATATTTCAATATGAATCAAAATTATTCCTAATAACTATAAAGTCGATGAAAGAGACCTCATATGATCGTTTTTCCAAGCGCGTTGTCCTACGTTAATATCTTTTGCCCCCGGCAACAACGTCAAATGTTGAAAAAATAGGTAATTTATATACATATTTTCAGATCGGCTCTTTGTCTTAAATAATGCATTTATATATTTCCCATAGCATTTATATCGTTGCTTAGGCATGAAATAACACACACGCAAAATTTTATGACTCTAGGCTAGGGTTTAAAGGTCATCTCTGGTGAGTGCTGCCAGCAAAACAACTGGGCCAATGGGCTTTACTGGACCAGTTGGAAAACAACTGAACGACTGCGAAAAACTTCCAATTACAGAATTCGATGCCATTCCATCTCCCGACATTGACATAGATGATGCCGAGTTGAGCACTGACCAAAAATATTTGTTAGGCATCTACAGAGCAGTGTCGAGCGGTAGCTGCTCTTCAGCTCTCGCGGTTCGAAATCCAGGTAAGATGGCGCATTCCAGGTGGCTGACAATAGCAAATAGATTTCTGCGCCTCTATGTTTCAACCAGTGAACCCTCCAGCACCTTCAACGAAATTGTGCGATTCATTATGACAGTTTACGCACCAATTTGGTTTAAGATAAAGAAAAACTCCAGTTTCACTGAGGGCGCAAAACATTTTTTCGAAATGATGCGTTTCTCTCAGACCATGCCTCAAAGATCTAAGAGAATCGCCAACAAAGTCCTCCGTAGAAATTCTTTCTTTGCTCACCCAGAAAATATTTTGATCTCCATGCTACATGCCGATGACCAACACATAAGAGAATTGGGATGGAGAAGAATATTAAAAGCACGATCAAAACAATCACCAGCGGGGGAAATTCGAGCCTTCGCCATGCCTGAGCTGCTCTACGATAGTCAAAACTATTACGAAATGATCAACTGGCAAACGGCTGAGGTGACCGAACCCCCAGTTACAAAAACAATACCTGATACCCGAATAAAAGAGTTTGTTGAGACGGGAGACCAGCCTGATGGACTGATCCCACTATTCCCTTGTCATACTCAAGCGGTCGAGAGACTCATCAAATTAGTAACCGAAGCCTCTGCCAGTGTAAGTGGAATAGAAGAGAGGGACGGATTCATCCGCTCCCGTCTTCACTCCCGAACAAAAATTCCACGATTTGATTCTAAGAAAGATTACCGTATGTAAATCGACATGCAGCCAAAGGAAGGGTGGTTGGGGCTGGATAGGGTAGAACTCGACGTACAGCCACCTCCTCGTGGTGAGTTCTGGGTTGCTAATTTTATAAAATTAGCAAGCGAGGAGCTGTACTTAGTACTTATCGTACTTATAACATCGCATTAACGTAATTATAATCCACATTTAGACTTTTCTCGGGGACAGAAGATATTACTCTAGGGTCATAAAATTTTGCGTGTGTGTTATTTCATGCCTAAGCAACGATATAAATGCTATGGGAAATATATAAATGCATTATTTAAGACAAAGAGCCGATTTGAAAATATGTATATAAATTACCTATTTTTTCAACATTTGACGTTGTTGCCGGGGGCAAAAGATATTAACGTAGGACAACGCGCTTGGAAAAACGATCATATGAGGTCTTTTTCATCGACTTTATAGTTATTAGGAATAATTTTGATGCATATTGAAATATTTTAAAAATTATAAGAAAAATACGTTTTTGACTACTAAAATATGATTTTCATCGCTCTGCCGGGGGCAGAAGATGATTACCTATTAAGCTAAGATTTTGCAGAGGCTATTTTCTCATGCATGCGCAAGTTTCTGTCTCTATTAGAATATGGAAATCGAAAAAAATGTAAAATCGATCCACCCTAAATTGTACAGTATATATGTAGAGTTCAGACAAAGAAATTCCTTTCCCCACCATTCTCAAACTCTACCCATCTTCAAGGCCTAATTAATTGAGCGCTAAAAATTAATAAATGACAAAAGATATAAATGACGAGAGTTAAAACCTAAACAAATGTACAACATTAAAATTATTCAAAATAGAAAATACAAATTAGAAACAGGCTAGAACAAGATCAAATGAAAAATAAAGTATATAAATGACAAAATAGGAATGATAGATGTGAAAACTAAATCTAAAATCATTCAAAAATAAAACTTAAAACCCTTCATAAGTAAAAATTAAACGGAAAACTACAAGAATAAACCGACACACCTGTATTCAAAGAAGAGCCACAAGAAACTGAAGCAAAAACAAGAGAGGGTCGCAGCGAAAATTCAGAAGGTAGTTGATCTAGTTAATGTAAAGGGGGTAACAGCCAGAATCAGTGTTTAGTCTAGGGTTCAAAAACTTAATACAGTATTTATGAATTTTTATGTATTAAGTTTGTGAACCCTAGTCTAAAAACTGATTCTGGCTGTTACCCCCTTTACATTAATTAGATCAACTACCTTCTGAATTTTCTCTGTGACCCTCTCTTCTTTTTGCTTCACTTTCATGTGACTTCTTTGAATACAGGTGTGTCGGTTTATTCTTGTAGTTTTTCGTTTAATTTTTACTTGTGAAGGGTTTAAGTTTTATTTTTGAATAATTTTAGTTTTAGGTTTTACATCTATCATTCCTATATTTTTTGTCATTTATATACTTTACTTTTGATTTTATCTTGTTCTAGTCTGTTTCTAATTTGTATTTTCTATTTTGAATAATTTTAATGTTGTACATTTGTTTAGGTTTTAACTCTCGTCATTTATATCTTTTGTCATTTAATTTTTAGCGCTCAATTAATTAGGCCTTGAAGATGGGTAGAGTTGCCCGAAACGTCGGCTGCAGCCAAATATAATGACTACACTGAGAGACAGATTCCCCAAAAGTGGATAACGGATTCTTCAGATTCTGCGTCAGCTTATCACATGCCCGCCAGGCTGGCTCCAGAAAGTTTTATACTATTTACAATTTTTTGCTTGTAAGTGTTTGCTATAAAGGCTCCAGAAAGTCGCGGACACCATCTGCACAGTCGAAACTCGGCGATAAGTACATACATAAGGAATTGTTTAGTGCCCGTATTCAAACAAACACAATACATTTATTTTATCTAAGAATGGTAGAGATTTCTTTTAAAAGTCTGGCCTGTTGCCTTGATTTTACACAAGTGGAAATTAGGTTGAAGCTGTGTTTATAGCAAGCAAACAGCAGATATTACAAATTGACATTTTCTGAAATAAATATAGTTTGTTGTTACCAAATAGGGACATTTACAGAAGTATCTAGGCCTACAAAGTAATATTTTTATGATCAGAGTATCAACATGGAATGCTTACACTTTTCATATGTGTAGATGACTCGTTAGATTGCACAAAATGTCAAGATTTGTCAAGATTAAGTGTGTGTGTGGGTATATATATATATATATATATATATATATACACTTCAAGAGCTTGTATGTATGTGAGATTATCTATTTATTATTAGTTTTCCATTTAGGTGTATTATATATACCCCACAAGAAACACTTCTTCAGCTTTACTGTTTAAACAGATTTTTGTAAATAGAAAGATATATTGTAAGGCTTGGCGTTTCTGAACAGAGTGTTGGTAGACGAAAAATTATGATGCATATAAAAAGTACAATACTGAAGTGAAAAATGGTCGGTTATTATAATTAATCCGTTAAACAGAATTATTTGAAAGAGAAAACAGGCATTACCTCTATTTGAGACGGATAGGTTAACCTAGACTGGGTAAGTTGAGTAGAGTAGGAAAAATTATGTATATATAAAAAAGATCTGAAAGGGGATATAAGCCAAGTGGTGTAAATATCAGAAATTTAGGCCTTCTTTACCCATTGTATATACATAATGGCACAGTGTGTGTACCTTTTAAAGAGGCATTGTACTCTCTAAAGAAACTGTCTGACAGTCGATTACGCTATACGATTGGCTGGTTCCCATGCCAAATAGCTGTGATCCTAAAGCCTCCCAGGAAGACTAGTAAAGACGCCATTATGCGCCGCCTTATGCCTTTGAGAACATCTATCTCTCTCCTTGTTGTGTTTTATTACCCTTATTAGATTAGGTTACCCACTCCACCTTTGAAGGGACTAGTCCCGGTCCGCATACACGTCTTAATAAAGTTTATACGTTTTCTACACAAACCCACATGCATACACACCCACATATATACAAATACAAATTACACGCACGCACACACACACACATATATATATACTGTATATATGATGAATAAAACCACGAAAGAAAGGAAACACTGGTGTTCAAGCGCTTTCGCCTAATGACATACTCAGGAACAATGAAGTAAATAAAGAGTTCAAGATTATATAGGTTACAAAAAAAAAATATTTATATATATATATATACATATTGGTGAAGGCCGCTTCTGGCAAGCTTCAATTTCAATTTAAGCAGAAAGCAACAGACAAGGAAAGAAACATCCATCAAGTTGGAAAGGGACTATATTTTGTATATTGCAACGTTTCAAGCACAAACTATGCTCATCCTCAGGCAAAAATTCTGAAAAGTTAAAAACATAATATTAAAAACCATAATGACATTAACAAATTAAAAGAGGGAAAAAATCCACAAGCATTAAAAACAAAGTCACTAAAAAATTCTAAAAAGTTACAATTAAAAACCATAATGACTATTATGAAACAAAAGCGAACAATTAACAAGCTGTAAAACAATAAAAGTGACACTAAAAACGAACAATGAATAACAGCTATAAAATACAAAATGTAAAACTCAAAAAACTAAAAATTCACAGGCTATCTTTTAAAACACTAAAAAATTAAAAACCCACACTAAAAGGAACACACCTTAAGTCTAAGCAGCACAGATTCCGAGGCAAAACTAAAAAAACAGAAACATCTAAAACCAAGTAAAGGTTGGTTGTTCAAGATGTTCAGTTTAGACGGAGGGGAACGGATGAAATATCAGAGTTAAGCGAAGGGGAGTTTTTTTTAATATACAGGGATTCTAGAAGTCTTAACGTTTGCTCACACGGAGCGGAATCTAAAATGTTAAAATTAGCTAAAGTTATATCGACTTTGCATAGAACAACATGGCTGCGTATAGCTGAGGCTTCTTTAGTTTTCAAAGGTTTGTCAGTTCTATGGCTTATGCCCATATGGGCACAGAAACGCGACTCGAGGCTCCGCACAGTGCTACCAATATAGCTTCGATCACATCGGGGACACTTGAATTCATAAACGACAGCACTGCGCAGAGCATCCGATACACGGTCTTTAACATTAAAATATGAGCCAATAGAACGACGGTTGACAAATACTATTTTTTATAGACGATATGTTGACGATATTTTTGCAGTGTTTACTGATGCTAGCAGTGCTCATCAATTTCTTACATTTTTAAATAGCTTGCATCCAAACATAAAGTTTACTCTGGAGGAAGAATCTGACTCCAAGCTGCATTTCTTGGATTTACTGATTAACAGAGAGAGTGATTCTATTATTACTTCAGTTTATCGTAAGAAGACGTTCACTGGTCTTGGTCTCAATTTTTTAAGTTATTGTGATTTTAAATACAAGCTGGCATCTGTAAACACCCTACTTAACCGAGCGTATAATTTATGTTCCAACTATCAATGTCTGCATAATGAATTTGTTTTTTTAAAAAAATATTTTGTGAATAATGGCTATCCTTTGCAGATTGTAGAAAACGCTATCAATAGATTTCTAGCTAACATTTACAAACCTAAAAAGTATAATTTTAACGTTCCTAAAAATGTATATTATCTTGTGCTCCCAGAAATGGGATATCTGAATTCCTATTGCCGTAATAACCTTCTGCCACTTCTTCGTAAATTTTATTGTCAAATAGATTTTAAACTAGTATTTGTCAACCGTCGTTCTATTGGCTCATATTTTAATGTTAAAGACCGTGTATCGGATGCTCTGCGCAGTGCTGTCGTTTATGAATTCAAGTGTCCCCGATGTGATCGGAGCTATATTGGTAGCACTGTGCGGAGCCTCGAGTCGCGTTTCTGTGCCCATATGGGCATAAGCCATAGAACTGACAAACCTTTGAAAACTAAAGAAGCCTCAGCTATACGCAGCCATGTTGTTCTATGCAAAGTCGATATAACTTTAGCTAATTTTAACATTTTAGATTCCGCTCCGTGTGAGCAAACGTTAAGACTTCTAGAATCCCTGTATATTAAAAAAAACTCCCCTTCGCTTAACTCTGATATTTCATCCGTTCCCCTCCGACTAAACTGAACATCTTGAACAACCAACCTTTACTTGGTTTTAGATGTTTCTGTTTTTTTAGTTTTGCCTCGGAATCTGTGCTGCTTAGACTTAAGGTGTGTTCCTTTTAGTGTGGGTTTTTAATTTTTTAGTGTTTTAAAAGATAGCCTGTGAATTTTTAGTTTTTTGAGTTTTACATTTTGTATTTTATAGCTGTTATTCATTGTTCGTTTTTAGTGTCACTTTTATTGTTTTACAGCTTGTTAATTGTTCGCTTTTGTTTCATAATAGTCATTATGGTTTTTAATTGTAACTTTTTAGAATTTTTTAGTGACTTTGTTTTTAATGCTTGTGGATTTTTTCCCTATTTTAATTTGTTAATGTCATTATGGTTTTTAATATATGTTTTTAACTTTTAGAATTTTTGCCTGAGGATGAGCATAGTTTGTGCTTGAAACGTTGCAATATACAAAATATAGTCCCTTTCCAACTTGATGGATGTTTCTTTCCTTGTCTGTCGCTTTCTGCTTAAATATATATATATATATATATATATAAATAATACATATAAAAGTAAAAATTGTGGGAGGAGCACACAAATTTGTAAGGAAAACTACCAATTTTAGCACTTTGCCCGAATTCAACACAAGATCAAATGGATTGTTTACAACCAATTTTATAGATAATGCCTGAATAATATATAGGTAAAAAAAAAAAAAAATAAAATAAAATAAAAAAAAAAATTTAAGAGGAGCATACAAATTTATAAGGAAAATTAACAAAGTTTTAGCACTCCCTTCTTGTCTAAATCCGTTCTGAACGAATTCAAAAGAACGGGATCGAGTTGAAAAAAACCTTTGCTCATGTTAAAGTTATTTGTAAGTTGGATAATAGCAGACTCAAGAATATTTCTATTAACAATGTTGCTAGAGTGAAACAAAACTGAAGCATTATTCCAATCAATACAATGGGGTAACTCTGACAAATGGACAAAAAGGGCACTGGACGACTGTCCCGTTCTAACGGAATATTGATGCTGTTTTACACGCGTGTGCAAATCCTTGCCCGTCTGACAAATGTAAAAGGAATCACATTGTTTACAACAATTTTATAGATAATGCCTGAATTGTTGGTAGGGCTATTTTTTACTATATTTTTCACAATATTGTTATATGAAAATACTACATTAATATCGAAAAGTTTAAGTGCATTAGCAATGCCTAAAAAGCCCGGGAAAAATGGAAGTACTAATATATTCTTTGACAAAATGCAAGTGTTATTATTCACACGATAGAAGGTTCGTTTTGCCTTGTTAAGACAAGATTCCATAAACGCAGGTGAGTAGCACAGATCACTTCCAATACCGTTGATTTTTTCCAATTCGGCATCGATGTATTCCGGACTGGCGATCCTAAGAGCGCGGAGAAATATTGAAGAAAATATGGCCTTCTTAATGGGGGTGTCATGTCCAGAGTAAAAGTGGACGTAGGACAAATTGTGTTTTTTTTCAGATAGATACTAAACTTAAAACCTGGGCTTTCCCTATGCACACGCACATCCAAAAACGGGATTAAATTGTCTTGTTCCACTTCTAAAGTAAACTTAATGGAGGGGACTTGATCTATAGTGCTGCGAATAGTACTTACGAAGATAACTTTCCTAAACTTTTTCGCAATAGCCTCTCACAATTAAAAAAAGATTGGGAGCTCCATATTACCAAAGCAGACAAGGCTAACACCATAGTTATTATGGACAGAGTGGACTACATTAGAAAGATGAACGAGCTGCTCCAGGACCTCGCCACATACAGAAAACTTAGGAAGAACCCGCAGGATGACGTCATCAAATCATTCAATAGTGGCTTGAAACGCATTCTCAAAGATCATAAGGACTTAATTCCGCTTTTCATGTCCACTTCACCTTCTCTTCCCTACCTTTACGGTCTTATTAAAACCCACAAACCTGGCAACCCTATGCGCCCTATTATTAGCTCGGTGGGCTCTATTACCTATAAACTTTCCAAATGGCTTGTCAAAGTCTTGTCCCCCATTCTCGGAACTATCTCTGATTCACATGTAAAAAATTCCATGGATCTTACTGAAAAATTGAATAATGTACGCACTGAAACCAACTATAGATTGATCAGTTTTGACGTTTGTTCATTGTTTACAAAAGTGCCGATTGACGATATGCTTCGATATGCTTGACTTTCTCTCCCGAGAATTACATGAGTACGACCTGCCACTACCTGCACACTCGGGTGGAGCGAAAAATACTTTGTTTCTAGTATGAAGTTCTAATAGTGATTAAAAGTTGCATTTAGTGGACGATATATACCTGCCGAAATATGAGTTCATTTGTTTAATATTTTCAGCTGCCACCAGGGGGCTAAAGTTAACACAATTTTGGGTAAAAAGGAAAAAAATGCTTCTATTTTAGGTTTATCAAACTATTATAAAATTTTATCTTAGAATTATCTAATAGTTTAATTAAGATTCTTAAATAATAAGAATTCGTTTTGTAAAAATGCCTTTTCATATGCTTAATATCTTCAGCTGCCACAAGAGGGCTGAAGTTAACTTAAAAATGACAATTAAGTATGATTCTGTATTTACTTGAAAAAGGGAACAGTAATAAATTAGGATGTCTCTCCTTCTTTATACTGGCTTGAGACAGTTAAGAAACGTTATTTCGTGCCTTAGCGGAGTTACCACCCTTTCCCCAACCAACCTCCCTCTAGAAAGGGTTCTTGCTGAAGACTATTTAGTAATTTGCTTTTGTGTCAAATTTTGGCTGTTTTTTCCTTGATTCTAATGTAGCACGAATCCAACCGTCTCTGTTTGTAGGTCCGCAGACTGATCCAGCAGCGTCTGTAACGAGCTTGAGGCATCTCTCTACGGCTTGCGTATGACATGGAAACTGAAATAATTCTGAATGAAGAGTAGTACCATGTTTGATGCATGATTCAATATCATCAAGAGAAACTCCTTTGGTTATCGGTGGTTCTGCTATCTGAAAATCTTGCCACATAATGAGATCTGTATAGTCTTTGGCATAAAAATTTATTCCTGGCACCTTAAAATACCTGATAACATCTGTTTCTTGAATGCATGCCTTTGCTTTTATGATACGCCTAAATCCCAACTGACGCACATGCTCCCTTTCATCAGCTATCATTGCAATGAGAATGTTTTCTTGATTTGCGTAATTTGCATTTCTCTGAATGACTGAGTCATGTACTCTCCTAAGCTCTTCACCTAGATACCGGCTTCTTGCAATCATATGCCACATATGTTTAGCACCATATTGGCATAATGGTTTACGCTTTATCTGAAACCACATTGGTGCGTATACCCTAACAATGAAAGTAGCTAATTCTTGTAAATTGCCTGAAGGATTCTCTGTGCTTGCATATAACCGCAGAGTCCTGTTTGCTGTGGTGAGCCACCTTGAATGTGATATATTGCCTGGACTCTTATGACTAAGACTCTTTGAGAATGTTCCACTTGATATAGCCTTGTGAATTTCAAGAAGGTATTTCTGGTCAGTACTTATGTCATCTACATCAACTTCACACATGTCCTCTTGAATTTCAATGGGTTTGAAGTTAACTATGGGAAGCTTTTCACAGTCTGAAAGTGCTCGGCCAATTTCTCCTGAAAATGCTCTTGGTCCAGTAGTGGTACCATCCAAGTGATGAAACAGATGGCGCAATGGAAGTTCATTAAGGTGTAAAAGGCATATCAGCCACTGCAATGGCTTATTAAAGGCTTCTTCCAGTAATCTTATTGTGCCTCCAATACTACCAGTGTTAACCACTGTCGAATTACAGCCAACTGCAACGATGTTCCCAATATCAACATTCCTTTCTTTCAAGCAATTCACTAGCGCTGTGCAAATGTATTTAGCTTTGCCACTGGAAGGTGTCACATGTGCAAAGTACAGAGAGTATGGTTCAGATATTATGCTGATATGCTCTTCGCGTTTGGTTCTTTGGTGGTTAGAGCCATCACTCTCCTGGACTTGAATCATTGTTTTATCCTTTCTGCCATCAAAGTATAATCCCCGCATGGTTTTTGGCTCTCCTATCTGTTGTAGTTCCTTTCTCTGTTTTTGTCTTTCACGTCTTAGCTTACTTCTGTCTATAATATTCCCTTTGTCTTCGGGAGTAACAATTTTAAGATCTGCCAATACTGCAGAAGCAATAGCAGCCCCAGCTCTGTCCGACATTTTAAATCTATCACAAGTAATTGCTAATGAAGGCAGTGGCTCACGCATCTGTTGTTCTGATATTACATATTGAGTCGAGGTTGTATCTTCCTCATTATCTTCAGATATCTCTTCTAGTTGTTGAAGTTCACTTGTCTCTGTCTCGATTTGTAAGTTGGACGTATTGGTTATAGCAGCACTAGTTGTTTGTGAGGATTCCAGACGTGCTTTTTCCATTTCCTTTCGATGTTCTCTTGCTTGTAATCGTCTTGTGTGTGCTATGTCAATGCTTCCTATCACCATTATTCTGCGTGTTCGTTGGTCATTTAAAAAATCCTGCTCTTTTGGAGGGACTTTCTTACTCTTTTCACATGAGCATCTCCTAAACTCCTTACATTTGCAGGTGCAGATGTCAAACAAAGTGCATTTTGAGGAGTTTTCAAATTCTTCAAGCTGATTTTTGTACTTAGGCTGATCCTTGCGTGACTTGTATGGCTTTAATAAGGACCTGTATTTATCATGGTACACTCGCATCATCTGTAAAACGCGTGTATGTGAAACTATTGGCAAAGAGGCCTTCTTCCAAATATTTTCTACCTTTTTGGAAACTGCCTCTGCTATTTCAGAAAATGAAGGCTCCTTGTTATTCATCTGCTCCTTCACTAAATGTTTTGTGAACAGGTAATCTTTCATAATGCAGTTATAAGTTGGTAGTTGCATATCACTCATCTCACAAGGTACTTCAAATATGGCACACTTCATATGTTCTCTAGTGAAATGTTTATATTAGTATTTGATGCCATAATATTTTTAAGAAAAATTCACAATCACAAAATATCCTGTAACATCAAAACATTATATAATTAATATATATAATATTTTTATAAGTATATATAATATATTATATAAATATAATATATTATATAAATAAACTAAAATTATATAATACATTATAACAAGCATTTTATAATAAAATCAATATTATCACTATATAAATCACTTTAAAATAAAGTTTTATAATATTCCGATTATATTAAAAAACTCTCCGATCAACTGAGCGACTAGGCCTACTACCTAAGAAGAAAAGTGTTAACACACTGTTCTAATGACTCACAGAAAGAAATTCCTTCACACCAAAACCCTCCCCAAACCCTCCCCCACAACATTCAGTGTAGTCTCAACATGACTCAGTTACTCTAAATTGTGTTAACTTTAGCTCTCTTGTGGCAGCTGAAGATATTAAGCATATGAAAAGGCATTTTTACAAAACGAATTCCTATAATTTAAGAATCTTAATCAAACTTTTAGATAATTCTAAGATAAAATTTTATAATAGTTTGACAAACCTAAAATAGAAGCATTTTTTTCCTTTTTACACAAAATTGTGTTAACTTTAGCCCCCTGGTGGCAGCTGAAAATTTTAAACAAATGAACTCATATTTTGGGAGGCATATTTCGTCCACTACATGCAACTTTTAATCACTATTAGAACTTCATACTAGAAAAAAAGTATTTTTCGCTCCACCCTACTGCACACATCGTTTTGGAACTTATTAAGCGTTGCATCAAAGACTGTAAATTCACTTTCCGAGAATCTTAGGGGCTTGCATCCCATGGTTGCGGTACGTCGACGATATTTTGTGGATCTGGCCCATGAATCGTGACTTCCTCCTTCAATTAAATGATGAAGACCCCTCCATTAAGTTTACTTTAGAAGTGGAACAAGACAACTCAATCCCGTTTTGGATGTGCGTGTATATAGGGAAAGCCCAGGTTTTAAGTTTAGTATCTATCGGAAAAAAACAAACAATTTGTCCTATGTCCGCTTTTACTCTGGACATGACACCCCCATTAAGAGGACCATATTTTCTTCAATGTTTCTCCGCGCTCTTAGGATCGCCAGTCCGGAATACATCGATGCTGAATTAGAAAAAATCAACGGTATTGGAAGTGATCTGTGCTACCCACCTGCGTTTATGGAATCTTGTCTTAACAAGGCAAACGAACCTTCTATCATAAATGCAAAAAACTTCACTTTTTTTCTACGTGAAGGTCAAAATATGAAAATAAAAACCCACTCTAATAGACAGAGTTTATTTTCACAACAGTTTCGATGCCCACTGGCAATTGGCATCCTCCTCGGGTGGATACAGAAAACCTAATGAACCAAAACAAGAGGGAAAAACAGTCCAGGGACCGACCGTTAAGAAATTCGCACCTAGGTTAGATCCCGTTCTCCCGACACCGGAAGGGCATTTTCATTAAAGGGACCAGCTTATAAGTACATTCGCACAAATTTAAAACTATCTTCCTGTTCTAAACATACAGATTCTATTATTTTTTACATAATTATTACATTTATTATTAAATTTATTACATTTAATATTGCATTGTTATTTATTACAGAAATTATAAATTTATTATTACATTGGTTATTACATTATTGTTTATTATACAGAACTTATAAACCGAAAAACGAATGAAAAAGGCGAGAAGGAAACAATCCAGAGACCATTGAGAAATTCGCACCTAGGTTAGATACCGTTCTCCCGCCACCGGAAGGGCATTTTATTACAGAGTCCTGCTTAAAGTACATTCGCACAAATTAAAACTATCTACTTGTTCTATACATGCAGATTCTATTAGTTTGACATAATTACTGCATTTATTATTGCATTTACATTTTTTTTAACATTTATTATTATTACCTTTATCCTAATTATTAAATTTATAATATTACCTTTATTATTACATCTGTTGCATTTATATTTATTTCCACATTTATTACTTCCATTATTACATTTACGTTTATTATTCCATTTACATTTTACCCCCCAAAAAAAAAATCGAATGAACTAAAAGCGAGTAAGGAAACAATCCAGAGACCTTTAAGAAATTCACACTTAGGGTAGAACACGTTCCCCCGACTCCGTAAGGGTTTTTTTAATCAAGAACTCATTAAAGGGTCTAACTTATAAGTACCTTCGCACAAATTAAAATTATCTACTTTTTCTATACATACAGATTCTATTATTTTTATTTTGACATAATTATTACATTTATAAAGTACCTTACTTGATTCCCAATCTATAGCATGATTATTTTGGCTGGCGTGATAAAAAATGGCATTATTAGTATTACAACGTCTGAAGGCATATTTGTGTTCTTTAATACGGGTTTCAATATTTCTTCCAGTTTCTCCCACGTATACTAAATCACAACTTTTACAGGGAATGCTGTCGACACAGGCTTGTTCCTGTTTTGCAACGTTATTCCTAACCAATTTACTTTTTACGGTAGACGAATATTTGAACGCCAAAGCAAACTTAAAATCTTTCGTCAACGGTTTTACTCTTTCTAAGCCAGCAATGTAAGGCAAACTCACATATTGTTTTTGGTCAACTGAAGGTTCCCGAGGGGCATAAAAAGATTTTCTGGCTTTAAAACTGATAAACCACTCAGGATATTTTAAATCCTTAAAAATGTTCCAAATCTTTGAATTTTCCGGGTCCAGCAAATGTGGGCTACAAATCCTGAGTTCTCTTAGAAACTTGGAAGAAATAATTGAGCTTTTAACCCCTTCATCATGATATGAAAAATAATGAATGTACGAATTACAATGAATAGGTTTTCTATAGACCATGAAATTGGGCTTTCCGCTTTCGTTAATAACCAAAACATCTAGAAAAGGTAATTGTTTGTCGTTCTCCCATTCATATTTAAATTTAATGGAGGGAACAAGATTATATAATGACTGAAAGAAAGTGTCAAAGTTGTTCCAGTGGTCAGGCCAAAATGAGAAAATATCATCTACATAACGAAACCAAATTAGATTCCTGGGACATATTGTTTGCAACAAATCCGACTCATAATATTCCATGTATAATGTACTCAGTATTGGGAATAAAGGGGACCCCATTCCCATACCAAAACGTTGCAAATAAAATTCCTCACCGAAGGAGAAGGCATTATTGGTGACAGAGTTTTATCAGTTCTAAAAATACAGATGTGGGCATGCCTAGTTTTACGTTACATGTTGGCAATTTTCTATCTAAAAAACTAAGTACATCATCAATGGGAACTTTCGTAAACAAGGACTCAACGTCAAAACTGATCATTCTTCCCCGTTTTAAATCTAAGTGTGAACCTAAGGTCTCTGGATTGTTTCCTTACTCGCTTTTAGTTCATTCGATTTTTTTTTTTTTTTGGTAAAGTGTAAATGGAATAATAAACGTAAATGTAAATGTAATAATGGAAGTAATGAATGTGGAAATAAATATAAATACAACAGATGTAATAATAAAGGTAATATTATAAATTTAATAATTAGGGTAAAGGTAATAATAATAAATGTTAAAAACAAATGTAAATGCAATAATAAATGCAGTAATTATGTCAAACTAATAGAATCTGCATGTATAGAACAAGTAGATAGTTTTAATTTGTGCGAATGTACTTATAAGCGGGACCCTTTAATGAAAATGCCCTTCCGGTGTCGGGAGAACGGGATCTAACCTGGTGCGAATTTCTCAATGCGCTCTGGATTGTTTCCTTCTCTCCTTTTTCATTCGTTTTTCGGTTTATACTGTAAGTTCTGTATAATAAACAACAATGTAATAACCAATGTAATAATAAATTTATAATTTTTGTAATAAATAATAATGCAATATTAAATGTAATAAATTTAATAATAAATGTAATAATTATGTAAAAAATAATAGAATCTGTATGTTTAGAACAGGAAGATAGTTTTAAATTTGTGCGAATGTACTTATAAGTGGGTCCCTTTAATGAAAATGCCATTCCGGTGTCGGGAGAACGGGATCTAACCTAGGTGCGAATTTCTTAACGGTCGGTCCCTGGACTGTTTTTCCCTCTTGTTTTGGTTCATTAGTTTTTCTGTATCCACCCGAGGAGGATGCCAGTGGGCATCGAAACTGTTGTAGAAATAAGCTCTGTCTATTAGAGTGGGTTTTTATTTTCAAACCTTCTATCGTGTGAGTAATAACACTCGCACTTTGTCAAAGAATATTTTAGTACTTCCATTTTTCCCGGGCTTTTTAGGCATTGCTAATGTACTTAAACTTTTCGATATTAATGTAGTATTTTCATATAACAATATTGTGAAAAATATCAGAGTAAAAAATAGCCCTACCAACAATTCAGGCATTATCTATAAAATTGGTTGTAAGCAATGTGATTCCTTTTACATTGGTCAGCGGGAAAGGATTTGCACACGCGTATAAAACAGCATCAATATTCCGTTAGAACGGGACAGTCGTCCAGTGCCCTTTGTGTCCATTTGTCAGAGTTATCCCATTGTATTGATTGGAATAATGCTTCAGTTTTGTTTCACTCTAGCAACATTGTTAATAAAAATATTCTTGAGTCTGCTATTATTCAACTTACAAATAACTTTAACATGAGCAAAGATCTTTTTCAACTCGATCCCGTCGTTTTGAATTCGTTCAGAACGGATTTAGACAAGGGCAGAGTGCTAAACCTTTAGTATTTTTCCCTTATAAATTTGTATGCTCCTCTTACAATTTTTATTTTTCAATTTATTTTATTTTTATTTTTTATTTTTATTTTTTTTTGTGACCTATATATTATTCAGGCATTATCTATAAAATTGGTTGTAAACAATCCATTTGATCTTGTGTTGAATTGGGGCAAAGTGCTAAAATTGGTAGTTTTCCTTACAAATTTGTATGCTCCTCCCACAATTTTTATTTCTATATTTATTATATATATATATATATTTTTTTTTTTGTAACCTATATATAGTCTTGAACTCTTTATTTACTTCAGTGTTCTTGAGGATGTCATTAGACGAAAGCACTTGAGCACCACTCTGTGTTTCCTTTCCTGCGTGGTTATATTCATCATAAATATTTTTCACGTGTTACTTTCGTGAAATAATTTTCATATATATATAATATATATATATATATATATATATATATATATATATATACACTGTTTATATACTTTTGTGGGCCTGAAATGTCAAGTTAAGTTACCCTCTTCCTCCCTCTCCCCGATTGGAGTGCCTAAACACACTCTCCCGCCTTACTACATAACTCCCTATCGCTCCTTGGAGGCTCTAAACCCCCTTGTTGCAATTATTGATCATCTTACAAGCAATTAATTTGCACTCTAACATTTTGCCATCATTCTACTAATGTGCGATATGGGGAATTAAGTGATGAAGCAGAATATATTTATAGGGGTATATACGATGGAATCAGAAAACTTTCAGTAAACAAACCGATTATGGAATGAACCTTTGAAAAAAAAAGAAAAAGTTTTTCATATTTAATATTCATAAACTAGATTTAAAAAAAAAAAAAAGAGTCGTCACTAACAAAACATAAATAAATAAAATAAAATAAAAAGCGGAGGGAATAAAAGTAATGCCGAAGATAGTAAACTGGAAAACAGATGTGATGATCTAAAGCAAATAGGAGCTATTTCGCGACATTTTAGTGCCACCCGAACACTCCAGAGACGCAGGTGGAAGTTAGGGAAATAAGGTAATAAAATATGATTCGAATTTCGGCTTCCTTCCGCATCATGAGAGAAGGATTACAGCGACATCTGCTGCTAAAATTTACGTCATATTTAAAACCCCTGTTTAGGTGATGGCTTAAATTGGGACGCTTTCTACTATAAATGTTGACGGTACGTTGCAGAGAGGAAGGAAATGAGAGTACTTGATCGAATGGCTCATTGTCACGTATTTTTAGATAATGTAGTTATTATTTTCACACAATGAAACGGCCTTTCTGAAAATGTTACAGTGATGGTAAAAATTTACATAATCAAAGATTTTTAAAATTATCATGTTTAAATTTAATTTGTAGATTTAAGAACTATTTTCACAGGATTAATATAAGATATATATGTATATACGAGTCGTATATGTTTCCTGAATCGCATCAGGATTGCTATAAACTGATATTTTGGCAGCTGGCTGAGTTCTAACACCATAGTGGAGCTGAGAAACTGTACAAATCTCACTCCTGGACAACTGTTTGTTAATACTACCCTTCCATTTACAGTACATTCACAGATACGTACATGCATAAAAATGCATACTGAAATACATGCATACTCAAATCTTGTTCGATGAAGCTTTCGCGCGAAATAAATTTGCAAGAGCCTTTTTCAACAAATTAATATTCATTTTTATACCGTCATAAAAACGGGAATACTTACATAGGAAATTCACTCCTAAACTCATTACTGTAGTACTAGTAGTGTAGATACATTTTGTGTAAACCAGTGTAGTGCCAGTACCAAAGGGGGAGTGCCAGAGAGGAAAAAGAGGGGCGTGCAGGGAAGAGAGTGCCAGAGAGGAAAAAGAGAGGCGTGCCAGAAAGGGAGTGCCAGTGGAGCAAAATTTTAATCCCTTATAAGATCTTAATCCGTTAATGGCTTTTGATTTTTTATGTGATGTCATAGTATGAGCTATAGTGGCCACCATTTTTAGAGACGTCAACCTTGTATGAAAATATGTGAGATTTTACCTGATTTTGCCTGTGCCTGATTTTGATAACTGGAAACATATCCCACATAAGGGAGTTTGAGGCTTAAAATCCGTGAGTTGACATGTCTGCATTTTAATACCAAAATTTTGCAGATGATACGAAAGTCGGGCCTAGCTGACCCAGTTAAAAATATAGAAAATTCTTATAAACTACAAAAAGATCTTGATAGATGAGGTTAGTTTCCCAGGTTAGTAAATGGCAGATGGAATTCAATGTTCAAAATGCAACGTCATCTATTTTGGTAAAAATAGTTAAAACTTTAGTTATGAGGTGCAAGGAAACTGGTTAGGGGATGTCAGTTGAGATTAAAGATCTAGACATTATATAGTTAATAGTGATGTAAATTTCTAAACAGTTCTTAGCGCTGAGAAATACTAGGTACTATTAAGAAGACTGTTAGTTCAAGAGTAACGAAGTCATCAGTAGATTTTATAATTCTTTTGTTAGGTCTCACTTAGAATACTGCTTTCATTTAGGCAGGAATCTGAGGATAGGGGAGGATAGCTTAGATGAAACACTTGGTATTTTGTTTGCTAGGTATCGGTGATGTAGTAGTTAGCATCGCTGACTACGAATCCATCGGTCCTGGGGCCGAGACCAGGTGACGCACCCGGAGCGCAGCAAAACCCAGTTGTTTATCCTTTAACACAATAAAAAAATTGGTTGGTAGATAAATGGGTACCCTGGTTAGCCTAGTGGTTAAGACGCTGGGCTGCTGGTGGGGCTGGTTCGGATTCCACGTTAAAATGTAGGTCTAAGGTGGAGTGACAAGCTCGACCTTCGTCAGAATGAACAATTCGGGCGGAAGAAAAACCAAGGTTAACCAAGGTTATTAATTATATAGAGGTATCTGATGAATGGCAAAAAGCAAATGCAGTAACCATCTACAAAAAGGGTAGTAAAAATGAGGTAAGAAGCTATTAGTTTGTTAGTCTAATATCATTGGTATGGAAGATACCTAGAAACATTAAAAACTTCCTCATCTTCCTGATTCCTCATGTAAGTGAATGTTTTAAGCTTATTTGACAATGAAAAGTGAAGTCCCAATATACATTATTAAAGCCAGAACAAACTGGCATAATAGAAGATGAAATTGTGACTTCAAATGTTTTAACCATTCTCCAGTGATGTAGTCGAGACCACCATGGCCGAGACCGAGACCGAGACCGAGACCGAAACCGAAACCGAGACCGAGACCATATGCAATTTTTGTATGTATTCAATAGTGTATAATGCCTAATTCCTGAGCTTTGTATTTCACATACAGAAATAAAGATTCTAAAGAGGCTATCAAGTGACATTTGCAAAATTTATTCATAACTTATTCACATATTTATAGTTTGTGACATTTCTCAGCAGTTAACTACCTACTTAAAAGATGATAAGTAGTGTTCGTTGCACTTGAGGAACATCACAGTGATGTAGTCGAGACCACCATGGCCGAGACCGAGACCGAGACCAGGAAAAAAAGGTCTCGAGACCAACCTCGAGTCGTACATCACCGCCATTCTCATCATTCATCACTAGAATGATTAAAATGTACATAAATCTTGACTTGCATTAAAGTTTAATAAGGGGTTCTTCTACACAAAAGTCTTTTAGTAGTTTGTTAAGGCTAAAGACTTAGATAGTTCATTCTTAAGAAATGTTAAATTTTTACATGGACTCAGAATTTTGATTCCACAATCATTTACTTTCCTTACTTCTCCCTTGTCCATATCAAATCTCTCTGTTATGGTATTTGCACTTGAAGATCATATATTTGAGAGAAGACTCGTGCATCTTAACTAAATTTATTTTGTTATATTATGGCTTCCATCCTCTATGAAAAGGAAAGCTTTGAAACTGCCATGGTGTACATTATAGACTGACCATCCCTTTCCTGTAAAGCGCAAAGGACGCTGAGCTCTATGGACGTGAGTCCAACATGCATGCGCGAAACCTGAGGTTATAAAAGCTCGGGCCGGGCCACACCCAGGATGACTCTATTACTTGAAGTTACCCGTGCTATACGCATATATCCGTCGCCGTGAGGCCGGTTCATCTCCCATTAATCATCAAAATAAAGTGTTAGGTAAACTATCACTCATTATTTACTCCTTTGGCTTATAACTCATAGCATCGACGCCATCCTGATGCCTTAGTGACATTTAGGGCAACCGAGATACCCCCTAATCCAGTGGATCAGAACTCACCCCACCAGCCTAGAATAACTGGTGTCAGAACTGCACGCAGTTCATAATATGTATTACAAATTTTATGTTAATTTCAAACCAATTGGTGAGGCTTTTGTTCATTCCTGCTTGCTGCCTCCTGGGTTGGATTGAGTTGACCACTTACCCTGTTAACCATCAGACAAAAGTGATAATTTGGATGCACTCACTCTCACATTGTGGGAAAATGAAGTTAATCATTTAGTAAGATCTTCCACTTTTACAAGTCGGCTCAATTTTGATCCATCAAATTGAGAAATAAATTTGAATGTGGCCAAAGTAAAAGTTAAAAATTGACAAACATGGGTAATATTTGAATCTTGTTAGAATTAAGGCTATTCTCTCATATAAACTTAAATTTATTAATTTGGATGTTTCATTAACTTGGGGTAGCATTGGTTAGTCACATCAGCTTTATGTTGATGAGGTTAATCATAAATAAAATCTTCCATTGTTGAAGTTGACTCAGTTTTTGGGCCAACTAATTGTGAAATAAGTTTAGATGTGGTATGGTTTTAAAAGGTTCCCACTTAACTGATCTGCGTATCTATATATTGGAGAAAATGATATATAACCCATTAAGTGCCAATAACTCCCTGAGGAGTCAGTTATGTTTGTTCCTCTGGTGGGCACCTAAAATATTATTTTACCTATTTAGTGGTCATATCCTATTCGTATTTGTACAATTTACTCCCTTAGATCCTAAATTGGTCATTGCAAAATTCTAAAGTGGTTCATTAGTGACGTCGAAGTGGTCATTTCAGTAACTTCGTTTAAAAATCTACAGGGCATCACCTTCTGCCTAATAATAATAACACAAAAACTAAAATTGCTGAATTTTCTATATAAACTATTCATTCAGAGGTATGAAAAGGCAACGAGGTTATTATAAAAAATATTTGTATAATTAGCCGATGCTGACGAGAATTTCAACTTGATAACTCCTCAGGGAGACACTGGGACATAGCGATATACACATTTCAATAAAAAAAATGCTTTGCGTGTTTTATTTACTTATACTGTTTTATATATATATATATATATATATATATACACATATGTGTGTGTGTGTGTGTGTTACATCTAATATGCATTTCATAAGATGACGCAATTTTTTCATATGATATCATGTTTTGAAAATATTTCTAAACTTGGTGCAATAGATAATTTTTATAAATATAGTCATATAGTCTACCACGTCTCATTCCCTCAGTTTTGCAGCAACTTTCAAAGGAAGTGACGTTTGTCTTACTACATTACTTGAATATTTATCGTTAGTGTTTTCACGCACTAAGGTAAGAAACATTTATATAATATTAGTAATAGTGTATTATTAATATGAATTGATATTTAATATTATTATGATTGAGAAATATTAGTTCTTATTGTGTATATACATATATATATATATATATATATATATATATATGTGATCAGTCTTTCCTGATGTGATCAGTCTTTCCTTGTGAACAGACGTGTTTTATCGAGTGTCCAGTGTTATCAATTGAATAAGTGGTTTTCGTTGAAGTGTTTTAAAAAAAAAATAGTGTTCTGTGCATTCTTAACTAAATTACTTCGTGTTACTAGTTAAGAATGCACCGAACACTATTTTTTTTTTAAAACACTTCAACAAAAACCACATATTCAATTGATAACACTGGACACTCGATAAAACACGTCTGTTCAAAAGGAAAGACTAATCACATGAGGAAAGACTGATCACATCATATATATATATATATATACAGGGTGGGCCGAAAGTCTGGATCCATAGGAAAATATTTATTTTAATACATAAATTACAACAAATGGTAAATACTTAAAATGAATATCAACTTTAACTCGTAAATGCGTATCCGTGATACTGTACAGTAGTTCGTACTCCAGTATAAATACTCAAATACTTTTTTATTTCAGCCCAGAAATGGCTTCGAATCTAACAACAGAAGACCAGGTAGAACCTGTGCTCATGTACGCAAGACAGGGCGCTACACACAGAGAAGTTGCTCCGAATTCAATAGAAATCATCCTGATAAGCATCCAGTAACACATGCGACTGTTGGCAAGTTGTTTAAACGTTTCAAAGAAACAGGAAGTGTACATGATCGACGGCGTTCTGGTCGTCCAAAAACTGTAACTGATGAAAATACCTCTGCAATGGTATGTGAAACTTTAACGAATAGTCCAGTAAAGTCAACAAGAAGATTATCAAATGAAACACGCATCTCGACAACGTCAATTCGAAGAATTATTAAAAATCATAAATTCCATCCCGAAGTGTCTCGATGTCAGAGGCCGCCAATTTGAGCATTTGTTATAATTTGTTGTTTATACTGGAGTACGAACCACTATACAGTATCACGGATACGCATTTACGAGTTAAAGTTGATATTCATTTTAAGTATTTACCATTTGTTGTAATTTATGTATTAAAATAAATATTTTCCTATGGATCCAGACTTTCGGCCCACCCTGTATATATATATATATATAATATATATATATATATATATATATATATTATATAATGGGAATGAACTCAGAATGGTCCTCTGAGTTTTTTATGATACACACAGACCGTGCATGGAACAAGGAACTCTTCTGGGATAATTAAATCCACTATAGTCCAAATAAGTAATGGTAAATGATAAATACCACAGTGGTATTTATCATTTACCATTACTTATTCGGACTATAGTGGATTTAATTATCCCAGAAGAGTTCCTTTCTTCCATGCACGGGCTGTGTGTATTATATATATATATATATATATTATATATATAATATATATAAGATGTGATCAGTCTTTCCTCATGTGATCAGTCTTTCCTTGTGAACAGACGTGTTTTATCGAGTGTCCAGTGTTATCAATTGAATAAGTGGTTTTCGTTGAAGTGTTTTTAAAAAAAATAGTGTTCGGTGCATTCTTAACTAAATTACTTCGTGTTACTAATCATTCATTAACGAATATATTTCATTTATTGATGTTATTCAGTACTATATTATTTGATCAAATCTATCAGAAAACGAGGAGTCATAAGGTTCATTTTCCCTTCCTTCGAGAGGTCAGGTAGTGTGTGGTCACACACCGTGGGAAAAAAGGAAAAAAGTCGGTCAAATCGCGGACAGATAAGTATTATAAATACTCTCTTTTACAGATCTTTCGTCGGTAGCTTAATTCTATATTCATTTAGTATAAATTTGTGTTACAAGAACCTGTTTCTGCGTTTCAAGAACGCGGTAGACCTACATTGTAATTTATTAATTTCCAAACGCTTGTTTTTTGTTTTTTAACTAATTAAAAGCATGACACCCCCGTCAAATACTTGCAGTTACTGTGAAGGGAAGTTTGCCTCTTACGCGTTTACAATGGCTAATAATAATGAACAGTTAGTTTGCAGGTGGTGCTCAAGCAGGGAAGTCCTGAGGAACGAGTTAGAGCGTGAGAGGGAGGCCAGGGTGAGGCTTGAAGAAAGCGTGATGCTCCCGATGGCAAAATTAGAATCCCTTGAGACTCCAGTTACGACCCCTCCTGCCTCAGTTTCTATTAATAATATAAATAGTACTAATAGCCCTCTCTCTTCCCCTAGTTCCCAACCTTTCGTTCGAGTGCGTAATGTAGCCCCATTGAGAAAACCTAAGACATGTCAACCTGTAATAACAAACAATAAGTTTTCTGTTTTAGGTTTTGATGATGCTGATGAACCGGAAATACGACTCGTTGGCGATTCCATCGTTCGAGGGCAGCTCGAGGAATTCTGTGGGAGAAACCCTCGTCGTAGACGCCGTTACTTCTACCCTGGTGCAAGGGTGGAGGATATAACTAATAGTGTTGACCATTTTACAGACGTTACCTCCGAGGACACAACGTATGTTATTCATGTCGGTACCTGCTGGCTAGGTACAGGGACTTACTAGAGCTATTAAAGGAAAAAACTAATAAGATTGTTTTAACAGGTATACTTCCTCGAATTATCCAATGTAACGATTTCTACAGCAAGGCGACCTATATTAACAATAACCTAAAGTCTCTTTGCCAACAGGAAGGAGTGCATTTTGCGAATTTTTGGAACAGTTTCTACGGCAGGAGGGACTTGTTCCTCGGATGGACTTCATCTTAATGACGTTGGAGCTGCGCGTTTAGGAAGACTATTTCATAATACTGTCTCTTCTTTTCAGGCTGCCGTAACTCGAACGGTCCCAGCGTAAATTCCACAAATTTCCCCTGCGCTCGCGAAGGTGTCGCAATTACAAACAATTTGAAGGTTCTATCCTTAAATGCTCGTAGCCTACGAAATAAAATAAACGAATTTTTTTCTTTAATTGCTTGTAAAGACTATGATTAATTGCGATAAATGAATCGTGGCTTAGCACTGAAACGTGACTTTGTAGGGGAGTATCAAATTAAAGGTTATAGACTTTTTGTTAAAACAGAATAGGTAGGCGAGGAGGCGGTGTTATGTTGTATATCAAAGATAATATTGCGAACGTTATAGAAGTAAAGCACACAATTCCAGAACCGATAGATTCGACTATAGCAGAACTTAAATTGAACGATTTCAAACTTCTTGTTGCGGTTATATAGGCCCCCTAATCAAACAGCTGATACGGACGAAGCGTTATATCGTGAACTAAAGAGAATAATCGGTAGTGAGCAGGCTTTAGTTATGGGTGACTTTAATTGCGCCAACGTGAATTACGATACAATGCAGGGAGACGCGGAAGGTAATCGTTTAGTTAATTTTCTCGAGGATAGCTTTCTTATTCAAAAGGTTGGGGAACCTACGAGGTTGGACAGTATTTTAGATTTAGTAATAACTACGGATGATAGGCTAATTACTGATCTTCAAGTAATAGAACCGTTAAGCAATAGCGATCACAATATGGTAGAGTTTGTCCTCTCAGTAAGTCACTCGAAACCAACTAACTCGACTAAAATTCCTAACTTCCAGCACGCAGACTTTAGTAAATTTCGAAATAAATTGTCACACGTCAATTGGGAAAACGTAATGGGGAACTCCAACGCAAAACTAATGTGGGAATCGTTCGAAACAGTATTTAGGACTATAAATGAGGAATGTGTACCGTACAAAATTAAGCGTGCGAAAGTAAACAACAAGCCCTTGTGGTTTACTTCTAGAGTAGGAGACATTATAAAGAGTAGAGATAGGGCTTATAGGCTACATAAGTGCGATAAAGACAATTTGTGGTTACGAAACAACTACATATCTCTAAGGCGTGAAGCGAAAAGTGTAATAAAAAAGTCCAAGCGCGAATTTGAAATCTCCATAGCTCGTGACGGTAAAGAAAACCCAAGCGATTCTTTCAATACGTCAACAATAGAAATCCAGTAAAAGGTCTTGGGGCCTTTGAAAAATGTAACGGAGATCTAGTTTCTGAAAACAAGGAAATGGCTACCTTGCTAAACGAATTTTTTACGTCAGTTTTTACTATAGAAGATGTAACGAATATCCCTACGGTCATAGACATAATACCTTTTGATAATGGTAATATTTTGGATAATATTGTGGTTAGTGAAGGGAGGTAATGCGCTATATTGATAAAATGAAAACGCGTAAATCACCGGGGCCGGATTCCATATATCCCATACAACTAAAAGAATTAAAAGATAGCATTGTTGTGCCGCTAACAAAGATTTTTAATGCGTCTATTTCTGAGGGGTGCGTACCAGATAATTTCAAGTTAGCAAACGTAACACCTATCTTTAAGAAAGGCGATAAAGGTGCGGCGGGAAATTATAGGCCAATCAGTTTAACGTCTGTTGTAGGTAAGCTACTGGAATCAATAATTAGGGATCGTATAGTCGAACACTTAGAATTGCATAAACTAGTTAGAAATACGCAGCACGGTTTTAGGCGAAACAAATCTTGCTTAACTAATCTTTTAGAATTTTTCAAAGCGTGGTTGACGTTTACGATAGACATCGGGCGGTTGATGTAGTGTATTTAGATTTTCAAAAAGCGTTTGACACCGTGCCGCACAAAAGACTCATTGAAAAACTAAGGCTCATGGAATCAGGGTGTAGTAATAAATTGGCTAGAAGAGTGGTTGCGAGGTAGGAAACAGAGGGTGGTCGTTGATGGAGCGGAGTCGTGTTGGGCTAATGTAGCGAGTGGCGTTCCTCAGGGTTCTGTATTGGGCCCCTTGCTTTTTCTTATATATTAACGATTTAGATGTCGGCCTAGTCAGTACAGTTTCAAAGTTTGCGGATGACACGAAGCTGGGTGGTAGGGCGATTAATGACGAAGATAGAGGTAAAATCCAGGAAGATCTGAATAAAATCGTTGATTGGTCAGTCACATGGCAAATGAGATTTAACGTCGATAAGTGCAAAATTTTGCATATAGGTTCGCGTAACGGTAATTTTGCGTATAGTATGTCAGGGAAAGATTTAACAAGCGTAGAGCAGGAAAAAGATTTAGGAGTTATAGTCACTGGTGATTTAAAAGTAGCGAAACAAAGTACAGCAGCGGTCAATAAGGCGAACAAAGTGTTAGGTTTTATAGCTCGAAATTTTGAGTACAAATCGCGCGATATTATAGTTCCTCTTTATAAATCATTAGTTAGACCCCATTTGGAGTACGCGGTCCAATTTTGGAATCCGCATATGCGCAAAGATATAGACAAAATCGAAAGAGTTCAAAGACGAGCAACTAAGATGATTCCGTCGCTTAGGTCAAAGTCGTACGAGGATAGGCTTAAGGAGTTAAAATTGACACACGAGACTAGGAGGCTAAGGGGTGATCTAATCCAGGTTTTCAAAATTATGAATGGGTTCGATAACGTAGATAGAGATAGCTTTTTCGAAATATCTCAATATAATAGGACTAGAAATAACGGGTGTAAGTTGACAAGTAGAAGGTTCGAGACAGCAGTTGCCAAAAACTTTTTTACGCATAGAATAGTAAATAGCTGGAATAGTTTGCCGGTAGAAGTAATTAGTAGCACGTCTATAAACATGTTTAAAAATCGATTAGACGCATATGTTGATAGATTGGGTATAGTTTAAGGTAGTAAAATTAAGGCTTTGTGGTGATAGATCCCACAGCTCAACACAAGTGTTGTGGGATATAGGGAGGCAGCATCTTGGGTTAGGGGATACTCTCTGTCCTTACACACCCCATTTAAAGAGATTCCTCTGCCGAGCGGTGCCCCCATAGTACTGTGAGGTATTGAAAAACTCATGATCTTCACTTGCCCACAAACACCTTTAAATGGGAGACCCAAAATGGGTGCACACACATTTCTACATTACTGTACAGTCTTTACAGCCACACCTACACTTTTCCTCCTAAGTATATATATTGTAATGTATATGGTTGTAAATTTGACTTGGTCCGCAATCGATATGGACCGTGACTTATTTGGTTGGCAAGGTACTGTATTGATGGATACCGTAATGAAATTGACTGGATTCTTTGGATCTGATATATTTGCATGTCGGTTATAAATAGATATAGAGTGTAACATATTTGTGGATAGTAGTCTATTATGACTTGATCCTCTGGATCCAGAGATTCTATCTTTAGTTTTAAATTGAAATTAATTAGTTTTAAATTGATAATTATTTAGTTTTGTAAAAATTGGTCGTTGCCAATGTACAGGCAGTTTTTACATAGTGGAGCCACCTCGATGGGCCGAAGTGGCCCCTAGTGTGCCCACTGTAAAAATTTCTTATGTTCTTGTGGTTCGGAACCGACGTAAAATTGTAGGTCCCCTCCGCCACCACGGAGGACATGCACAATACACAATTACGAACACAGTTAGGTAGACCAGCCATGAGTGGATCCTAGGGTCTTTGTTGGTCTGAAACATTGTAACATTATAACATTATATATATTTATACATTTATATATATACATATATATATATATATATACATACATATATATATATTATATATATATAATATATATATATATAAAATATATATATATATATATATATATAAATATATTTTATATATATATTATATGTATATATATTTATTTATTATTATATATATTATTTTATTTACATATATATATATATATGATGAATAAAACCACGAAGGAAAGGAAACAGCCTATATATAGGTTACAGAAAGAAAAAAAAGAAAAATAAATAACGTACATACATACATATATATATATATATATATATATATATATATATATATGTTAACCCCTCCGTCTATGGCCCTGGGTTGGTTCGGATTCGACGGAGGGGTTCTGGTTAGGAGGCAAGCAACGGATATTTCTTCTATATACTTTTCTTCTATAACTTTCTAATTCTTTTCTCTCGCTTTATGGGGTCGACCCTCTGTTAATTCTTTTCTTTCAATAATACTCTGATACTTCTACTTTCTTGACTAAATTCCTCTGAAGATAGCCCAATTCGAGGGGGGAAATAAAAAAAGTTTCTCTTACTGTAATTTTCTTCTTAAAAATTTACAGGTAGTGGTCTGAATTTTACATGGGTAGAGGTTCGACCTCTTTCGACCATAGCTCAGGCCGGAATCTAAAAATATTAAGAAGGCAAGGGGCCTCTGCCCCCTCCCCGCAGCGAGGCTGCTAACAAGGTGAGTCTCTTAGCAGTGACCAAAGCAGAGCCGTCGTAATGAAGTGTCCTTCATTTTACAATACATGTATAATATACGCCTAAATTTTGGGGACGGCAGTGGGAGGTTAAGTTTCCCCCCTTTTTAAACACGATCAGATGTTTGACAGTTTCCAAAATAAAAATTAAAAAGAAATAAATAAAAATAAAAACTAATCTTTTTTTTTTTTGCCACGACTGAGTACATTTTCGTTTGGGTTTATTAGAATTATGCTTGCGATTATGGATTACTTCCCATTCGCTTATGATTGTCCCTTACAGTTCTATTAAAGTACGTTCTTACATTATATATAAAGTCATTACATTCAATTATAGTTTCATTGAAGTACATTACGTCGTTACCATTCTTACAGTGTTTATATATATATATATTGGTTATATTATATGGTTAGATTATATGGTTAGATTACATGGTTAGATTATATGGTTAGATTATATGGTTAGATTATATGGTCAGATTATATGGTTAGATTATATATGGTTATTATATATGGTTATTAGTACAACAGAAGTACATGAGACATGACAAGATAATTTATATACAACATAATATGTTATATTACATTATATGTTATAAATTTGGATCAGAGCGAAAGATGTTGTTTATCTTAGAAACGTTCAATTCTGCTGTGATTCGCGAATTCGACCACTCAACTACTGTAAGCCTAATGAATGTCTTGTGAGGGTGAACGCACTTAAAAAAAAAAAAAAAACATGTGTACGTATTTTACATGAAAGTAACAGAATAGGTTGTGTGCGTAATATAGACGCGCGTAAATATGGACTGATAGGTTGATAGGTATCAGTAGACAATAGGTAGGAAACAACATAAATAATGATGTATAGAGAATGAAGTTTTTTTTTTTTTTTTATTATTATTATTATTATTATTATTAAAGAATTTACCATACATTCAATACGGAAGATGTCCAAATACTAAACACGTGATTCAGTGTTCAAGGTATGGAAAACGTGAAGAGAATTAAGTTACTTTATGACGTCATAGTCATTGAATTTGTACGTATAATACAAATCATTATTAGGAAGATTTACAAGAACGAATTAGAGACAAGAGTGGGTATTAATGACTAAGAAGTACAAATACGGGTTCCAATCCTGTTATATGCAATGTGTATGCATAATCTAGGGACGAGGGTGAGAAGCAAGACAATCATAATTAATTAATAACTTCTATAACAAATAAAAATGGATACGACTAAACCATAGGTATGGTAGATCGTAGGGTTTTGACACGAACAAAAATAGGAAGCCACAAGTAAAATTATTATCCAAACTCGCGTTAAGCGATTTTGGTTCTTATGTAAAAATGAATATTGATTATTCATTGTCCATTTTTACATTGCTCTCCCCTTTTAAAAATGATATTTATACAATAATCTAATAGGGTACCATTAATACAATACAAATGAGAAATTAACATCCTAACTACTTCAAGTTAGATGACGAATTTTTTCTTTACATTACAAATTTTTATACAGAACAAGTGAGTTATTATATAATATAAAAAATTCAAAGATTAATACTTTAATTTATGCAAACAGAATAAAAGGATTAATACATTAATTTGGACAAGTAATTAAGTTAGGTAAAGAATGGTATTGTTAATTTAAAAAAAAAATTTCTGTGGGGAAAATTACATACATACTGAATAGTAGGTAAAAGGTAAAAATATAAATTATTTTCCAAAGTTACCCTGATCGTGCAGTCTATAACTAATTTTATTGACTATTGTAGGTAAAAATCGAATTACGTAATGGATGATGTATAGACCTGTGGTCTAGTGTGTATGTGTGTGTATTAGATACAAAGTGTGTATCTTATAAATTTGAGGGATAGATTAGCGGAGAGGATTTTTAAATTAACTGAATAAACGCATGAGCAAAAATTTATATATAGTAAGCAAAAATGCGTAGGACTATATAAACAGCATAGTTAGCACTTACACGCTATGAAATAGTTTATTGTGACATCCAATGATTTTAGCATAAGGTTTGTATATATAATATATATATATATATATAAATAGTGCGCATACATGCGTGTGTATGTGTAGGGATTTGGGAGGTTTTTGAATTAACAAAGTTTAAAAATAATGTATAATAATTTAAGATGGGTTTAGGGTTATAAAATCTTTTGAGTCAATTATTGTTGTTATTATTATTATCATAAGATCCTTTAAGTTCAAGGTAGTATTTCAGTATTTAATTAAATCAGTTACACGTATTAAGGTAATAAAAAGAAATGTACTTAGAGGACTTACAATTGATGAAAGTAAATCTCACGGTTTAAAAATTGAATTTTGAAAATGGAATTAAATTCGACTAGTAACATTCCTAGCTATATATGAACTATATAACCATTAACATTAACCAGAAGAATCGGTACGATAATTGAATTAAAAAAATTAAGAATACAAATTAACAATAGAAACCAATTTATGCATTTTAATGAGCTAAACATAATTTTATAATATTCTTAAAAATAAAAGTAAATCGAACCTTAGATGAGTTTCGGCCAAGAATAAAAAGTGTTATTCAAATGGAAGGAAAGCATTTCGAACAATCTTTTCTTTTAATAATTTCAGGTAAATTTTACATTAAAAATTATTTTTATATACTAAAAAAATATTAAAAAGGTTTAATAATTTTTGCATGTTAAGTAGAAAAATTATACTCTTTCGTTAAATGTTGATAGACTGAATTATTTGATATTTTAGTCTGAAAACTTGTTTGCATATGATAAATACATGTTTTATTGTGTAGAAGTTTTATTAAAATTAAAAGACAAAAAAGAATAAACACAACTGAAATTTAGGGTATGTGCGGTCCTACGGGTAAATTTCCCGACCATACAGAGCAAGATAAATTAGGTACATGATCGATTAATTATTACACTATTTCTATCATCATATAATCGCAATAATTATAAAACTCGTTACCAACATTTGTAAAAACGGTTTTGGTTGCCAACAATAAAATATGTCATTTTACCTATATATTTTCATACGCAACAACGACATGAAAAAGAAAAGACAAATCGGTCCATTTCCTTCTTACAACAAAACAAAGAAAGGTTAACTAAAGACGCAACCCGGTCAATACAGGTTGAATTAAATTCTCTTTACAACACAAAAAAAGGTTGAATTAAATTCTTAAATTACATTTTCTTAAATTAAATTCTCTTAACTTACAAAGAAAAAGTTGAATTCAATTGACTGCATTGAAATGACTTGGGACTTAAAAACTGACTTCTTCAAAACTAACTGCTTCAAAACTAACTGCTTCAAAACTAACTGCTTCAAAACTAACTGCTTCAAAACTAACTGCTTTAAAACTAACTGCTTCAAAACTAACTGCTTCAAAACTAACTGCTTCAAAACTGGCTTCTTCAAAACTGGCTTCTTCAAAACTGGCTTCTTCAAAACTGACTTCTGTAATCTCTGGGGCGGTTGTCCCTCTTGGATGCAACCTATTGACTTGACCTCTTACCAAGTATTTCTATAAATCTCTGGGGCGGTTGTCCCTTTTGGCGCAACCTTCTGACTTGACCTCTTGTCAAGTATTTCTATAAATCTCTGGGGGCGGTTGTCCATCTTGGCGCAACCTTCTGACTAGACCTCTTGTCAAGTATTTTTATAAATCTCTGGGGCGGTTGTCCATCTTGGCGCAACCTTCTGACTTGACCTCTTGTCAAGTATTTCTATAAATCTCTGGGGCGGTTGTCCATCTTGGATGCAACCAACTGAAAACTGATTTTCAACTTATTTGCAAATAAAACTGACTCGAAACTACTTCGAGTATCTTTATTAATCTCTGGGGTTTGGTTATACCTTTTGGATGCAACCAACTGAAAACTGATTTGCAAATAAAACTGACTCGAAAACTGACTTGCAACTTCTTTGCAACTAAAACTGACTTCAAAACTGACTTGCAACTTCTTCGCAACTAAAACTGATTTCAAAACTGACTTGCAACTTCTTTGCAACTAAAACTGACTTCAAAACTGACTTGCAACTTCTTTGCAACTAAAACTGACTTCAAAACTGACTTGCAACTTCTTTGCAACTAAAACTGACTTCAAAACTGACTTGCAACTTATTTGCAACGAAAACTGACTTCAAATGTCTCTCTAAATCTAAAAACTCTCTATAAACACTCTCTCTCTTAATTTGCAAGTCAATTCAATTCAATAAATTGAAAAAAATTGTAAACAAAAATAAAAAATGTAAACAACATTTCACTCGAACGTACGTGAAGGTACGGTACTATTATGTTTGGTACATAAATAAAATTATTCTATACTGAATATAATAGTGAAAATAACTGAAAATAACTCTCTGAAATTGACTCTCTCTGAAATTGACTCTCTCTGAAATTGACTCTCTCTGAAATTGACTCTCTCTGAAATTGACTCTCTCTGAAATTGACTCTCTCTGAAATTAACTCTCTCTTACATTTAACTTCTCTTACATTTAACTTCTCTTACATTTAACTCCGTTACAATTACTGTTTCACTAAAAAAATGTATCACTGGTGTCTGAAATGTTCACTGTGTTTTGTGTAAATTCTGACTTGATACTCATTATTAACTGTTAATAATACTGACTTTTCAAGTGTTTATAAATTACTTAAAATAAACAAAATGTACTTAACAAAAGTTCTACTGGCAAAATCCTCAGAGACGTGTCCTGAAGACGTCTTGCTGGCTACTTCTTCTTGGATGAAAACTAGGCGTGAAGAACTTGGAGTCGTGACACACCGGTCAAGGGTGGATGTTGCGAACTAGAAGTCGTGACACGCCGGTCAAATGGTTTTATCCTGATGCAGGGTAATTTCTATCTTGGCCAAAGAGTGGCCTCTTCTTAAAATCATCTTCTTCTTAAAATAATCTTCTCATCCTGATGCAGGGTAATTTCTATTCTTGGCCAAAGAGTGGCCTCTTTTTAAAGTAATCTTCTTCTTAAAATAATCTTTTTATCCTGGTATAGGGTCTTCTTATCCTGGTAAAGGGGTCGCCAGCTGTTAACCCCTCCGTCTATGGCCCTGGGTTGGTTCGGATTCGACGGGGGGGTTCTGGTTAGGAGGCAAGCAACGCTTATTTCTTCTATATATTTTTCTTCTATAACTTTCTAATTCTTTTCTCTCGCTTTATGGGGTCGACACTCTGTTAATTCTTTTCTTTCAATAATACTCTGATACTTCTACTTTCTTGACTAAATTCCTCTGAAGATAGCCCAATTCGAGGGGGGAAATAAAAAAAGTTTCTCTTACTGTAATTTTCTTAAAGATTTACAGGTTGTGGTCTGAATTTTACAGGGGTAGAGGTTCGACCTCTTTCGACCATAGCTCAGGCCGGAATCTAAAAATATTAAGGAGGCAAGGGGCCTCTGCCCCCTCCCCGCAGCGAGGCTGCTAACAAGGGGAGTCTCTTAGCAGTGACCAAAGCAGAGAGCCGTAATGAAGTGTCCTTCATTTTACAAATACATGTATAATATACGCCTAAATTTTGGGGGACGGCAGTGGGAGGTTAAGTTTCCCCCCTTTTAAACACGATCAGATGTTTGACAGATTCCAAAATAAAAATAAAAAATAAATAAATAAAATAAAAACTAATCTTTTTTTTTTTGCCACGACTGAGTACATTTTCGTTTGGGTTTATTAGAATTATGCTTCGATTATGGATTACTTCCCATTCGCTTATGATTGTCCCTTACAGTTCTATTAAAGTACATTCTTACATTATATATAAAGTCATTACATTCAATTATAGTTTCATTGAAGTACATTACGTCGTTACCATTCTTACAGTGTTTATATATATATATATATATGGTTATATTATATGGTTAGATTATATGGTTAGATTACACGGTTAGATTACATGGTTAGATTATATGGTTAGATTATATGGTTAGATTATATGGTCAGATTATATGGTTAGATTATATATGGTTATTATATATGGTTATTAGTACAACACAAGTACATGAGACATGACAAGATAATTTATATACAACATAATATGTTATATTACATTATATGTTCTAAATTTGGATCAGAGCGAAAGATGTTGTTTATCTTAGAAACGTTCAATTCTGCTGTGATTCGCGAATTCGACCACTCAACTACTGTAAGCCTAATGAATGTCTTGTGGGGGTGAACGCACTTAAAAGAAAAAAAGAAAAAAACATGTGGACGTATTTTACATGTAAGTAACAGAATAGGTTGTGTGCGTAATATAGACGCGCGTAAAATATGGACTGATAGGTTGATAGGTATCAGTAGACAATAGGTAGGAAACAACATAAATAATGATGTATAGAGAATGAAGTTTTTTTTTCTTTTTATTATTATTATTATTATTATTATTATTATTATTAAAGAATTTACCATACATTCAATACGGAAGATGTCCAAATACTAAACACGTGATTCAGTGTTCAAGGTATGGAAAACGTGAAGAGAATTAAGTTACTTTATGACGTCATAGTTATTGAATTTGTACGTATAATACAAATCATTATTAGGAAGATTTACAAGAACGAATTAGAGACAAGAGTGGGTATAATGACTAAGAAGTACAACTACGGGTTCCAATCCTGTTATATGCAATGTGTATGCATAATCTAGGGACGAGGGTGAGATGCAAGACAATCATAATTAATTAATAACTTCTATAACAATAAAAATGGATACGACTAAACCATAGGTATGGTAGATCGTAGGGTTTTGACACGAAAAAAATAGGAAGCCACAAGTAAAATTATTATCCAAACTCGCGTTAAGCGATTTTGGTTCTTATGTAAAAATGAATATTGATTATTCATTGTCCATTTTTACATTGCTCTCCCCTTTTAAAAATGATATTTATACAATAATCTAATAGGGTACCATTAATACAATACAAATGAGAAAATAACATCCAACTACTTCAAGTTAGATGACGAATTTTTTCTTTACATTACAAATTTTTATACAGAACAAGTGAGTTATTATATAATATAAAAAATTCAAAGATTAATACTTTAATTTATGCAAACAGAATAAAAGGATTAATACATTAATTTGGACAAATAATTAAGTTAGGCAAAGAATGGTATTGTTAATTTAAAAAAAAAAATTCTGTGGGGAAAATTACATATATACTGAATAGTAGGTAAAAGGGAAAAATATAAATTATTTTCCAGTTACCCTGATCGTGCAGTCTATAACTAATTTTATTGACTATTGTAGGTAAAAATCGAATTACGTAATGGATGATGTATAGACCTGTGGTCTAGTGTGTATGTGTGTGTATTAGATACAAAGTGTGTATCTTATAAATTTGAGGGTTAGATTAGCGGAGAGGATTTTTAAATTAACTGAATAAACGCATGAGCAAAAATTTATATATAGTAAGCAAAAATGCGTAGGACTATATAAACAGCATAGTTAGCACTTACCGGCTATGAAATAGTTTATTGTGACATCCAATGATTTTAGCATAAGGTTTGTATATAATATATATATATATATATATATATAGTGCGCATACATGCGTGTGTATGTGTAGGGATTTGGGAGGTTTTTGAATTAACAAAGTTTAAAAATAATGTATAATAATTTAAGATGGGTTTAGGGTTATAAAATCTTTTGAGTCAATTATTGTTGTTATTATTATTATCATAAGATCCTTTAAGTTCAAGGTAGTATTTAAGTATTTAATTAAATCAGTTACACGTATTAAGGTAATAAAAAGAAATGTACTTAGAGGACTTACAATTGATGAAAGTAAATCTCACGGTTTAAAAATTGAATTTTGAAAATGGAATTAAATTCGACTAGTAACATTCCTAGCTATATATGAACTATATAACCATTAACATTAACCAGAAGTATCGGTACGATAATTGAATTAAAAAAATTAAGAATACAAATTAACAATAGGAACCAATTTATGCATTTTAATGAGCTAAACATAATTTTATAATATTCTTAAAAATAAAAGTAAATCGAACCTTAGATGAGTTTCGGCCAAGAATAAAGTGTTATTGAAATGGAAGGAAAGCATTTCGAACAATCTTTTCTTTTAATAATTTCAGGTAAATTTTACATTAAAAATTATTTTTATATACTAAAAAAAATATTAAAAAGGTTTAATAATTTTTGCATGTTAAGTAGAAAAATTATACTCTTTCGTTAAATGTTGATAGACTGAATTATTTGATATTTTAGTCTGAAAACTTGTTTGCATATGATAAATACATATGTTTTATTGTGTAGAAGTTTTATTAAAATTAAATGACAAAAAAGAATAAACACAACTGAAATTTAGGGTATGTGCGGTCCTACGGGTAAATTTCCCGACCATACAGAGCAAGATAAATTAGTACATGATCGATTAATTATTACACTATTTCTGTCATCATATAATCGCAATAATTATAAAACTCGTTACCAACATTTGTAAAAACGGTTTTGGTTGCCAACAATAAAATATGTCATTTTACCTATATATTTTCACACGCAACAATGGCATGAAAAAGAAAAGACAAATCGGTCCATTTCCTTCTTACAACAAAACAAAGAAAGGTTAACTAAAGACGCAACCCTGTCAATTCAGGTTGAATTAAATTCTCTTTACAACACAAAAAAAGGTTGAATTAAATTCTTAAATTACATTTTCTTAAATTAAATTCTCTTAACTTACAAAGAAAAAGTTGAATTCAATTGACTGCATTGAAATGACTTGGGACTTAAAAACTGACTTCTTCAAAACTAACTGCTTCAAAACTAACTGCTTCAAAACTAACTGCTTCAAAACTAACTGCTTCAAAACTAACTGCTTTAAAACTAACTGCTTCAAAACTAACTGCTTCAAAACTAACTGCTTCAAAACTGGCTTCTTCAAAACTGGCTTCTTCAAAACTGACTTCTGTAATCTCTGGGGCGGTTCTCCCTCTTGGATGCAACCTATTGACTTGACCTCTTACCAAGTATTTCTATAAATCTCTGGGGCGGTTGTCCCTTTTGGCGCAACCTTCTGACTTGACCTCTTGTCAAGTATTTCTATAAATCTCTGGGGGCGGTTGTCCATCTTGGCGCAACCTTCTGACTTGACCTCTTGTCAAGTATTTCTATAAATCTCTGGGGCGGTTGTCCATCTTGGCGCAACCTTGTGACTTGACCTCTTGTCAAGTATTTCTATAAATCTCTGGGGCGGTTGTCCATCTTGGATGCAACCAACTGAAAACTGATTTGCAACTTATTTGCAAATAAAACTGACTCGAAACTACTTCGAGTATCTTTATAAATCTCTGGGGTTTGGTTATCCCTTTTGGATGCAACCAACTGAAAACTGATTTGCAAATAAAACTGACTCGAAAACTGACTTGCAACTTCTTTGCAACTAAAACTTACTTCAAAACTGACTTGCAACTTCTTTGCAACTAAAACTGACTTCAAAACTGACTTGCAACTTCTTTGCAACTAAAACTGACTTCAAAACTGACTTGCAACTTCTTTGCAACTAAAACTGACTTCAAAACTAACTTGCAACTTCTTTGCAACTAAAACTGACTTCAAAACCGACTTCAAAACTGACTTGCAACTTCTTCGCAACTAAAACTGACTTCAAAACTGACTTGCAACTTCTTTGCAACTAAAACTGACTTCAAAACTGACTTGCAACTTCTTTGCAACTAAAACTGACTTCAAAACTGACTTGCAACTTCTTTGCAACTAAAACTGACTTCAAAACTGACTTGCAACTTATTTGCAACGAAAACTGACTTCAAATATCTCTCTAAATCTAAAAACTCTCTATAAACACTCTCTCTCTTAATTTGCAAGTCAATTCAATTCAATAAATTGAAAAAAATTGTAAACAAAAATAAAAAATGTAAACAACATTTCACTCGAACGTACGTGAAGGTACGGTACTATTATGTTTGGTACATAAATAAAATTATTCTATACTGAATATAATAGTGAAAATAACTGAAAATAACTCTCTGAAATTAACTCTCTCTGAAATTGACTCTCTCTGAAATTGACTCTCTCTGAAATTGACTCTCTCTGAAATTAACTCTCTCTTACATTTAACTTCTCTTACATTTAACTTCTCTTACATTTAACTCCGTTACAATTACTGTTTCACTAAAAAAATGTATCACTGGTGTCTGAAATGTTCACTGTGTTTTGTGTAAATTCTGACTTGATACTCATTATTAACTGTTAATAATACTGACTTTTCAAGTGTTTATAAATTACTTAAAATAAACAAAATGTACTTAACAAAAGTTCTACTGGCAAAATCCTCAGAGACGTGTCCTGAAGACGTCTTGCTGGCTACTTCTTCTTGGATGAAAACTAGGCGTGAAGAACTTGGAGTCGTGACACACCGGTCAAGGGTGGATGTTGCGAACTAGAAGTCGTGACACGCCGGTCAAATGGTTTTATCCTGATGCAGGGTAATTTCTATCTTGGCCAAAGAGTGGCCTCTTCTTAAAATCATCTTCTTCTTAAAATAATCTTCTCATCCTGATGCAGGGTAATTTCTATTCTTGGCCAAAGAGTGGCCTCTTCTTAAAGTAATCTTCTTCTTAAAATAACCTTTTTATCCTGGTATAGGGTCTTCTTATCCTGGTAAAGGGGTCGCCAGCTGTTAACCCCTCCGTCTATGGCCCTGTTTTGGTTCGGATTCGACGGGGGGGTTCTGGTTAGGAGGCAAGCAACGGATATTTCTTCTATATATTTTTCTTCTATAACTTTCTAATTCTTTTCTCTCGCTTTATGGGGTCGACACTCTGTTAATTCTTTTCTTTCAATAATACTCTGATACTTCTACTTTCTTGACTAAATTCCTCTGAAGATAGCCCAATTCGAGGGGGGAAATAAAAAAAGTTTCTCTTACTGTAATTTTCTTCTTAAAAATTTACAGGTAGTGGTCTGAATTTTACAGGGGTAGAGGTTCGACCTCTTTCGACCATAGCTCAGGCCGGAATCTAAAAATATTAAGGAGGCAAGGGGCCTCTGCCCCCTCCCCGCAGCGAGGCTGCTAACAAGGGGAGTCTCTTAGCAGTGACCAAAGCAGAGAGCCATAATGAAGTGTCCTTCATTTTACAAATACATGTATAATATACGCCTAAATTTTGGGGGACGGCAGTGGGAGGTTAAGTTTCCCCCCTTTTTAAACACGATCAGATGTTTGACAGATTCCAAAATAAAAATAAAAAATAAATAAATAAAAATAAAAACTAATCTTTTTTTTTTTGCCACGACTGAGTACATTTTCGTTTGGGTTTATTAGAATTATGCTTGCAATTATGGATTACTTCCCATTCGCTTATGATTGTCCATTACAGTTCTATTAAAGTACATTCTTACATTATATATAAAGTCATTACATTCAATTATAGTTTCATTGAAGTACATTACGTCGTTACCATTCTTACAGTGTTTATATATATATATATATATGGTTATATTATATGGTTAGATTATATGGTTAGATTACACGGTTAGATTACATGGTTAGATTATATGGTTAGATTATATGGTTAGATTATATGGTCAGATTATATGGTTAGATTATATATGGTTATTATATATGGTTATTAGTACAACACAAGTACATGAGACATGACAAGATAATTTATATACAACATAATATGTTATATTACATTATATGTTCTAAATTTGGATCATAGCGAAAGATGTTGTTTATCTTAGAAACGTTCAATTCTGCTGTGATTCGCGAATTCGACCACTCAACTACTGTAAGCCTAATGAATGTCTTGTGAGGGTGAACGCACTTAAAAGAAAAAAAGAAAAAACATGTGGACGTATTTTACATATAAGTAACAGAATAGGTTGTGTGCGTAATATAGACGCGCGTAAAATATGGACTGATAGGTTGATAGGTATCAGTAGACAATAGGTAGGAAAGAACATAAATAATGATGTATAGAGAATGAAGTTTTTTTTTCTTTTTATTATTATTATTATTATTATTATTATTATTATTAAAGAATTTACCATACATTCAATACGGAAGATGTCCAAATACTAAACACGTGATTCAGTGTTCAAGGTATGGAAAACGTGAAGAGAAATAAGTTACTTTATGACGTCATAGTTATTGAATTTGTACGTATAATACAAATCATTATTAGGAAGATTTACAAGAACGAATTAGAGACAAGAGTGGGTATAAATGACTAAGAAGTACAACTACGGGTTCCAATCCTGTTATATGCAATGTGTATGCATAATCTAGGGACGAGGGTGAGATGCAAGACAATCATAATTAATTAATAACTTCTATAACATATAAAAATGGATACGACTAAACCATAGGTATGGTAGATCGTAGGGTTTTGACACGAACAAAAATAGGAAGCCACAAGTAAAATTATTATCCAAACTCGCGTTAAGCGATTTTGGTTCTTATGTAAAAATGAATATTGATTATTCATTGTCCATTTTTACATTGCTCTCCCCTTTTAAAAATGATATTTATACAATAATCTAATAGGGTACCATTAATACAATACAAATGAGAAAATAACATCCAACTACTTCAAGTTAGATGACGAATTTTTTCTTGCATTACAAATTTTTATACAGAACAAGTGAGTTATTATATAATATAAAAAATTCAAAGATTAATACTTTAATTTATGCAAACAGAATAAAAGGATTAATACATTAATTTGGACAAATAATTAAGTTAGGCAAAGAATGGTATTGTTAATTTAAAAAAAAAAATTCTGTGGGGAAAATTACATATATACTGAATAGTAGGTAAAAGGGAAAAATATAAATTATTTTCCAGTTACCCTGATCGTGCAGTCTATAACTAATTTTATTGACTATTGTAGGTAAAAATCGAATTACGTAATGGATGATGTATAGACCTGTGGTCTAGTGTGTATGTGTGTGTATTAGATACAAAGTGTGTATCTTATAAATTTGAGGGTAGATTAGCAGAGAGGATTTTTAAATTAATTGAATAAACGCATGAGCAAAAATTTATATATAGTAAGCAAAAATGCGTAGGACTATATAAACAGCATAGTTAGCACTTACACGCTATCAAATTGTTTATTGTGACATCCAATGATTTTAGCATAAGGTTTGTATATAAATATATATATATATATATATATATATATATATATTATATATAGTGCGCATACATGCGTGTGTATGTGTAGGGATTTGGGAGGTTTTTGAATTAACAAAGTTTAAAAATAATGTATAATAATTTAAGATGGGTTTAGGGTTATAAAATCTTTTGAGTCAATTATTGTTGTTATTATTATTATCATAAGATCCTTTAAGTTCAAGGTAGTATTTAAGTATTTAATTAAATCAGTTACACGTATTAAGGTAATAAAAAGAAATGTACTTAGAGGACTTACAATTGATGAAAGTAAATCTCACGGTTTAAAAATTGAATTTTGAAAATGGAATTAAATTCGACTAGTAACATTCCTAGCTATATATGAACTATATAACCATTAACATTAACCAGAAGTATCGGTACGATAATTGAATTAAAAAAATTAAGAATACAAATTAACAATAGGAACCAATTTATGCATTTTAATGAGCTAAACATAATTTTATAATATTCTTAAAAATAAAAGTAAATCGAACCTTAGATGAGTTTCGGCCAAGAATAAAGTGTTATTGAAATGGAAGGAAAGCATTTGGAACAATCTTTTCTTTTAATAATTTCAGGTAAATTTTACATTAAAAATTATTTTTATATACTAAAAAAAATATTAAAAAGGTTTAATAATTTTTGCATGTTAAGTAGAAAAATTATACTCTTTCGTTAAATGTTGATAGACTGAATTATTTGATATTTTAGTCTGAAAACTTGTTTGCATATGATAAATACATATGTTTTATTGTGTAGAAGTTTTATTAAAATTAAATGACAAAAAAGAATAAACACAACTGAAATTTAGGGTATGTGCGGTCCTACGGGTAAATTTCCCGACCATACAGAGCAAGATAAATTAGGTACATGATCGATTAATTATTACACTATTTCTGTCATCATATAATCGCAATAATTATAAAACTCGTTACCAACATTTGTAAAAACGGTTTTGGTTGCCAACAATAAAATATGTCATTTTACCTATATATTTTCACACGCAACAATGGCATGAAAAAGAAAAGACAAATCGGTCGATTTCCTTCTTACAACAAAACAAAGAAAGGTTAACTAAAGACGCAACCCTGTCAATTCAGGTTGAATTAAATTCTCTTTACAACACAAAAAAAGGTTGAATTAAATTCTTAAATTACATTTTCTTAAATTAAATTCTCTTAACTTACAAAGAAAAAGTTGAATTCAATTGACTGCATTGAAATGACTTGGGACTTAAAAACTGACTTCTACAAAACTAACTGCTTCAAAACTAACTGCTTCAAAACTAACTGCTTCAAACTAACTGCTTCAAAACTAACTGCTTCAAAACTAACTGCTTTAAAAACTAACTGCTTCAAAACTAACTGCTTCAAAACTAACTGCTTCAAAACTGGCTCTTCAAAACTGGCTTCTTCAAAACTGACTTCTGTAATCTCTGGGGCGGTTTTCTCCTCTTGGATGCAACCTATTGACTTGACCTCTTACCAAGTATTTCTATAAATCTCTGGGGCGGTTGTCCTTTTGGCGCAACCTTCTGACTTGACCTCTTGTCAAGTATTTCTATAAATCTCTGGGGGCGGTTGTCCATCTTGGCGCAACCTTCTGACTTGACCTCTTGTCAAGTATTTCTATAATCTCTGGGGCGGTTGTCCATCTTGGCGCAACCTTGTGACTTGACCTCTTGTCAAGTATTTCTATAAATCTCTGGGGCGGTTGTCCATCTTGGATGCAACCAACTGAAAACTGATTTGCAACTTATTTGCAAATAAAAACTGACTCGAAACTACTTCGAGTATCTTTATAAATCTCTGGGGTTTGGTTATCCCTTTTGGATGCAACCAACTGAAAACTGATTTGCAAATAAACTGACTCGAAAACTGACTTGCAACTTCTTTGCAACTAAAACTTACTTCAAAACTGACTTGCAACTTCTTTGCAACTAAAACTGACTTCAAAACTGACTTGCAACTTTTTGCAATAAAACTGACTTCAAAACTGACTTGCAACTTCTTTGCAACTAAAACTGACTTCAAAACTAACTTGCAACTTCTTTGCAACTAAAACTGACTTCAAAACTGACTTCAAAACTGACTTGCAACTTCTTCGCAACTAAAACTGACTTCAAAACTGACTTGCAACTTCTTTGCAACTAAAACTGACTTCAAAACTGACTTGCAACTTCTTTGCAACTAAAACTGACTTCAAAACTGACTTGCAACTTCTTTGCAACTAAAACTGACTTCAAAACTGACTTGCAACTTATTTGCAACGAAAACTGACTTCAAATATCTCTCTAAATCTAAAAACTCTCTATAAACACTCTCTATCTTAATTTGCTAGTCAATTCAATTCAATAAATTGAAAAAAATTGTAAACAAAAATAAAAAATGTAAACAACATTTCACTCGAACGTACGTGAAGGTACGGTACTATTATGTTTGGTACATAAATAAAATTATTCTATACTGAATATAATAGTGAAAATAACTCTGAAAATAACTCTCTGAAATTAACTCTCTCTGAAATTGACTCTCTCTGAAATTGACTCTCTCTGAAATTGACTCTCTCTGAAATTGACTCTCTCTGAAATTAACTCTCTCTTACATTTAACTTCTCTTACATTTAACTTCTCTTACATTTAACTCCGTTACAATTACTGTTTCACTAAAAAAATGTATCACTGGTGTCTGAAATGTTCACTGTGTTTTGTGTAAATTCTGACTTGATACTCATTATTAACTGTGAATAATACTGACTTTTCAAGTGTTTATAAATTACTTAAAATAAACAAAATGTACTTAACAAAAGTTCTACTGGCAAAATCCTCAGAGACGTGTCCTGAAGACGTCTTGCTGGCTACTTCTTCTTGGATGAAAACTAGGCGTGAAGAACTTGGAGTCGTGACACACCGGTCAAGGGTGGATGTTACGAACTAGAAGTCGTGACACGCCGGTCAAATGGTTTTATCCTGATGCAGGGTAATTTCTATCTTGGCCAAAGAGTGGCCTCTTCTTAAAATCATCTTCTTCTTAAAATAATCTTCTCATCCTGATGCAGGGTAATTTCTATACTTGGCCAAAGAGTGGCCTCTTCTTAAAGTAATCTTCTTCTTAAAATAATCTTTTTATCCTGGTATAGGGTCTTCTTATCCTGGTAAAGGGGTTGCCAGCTGTTAACCCCTCCGTCTATGGCCCTGGGTTGGTTCGGATTCGACGGGGGGGTTCTGGTTAGGAGGCAAGCAACGGATATTTCTTCTATATACTTTTCTTCTATAACTTTCTAATTCTTTTCTCTCGCTTTATGGGGTCGACACTCTGTTAATTCTTTTCTTTCAATAATACTCTGATACTTCTACTTTCTTGACTAAATTCCTCTGAAGATAGCCCAATTCGAGGGGGGAAATAAAAAAAGTTTCTCTTACTGCAATTTTCTTCTTCAAAATTTACAGGTAGTGGTCTGAATTTTAAAGGGGTAGAGGTTCGACCTCTTTCGACCATAGCTCAGGCCGGAATCTAAAAATTTTAAGGAGGCAAGGGGCCTCTGCCCCCTCCCCGCAGCGAGGCTGCTAACAAGGGGGTCTCTTAGCAGTGACCAAAGCAGAGAGCCGTAATGAAGTGTCCTTCATTTTACAAATACATGTATAATATACGCCTAAATTTTGGGGGACGGCAGTGGGAGGTTAAGTTTCCCCCCTTTTTAAACACGATCAGATGTTTGACAGATTCCAAAATAAAAATTAAAAAGAAATAAATAAAAATAAAAACTAATCTTTTTTTTTTTTGCCACGACTGAGTACATTTTCGTTTGGGTTTATTAGAATTATGCTTGCGATTATGGATTACTTCCCATTCGCTTATGATTGTCCCTTACAGTTCTATTAAAGTACATTCTTACATTATATATAAAGTCATTACATTCAATTATAGTTTCATTGAAGTACATTACGTCGTTACCATTCTTACAGTGTTTATATATATATATATATATGGTTATATTATATGGTTAGATTATATGGTTAGCTTACACGGTTAGATTACATGGTTAGATTATATGGTTAGATTATATGGTTAGATTATATGGTCAGATTATATGGTTAGATTATATATGGTTATTATATATGGTTATTAGTACAACACAAGTACATGAGACATGACAAGATAATTTATATACAACATAATATGTTATATTACATTATATGTTATAAATTTGGATCAGAGCGAAAGATGTTGTTTATCTTAGAAACGTTCAATTCTGCTGTGATTCGCGAATTCGACCACTCAACTACTGTAAGCCTAATGAATGTCTTGTGAGGGTGAACGCACTTAAAATAAAAAAATAAAAAAACATGTGGACGTATTTTACATGTAAGTAACAGAATAGGTTGTGTGCGTAATATAGACGCGCGTAAAATGTGGACTGATAGGTTGATAGGTATCAGTAGACAATAGGTAGGAAACAACATAAATAATGATGTATAGAGAATGAAGTTTTTTTTCTTTTTATTATTATTATTATTATTAAAGAATTTACCATACATTCAATACGGAAGATGTCCAAATACTAAACACGTGATTCAGTGTTCAAGGTATGGAAAACGTGAAGAGAAATAAGTTACTTTATGACGTCATAGTTATTGAATTTGTACGTATAATACAAATCATTATTAGGAAGATTTACAAGAACGAATTAGAGACAAGAGTGGGTATTAATGACTAATAAGTACAACTACGGGTTCCAATCCTGTTATATGCAATGTGTATGCATAATCTAGGGACGAGGGTGAGATGCAAGACAATCATAATTAATTAATAACTTCTATAACAAATAAAAATGGATACGACTAAACCATAGGTATGGTAGATCGTAGGGTTTTGACACGAACAAAAATAGGAAGCCACAAGTAAAATTATTATCCAAACTCGCGTTAAGCGATTTTGGTTCTTATGTAAAAATGAATATTGATTATTCATTGTCCATTTTTACATATATATATATATATATATATATATATATATATATATGCAATAAACGGAGAAGTAAAAATAAAAATTAAAAATTAAAGATATCAGATTTGTAAGGAAAAATATCGATTTTTAGCACAAGATCAAATTAATTATAAAAATACAAATTTATGCTGGAAATCTGCCCGTGTTTTAACACTTTGCCTTTTATGGTCAAGTTCGATATATATCGAAACTTGACCATAAAAGGCAAAGTGTTAAAACCCGGGCAGATTTCCAGTATAAATTTGTTTTATAATTAATTTGTGCTAAAAATCGATATTTTTACTTACATATCTGATAATCCTTTAATTTTTAATTTTTATTTTACTTCTCCGTTTATTGCATATATATATATATATATATATATATAATATATATATATATATATATATATTATATATATAATATATATATATATAATATATATATATATATGTATGTATGTATGTATGTTATTTTTTTTCTTTTTTTTTTTTTCTTTCTGTAACCTATATATAGGCTGTAACCCTTTTATGTACTTCAGTGTTCCTGAGGATGTCATTAGACGAAAGCGCTTGAGCACCATTTTGTGTTTCCTTTCCTTCGTGGTTTTATTCATCCTAAATATTTTTCACGTGTTACTTTCGTGAAATAATTTTCATATATATATATATATATATATAATATTATATATATAATATACAGTATAATAATATATATATATATATATATATAATATATATATATATATTATATATATATATATATATATATTATATATATATTATTATATATATATATATATATAATATATATATATATATATATACAGGGTGAGTGAAAAGTAGCGCCCGATTTCTGTCAGTTGATTGTTTGTTTGCCATTTGTATTACAGTGTACAAGAAGGTAGAAATAAATGAATGACATGTTTATCTAACCATCTAACTAACCATCTAACTTATCTAACTAAAAAAAATTAATAATCTGCAAGACAATTATTAACAACATGACTTCCCAGAAAGAATCTGACAGCCGAAAAAACAGAAATCGGGCGCTACTTTTGACTCACCCTGTATATATATATATATATATTTTATATATATTATATATATATTTTATATATATATTTATTATTAGGAAAAAGGTCGTAAAACGCAAAGTCAGAAAACCCTAGAAATACCCTCGACCATCGAAAGAAAGAATAAAAATAAAAATAAATAAATAAAGAATTTGTGTGGGTATTTTTTTACGCTAATTAAGGAATAGCATGGCTATGGGTCCAAATTCTCACTTAATCTGTAATTTGTGCAATAGTAACAACGGAAAACTTGGCGATTAGATGTGATTTCTGCCAACGACTGAATGACTTTATCTGCATGAATTGGAATGATAGGGAAATAACTCTTGTCTCGAACGCGAAACACGTCGTGGGGATCAAATTTCTATGTGGCGCATGTACACAGACCGTAAATTCTTTCGCGGTCTTTAAAGAAATGGAGATAGCAGACTCGAAAGTTACAAAAAAGAATGAAATAATGGGGACACATGGGTCCGGAATGGTCCCAACGAAAAACGGGTGGATGAGAGAGAAGACGAAATAACGAATAACAGCATAATAACGAACAACAATTTAATAACGAATAACGATATAAACAATATAATACGGAAGGAAGACATAGATGAAAGAAAAGAAATAAGTAAAAGTTGCGAAGTAGTCAAACGGTCCAACGAGCGAAATGATAAAAAGATAACTAAAAACGTAGAAAATAAACAGCCAAAGAAAAATAATGATAATGCCAAAATTAAGAACTTTGAAAATAATAAGAAAAGAAGCAGAAGCGTAGAAAATATCGTATGTAAATACTACGCGAAAGGAACTGCAGATCGGGATGGGCAATGCATATGCACATGCACATCCCACATTATGCAAAACGCATTACACAAGTGGATACTGCAAATTTGATAAGAAATGCATGTTCCACCATCTTACGGTCTGCAACACTTATGCAAGATATGGGAGTTGCAAATACGGAAAAAAAATGCCGATACCACCACCCTCAAAGGAACGCAACGAGAGGGAACAGAAAAAACGAACATCAAAGAAGAGTGCCAATTTTTTAGACGCAGCCAACACATTTCAGCTGCTAAATACTCCAGCAATTACAAAACCAGCTGACAAATATAGGAATCCGAGAGCCGGACAGAAGGTACGAACAAAGGCACTTCATGCGTTATCGGGACAACAGGTACCGACAAAGATAAAAAGAGGTAAATTCTCGGAGGACCACAAGGCAACGAAACCGGCACCCCATTGGAAAACAAATCGGAACCACCTGTATGCGAAAAAGAAAGAGAAAAAATAAAAATAATCCTAGCCAACATACAGGGCCTTAAATCAAACCATTCCACGAACAAAGTTTATACCTGAAAGGACTCATGCAAGAAGCCGGAGCAGACTTTGCATGCCTCACGGAAACTCATCTAAAGGACTGCCAGGCGAACTGTGAAAATTGTGAGTCCTGTATTGACAAAAAAGAAATACAAATTGACAACTATAACATCCTCCGAGCCGACAGAACAGTGAGACGTAAAGGAGGATGTGCTATTTACACACGCGAAAGGCACATAGCAGAAATGGCTATAAGTACCTCAAACAACTACGTAGAATGTGTAGCAGCAAAAATTGAAAAATTAAATATGGTACTAATTGTAATGTACAGACCCCCAAACACGCCAACCTCAAAATTTTCAGATTCCATTACAGAGGTAAGAAACTTGGTAAAAGATCTACACTCTCCAACCCCAAATATTTTTCTCTGTGGTGATTTTAATTTCCCATTCATGAAATATAAAAGGATAGGAAAAAATATATGTATACACCAGGACAAGGGGGCACACGAGAAGACCAGGAGCAGGTAAAAATGCTACTAGCTTAGCTGATGAATTTATGTTAACGCAAGAAATAACAGAAAACACAAGAAAAAACAACTGCCTAGATTTGGTATTCACAAACAACAGTAATCTAATTGATAATGTAGAAATATCCCCAACTATGATATCGGACCACAACATCATTGAAATAACAACTAATATAAAGGCAACAGGAAAGGAAAGAACACGCACAACAGAAAGAAGCAAATTCGAAATTTTTAATTTTCACTCCAAAGCTATAAACTGGGAAGATGTGACATCCAGCATGGAAGTAATAGATTGGAAAACCATTTTCGAGGCCAAGACAACGAAGAGAGATGCTAATGACGTTAGAGGAGAAGACGTTAGAAATTGTGGAAAAACATGTCCCAAAGATACAACAAAGAGGAAAGAGAAGCAGGTTCGAAAGACAAAAGAGGGCATTGTTTCGAAAGAGAAAAAGAGTGACTGCAAAATTAAGTAATTGTAAAGATAACAACATCAGAAAAATATTAAATGATAAACTGCAAAGTATCGATGTCGTCATACAGGAACTAATCGAGAAGCATACAGAAAAAGAAGAGACGACGCTATAGAAGCGATAAAGGCTAACTCAAAGTACTTCTATAATTTCGCAAAAAGAAAGTCGAAAAACCATGCGACTATCGGACCTTTAAAAAATGAGAACAGTGATTTATCTGATGATCTAACAGAAGTATCTGAAATATTAAGGCTCAGTACGAATCATCTTTCAGTATCCCAAAAACTGACAAATTATGCGATAGAAACGCGTTCTTTGAAGAAGAACCACAAGGGGAAAGTATAACGGATTTCGACTTTACGACGGATGATATTACACAAGCCATAGGGAAACTAAAAACACACTCAGCGGCAGGACCGGATAAATGGAATGCCACACTGATCAAAAACTGCAAGAATGCAATCGCTGAGCCCCTATACTGGATATGGAGACGATCACTAGACACGGGAGAAATACCGGGCATCCTGAAGAGCGCGAACATAGTCCCAATATATAAAGGAGGAGATCGATCCGAGGCCAAAAACTATAGGCCAGTGTCGCTTACATCTCATCTCACTAAAATATTTGAAAGAATAGTTAGACAGAAAATCTATGACTTTTTGGAAACTCAGAAAAAATTCAATGATAACCAACACGGGTTTCGGTCAGGCAGATCATGCCTATCACAACTAATGGAACACTACAACAACATTATTGATTCACTTGAAAGTAATGAAAACTATGATGTACTATACACAGACTTTGCTAAAGCGTTCGACAAGTGTGACCACGGAATCATAATACATAAACTGAAATATATGGGAATAACAGGAAAAGTAGGGAAATGGATATATAATTTCCTTAGTGAGCGGCGGCAAGTCGTTACAGTACAAGGAGTATCTTCATCAGAATCAGAGGTCCTCAGCTCAGTACCACAAGGAACAGTATTAGCTCCACTACTCTTCATAATCATGCTAACTGACATAGATGAGGACGTTACCAGAGACAGCACAGTAACATCCTTTGCGGATGACACAAAGATCAGTAGAAAAATAAGAAACCCAGAAGACATAGGATCTCTACAAACCGACATAAACAGAATCTACAAGTGGACGGAAGACAACAATATGAAGTTTAACACCGAGAAATTTCAGCTATTACGGTACGGAAAAAGAGAAGACCTAAAATCCATGGAATATTATACCCCAAATGGACAGGAAATTCAGAGAAATTCCAGAGCAAAAGATTTAGGGGTTGTAATGACAGATGATGCGAAATTTGAAACACAAAATAAGATAGCAGTAAACAGAGCAAAGAGAATAACGGGTCAGATATTGAGAACCTTTAAACGAAGGGATAGGAATGTAATGATTCCTCTACTGAAAACCCTGATCATACCCAAATTGGAATACTGCTCGGTCCTAATCCCCATATAAAAAAGAAGACATTAGACAGCTGGAAGGGATCCAGAAGCTTCACAGCCAAGATCAATGGGTGCAAAGAACTAAATTACTGGGAAAGGTTACGCGAACTAGACCTATATTCACTGGAAAGGAGAAGAGAGAGATACACCATTATTTACACTTGGAAAATAATGGAGAAACTAGTCCCTAATCTTACTCTGAACCCTATAACTCCCCAAACAACGGTGGAAAGTAGAAACGGTAGACTGTGTCGTATTCCCAAATTGAAGGCGAGACAGGGAACATCCTTAACCCTGAAAGAAAATAGTTTTGTAGTGAGAGGACCAAAACTGTTTAATCAGTTGCCCAAAGACCTAAGAAACACGAAGGGAGTTGCAGTGGAAATCTTCAAAAGAAGACTAGACGCCTGGCTCAGAACAATCCCCGATGAGCCGGGCGTACCTGGCTATGTGAGGTGGAGAGCGCAAGAATCCAACTCACTACTTCACCAGGCCAACTCGAGAGGAGGGGCGACAAGCTTGACCTTCGCGAAATGAGAAATCATCGCGCGAAACCTTTGTAAGGTTGTGGTAATATATATATATATATATATATATATATATATATATATATATATATATAACCTTTGGTTAGCTTCCACCCGAATTCTTCATTCTGACGAAGGTCAAGCTTTTCACTCCATCTTAGACCTTCAGTTTAACGTGGAATCCGAACCACGCCCCATCAGCAGCCCAGCGTTTTAACAACTTGGCCACCTAGGGTACCCATTTATCTACCAATCACTTTCTTTATTGTGTGGAAGGATGAACAGCTGGGTTCTGCTGCGCGCCGGCTGCCGTCGGGTCTTGAACCCGGGGCCGATGGATTCATAGTCAGCGACGCTAACTACTACACCACCGAGGCGTGTATATATATATATATTATACACATAATATATATATATATATTATGTGTATAATATATATATATTGTTTTTTCTCCTTCTGGGAATGGATGGAAAGCGATTTTAGGACAGTAGTGTGGGCACAAAAATGGGAGTGTGCAAATGCAATGTTGCAAATATTGATCAATTTTGCAAAGGGGGGAGGGGGATGTTGGAAAGGTGTATGCAATAAAGCGGGGAGGGGTTATCCCCCAAGCTGCAATGAGGGGGGATGGAGCTTAGGGGGAAGAAGGGAGGATGACCTCCCTCCAAAGGAGTAACCTTAACCTCAGAGAGGGAGAGAAAGGAGAAGGAGGAAGGTCTTTGGGGGAGAAGTTGGGATGTTCTTACCCCCAAAAGGGAAACCATAACCTGAGCCTTAACCTAAGATGGAGAGAGTGGTGTTCACCTGGCTCCAGCCAGACGCATAATGAGAGTTCATCCGAGCGCCTGCTTTCTTATAAGGTCATAATCAGTCAGTTGGCTTAAACAGCCAGTCGCTTAGAAGACGTAAATGGTTTGTTCAGGCGTACATTATTAGGGTTGAGTTGCCAAATTGCGCTATTTATTTAATTAAAGCATATATTCTTGACAGTTGGCTTAGAAATCCGTCAGTCGGTTTAGAATGCGTAACCAGCCATTTGGTATATATATAATTAAATAATATCGTTTATATGTACACAACCAAAAGAATTAAATAAAACAATTACATCATTCTGTTTATTTAGACGAATTATTGGAATCAATTTCACAAAATATATAGAAAATAAATATACAATAGTTCATTCTATACAAACGATGGAATATATATGATAAAAAATAAAATAAAAAATAATAATAGTATAAGAAACTTATTATACATATATAATAAAAAATAAAATAAAAAATAATATAAGAAAAATAAAACGATGGAGTATAACCACCAATATAATAGTACAGGAGAAATATATATATAAATAAACAACTATATTAAAAAATTCAAAATATTGAAAATAAATATACATCAAAATACATACACTTTATGTTCTACTGCGCTTAACTAATCGAGTCTACAATCACATCATTATTGCTTTGCACTACGCAGTAAATGCAATTTAACATTATTTCACCGCCTAAATTATAGGGATACATGCAAAAAAAAACCACTTTTTTCTACGTGAAGGTCAAAATATGAAAATAAAAACCCACTCTAATAGACAGAGTTTATTTCCACAACAGTTTCGATGCCCACTGGCATCCTCCTCGGATGGATACAGAAATACAGGATACAGTCGTATTTCTGTATCCACCCCAGGAGGATGCCAGTGGGCATCGAAACTATTGTGGAAATAAACTCGAGTGGGTTTTTATTTTCATATTATAGGGATACCTATACTCGATGTAACTGGCCTTCATATCGTTCAATACTATTTTTGTGCCCACTTTTCATTCGGTTGGTAAGTTATCTTTAAACGAGTACAAGCAAAAGCACGCTTATTGTGTTCCTATTGTTATTCCTATTGTTATTGGTATTTCTAATGTCATTTTTCATAAAAAATAATAATAGTATAAGAAATACAGAAGTTTAACGAAGAATATATATATATTCAAACAATAATAGTATATAAACATGAAAATAATAGTACAGGACAAATCTATACACACAAATTATGTTCTACTACGCTTAACTAAATTACTAAACTCGCACGTGATCGAGTTTACAGTTACATCATTGTTGCTTTGCACTGTGCTATAAATACGATTTAACAGTGTTTCACCGCTCAAGTTATAGGGATGCCTATACTCGATATAAAGGGCCTACAATTCGTTCAATACTCTTTTTGTGCCCACTTTACATTCGGTTGGCAAGTTATCTTTAAACACGGACAGAATACAATCAAAAGCACGCACAAAGAGGGCATCGTTAGCCACAACGTCATTATTAAATTCAAGTTTATAAACACTCCTTTCCAATCGAAGGTTTATTCTTACCGATCCGAGCTTTTCAATCGTGAACCCATCTTCACAATGCATAGCGGCAGTTGAAATAATCTTCTACGTCCACATCAGTCGTGTATCAATGCATGGCTAAACGTTATTTATACACAACGTACAAACAATGGCATATGAGGGGTTATCACTAATGTACTCTCTTCTTCTACCTACACCTGCAGGAATTTTATAACGATCCTCACTCCACTTCTCAACTACTACGAAGACTCTATTCATCTCCTCAACACTTAAATAAACAACATTCCGTTTACCGGAGTTCGTTTGTCTACAAGTCGTTCCCAGTACATAATGGCACCGGTTTTACGCCTGAACACGCGCAATGACTTCGTCATGGACACATTGTTCACGGCATTGAGAATGCTGCTAAAAGAAAGTTCCATCTTATTCTAGGAGTGCACGTCCACTCAGTTCAAGCTCTGAGATGACTATGAACCACAGGCGAGCGGATCGGCTCGACGGGAGGAGTGAGTCACACCATAAGCTGATGAAACGTGTACGACGTTGTTCCAATGTGATTACTTGTAACCCATCATACTGGGTAGGTGTTTTGAGAAATTTTCCGATAAATGAAGCAATACCGGGCACCAGGCATTTTCATTCATTTTCACGAACTAAACACATTTTATTCACACTCCAGTGCACTATTTGAGAGAAACATATGCCAATATTTTCCTTTTTGCTTAGCAGACGATACTCGTCTCTAAATTCTGTTAAAAACTCACGCAGGCCTTTAGCCACAACCTCACTACAAACCTCGTCATGATATATATTAATGTAGTAGTAAAAATACTTAAGATGCTCCATGATGACAAGATTTACATTCTCAGCCGCAGGGTACGAGTACTCGGTATGATGCAACATGATATAATATCGCTTGTCACACCACTCATCAACAAGACTCACTAACTATAACCGTTGCTTCTCTTCTGCACGTGTTGTTTCTTCTACTTCACGGTATATGTAACCTTTAAAAAGTTTAGTCATACAACATACTTCAATACATCACTTCTACCACGGAATCCATCAATGCTCTCGCCAAAATGCCAGTAGAGTATTTGTACCTCTTGTTCCTTCGCACGGTTCAATGTAGCCTCAAAAGTATGAAAGGAGGGTGGAATAGGGAACCATTCAGTACCCACCATATCTTCACACTTTGCCGAATACCACTTCATAAACGTCGAACACGCAATATTAAAGGTAGCCATTACTATTTTTTGTCTACGTGGGTTTTCTTCAAATGCACGTCTAAGACCCAGGGCTTGCAGCGGTCAACTGAACACGAAGGGAAAAAATATGGCCAGGTAGTAGCAGGAGTGACGTGACCAATCATACAGGGGGCGGAGCTTATAACTTTCTCCTGTACACACACACACACACACACACACACACACACACACACCACACACACACACACACAAAGGAGAAAGTGAAACGCTAATTGAAACACGATTTATTTAATAAACGAAATATTGAAGGTATATATATATATATATATATATATATATACAAATACATATAATAAATAAAATAAACATATCGTTAACAATAGACATATATATACAGGGTGTCCGAGAATTATCTGTACAATTTTTGGCTGTTATTAAAAGTCAACCATGAAGTGTAGAAATTCCAATGTTGTCCCATTTTACAGAGAATCTCATTAAGTTTTTCTGATACCAAGTTTTGACAAGTTTTTTAGAAATTCCAGTGTGTCCGAACATTATCTGTACAATTTCATCTTTTAATAAAAGATATATATATAACAATCAAGGATTATGGTTTCCAAAGGGTACAGTATCATAGGTACCAAGCATCTGATAACGTTTCCTATAGGTGTAATGGCACACCTTCGTACCTTTAAGTTCCTTCACGCCCCCCAGCTTCTGTCCCCGAAAATTGTGTGTCCATACAGTTAGTTGACATGGCTGGTTGCCCTCATCATCATCCAAACATAGTAGATCCTACAACGAATCAAAGTTAACGACCCGCCGATTCGCCTGGTTGAGCGTGATACCCTTAGCCTTCACGATATATTTCATATCCTCCCCCACCCTCACCCGTACCCCATAAGTTTTTGGTGCTGTTGAGACAGAGTCGGCGTATGCGATGTCTCCATACTCATCCTTGATCTCATCAGTCAACTCCCCGAGGAATTCACCAATAGGAGGCATGTATTCACCCTCCCTCGCTGTGAATATCACACTATCTGTATCACGTACAGAACCCTCAGCCAGGAGAATGCAATAGGCACCAAAGTTTGATGCGTGCGTAGGCCGTTGTGAAGCTGGCTACAGTTATGTTTGTAACCCGTGAGGTATCTGTAGCCAATTCGGTATCGTTGTACTTTATTCTGTAAGTATTACCTACATTCACGATCTCCATGACCTCTTTATCGGGAGCGTTGGCATAATCCCAGACTTCACTCTAAATTTGTGCCAAATGAACGTTTCCTTTGCCAGTATTCTGTGCAAATTTTCCCCAAAGACTGTTTAGACACAACTTTGCACTAAAGCGCTTGCCTTGGTTCTTTACAATTTGAGAACGGTCAAGCTGTATACCTTCACGGTCACGGTAACGCTGAATAAAAGCCGATTTTTCATCTTCGGTATAAACTTCTCGCGGATACCCTGATGCTTCTACCTTATCCTTCAAAAAGCGTTTATATATGGCGTGAAAAGGTTGGGTAGCTTCTGAAACCTCCACACTTCATGTATCTTCAATATTCTGTAGCCATGGCGAACAGCTAGATCCAGCTCTGGCTTGTATATACACCTCTGATCTTACGCTGGTTGGTTGTATGATTACATCCCCATTGTTCTCCTCTGCGCACTTCACGCACAAGAAACATGAGCTTGTGATCTATAACGACGGGTAAGATCGGCATCCATAAATCGCGTGGGGGAGCACATCTACGAAAGAAAGGCCGAAATAGTACCCGTTCAAATTTGTTGAGACACCTCGATGGTGGGCAGGTCAGGTCCACCAGTTTTCAGGTGCACCCACGGGGTACGGATTGTTCTTCATCACGTAGGATATAAAGAACAGAAGTCGTAGTAATGGAGTTTCACGCCCTCCGTACGGAAAGTATAGCTTGAAGGGATTTGTACGCCCTCCGAACAAGCTATCACCGCATTTGAGAGGATCCAGTACCATTGAACGCTTAATCGTGTTTATTTCTTCACGGTATTGTCCATCTGTTTCCATCCGTGCATGATATTCATGCTCCCACAAGACCTTGTGAATGAACTGGGAGCCTATAAGTTGATCGCAGGTGCGGGTCTATGCAAGACTGTCGGCAGGAGATCTACCGTGGATATCTCCTACGATTCCACACTCAGGACGGGGGCAACAGTGCCAACAGCAACCGTTAAAGGAGTACAGTCTTCTCACCAGTGGCACGGTTTTCGCTTAGACCATCAACCCACAAAACACGACCATTGACCTTAATGGGTACTTTCCCCGTGTTGCGGGCATGCTTTATGCATACACCTGTCTGCTGCTGTCTGTGTATGAACCAGTAAATAGCCTTGTGCCCATAACTGCGGGGGTTGTTTTCGTGAATGACGGCTAAGGTGTCTTTAGGCATGAAGTTATTCTTGAACACCGTAAAACATAATGAGATCGTGGCTGCGACTTGCAACGGATCGCATTTGAAACGGTCATTCACGCAATAACGCTCACATTCATCAGCTATATTATAAGGATTAGATTCATTAAAACTGTTGCAGTAGCGGTCAAAATCTTCACGTTCTTCTGTACTCACACATTCATAGTTAAATTAATGTTTGGGTGGAGGTAGTCCTACGTAATTTAAAGTTTCGGTAGTGAGGAATGTGTAAGGGAAATATCCTTTTGAAACTTCAGCGGCTACGCCCAACCTTGGGTAGCTTTGCTAATTTACAAGGTGTGAATAATAAAGTGTCTTTAAACTGTACATTACTCTTATTTGCATCTGTATTAGTTTGTTCCTCTTTTCAAGGGATCACCTGTAAATATCTCAGATGACTTGTGCTCAAGCAACTCCTTATAAAGGAACTGTGTCAAATTTTGCCCCGTTATGGCAAGAATATACAGTCATTTTTTTTAACTTGTCCGCTAACTTGACAATATAGGACACAAAGAGTTTCACAGGGCTATCGTGGGCAATCGTTTTAAAAACGTTTGTCCGTTTACCACATTTGTGACACTCATCACACTCGATCTCCATACTCATCACAGATAGTCTGGCTTACAAGTAAATGTGGAATAACCTCTTTGGTTTCAGCGTTCGTGTATGTTTCTATATCGTAGTACACAGTTATACAAGGGTATTTTTAGGCTTAGCGTCTTTCATATAACATACATGCTTTACTCCAACCGCCTTATATTTCTCATGGCATGTAGAACAGTGAATTTCATCACATTTATGCTTGAATTCCCAATTATCCATCATATGAAACATACCACATTCACAGATTCTCATTTTCCTGCACGTGCCAATTGATTATGGAGCTCAAAACAGTTATTATTGAAAAATGTGCGTCTCACATCACAATCCCTCTTCTCAGCTTCAACTACACGGCTTTCACATTTGGAGCTTTTACACTGCTCACATACCATGTGGCAATCTTTACAATGTTTCACTGTATCATCCGCAAACTCGATACACCCCTTACACAAATCATGATGTCGTCCATATTTTCGACTTTTATTAAAACTCGTGTAAAAGCCCCTTATATTACGGATGGGGAGATACGTTGTTCCTGACAATCCTAAAATAAGTAGGGTTCTTGAACGATCCTTCACACAGCTTTTTAAAACATACACAGTCTTACGACGATCATCCATTCCAAATAAAACTATACGAACATTCATTTCCTGTTCTACCCTTCTCAGCTCTTCAGGACCCATATTACAGTCAAGTTTAGAGTCTACACCGAGTTTATGGGCACGCTCCACTACCGTAGGCAACCAGATTTTTGGGCCCGTGTATTTAGTACAATAAACATACGAGCTAAGACTAATGCGATAAAACCTCAACCACGATCGACGTTTATATGCCGCCTGTAAATAGCCTGAGAATTGAAGTGAAGAGTATAAGGTGTGGCAATATGTCCCGCAACACGGAATACACGATCAATATTTACTGTGAAGTTGTCCATATTGAAGGCTGTACTACTTTGAGAGGCCTAATATATACTCTATATCTACAGCTGCCAAGCGTCTGAATGGTATTACTACCCAAAAATCATCTACATCTCCGTCATCTGACCCGAACACGAAGGACAGCCGCGTTCTGACTTCACGTTCGTCGCGTTTCTGAAGGGCAAACTCTACAATACCTTCAATTATGCGTCGCAGTCCGTGTTCAACACCATTGCTATACATGGAGCTAGGATCAACCCTGACTATATACCGATTTCTAGTCAAGGCTGGGGTGGGGGTAGCGGTGCGCACCAACTCGAATGTTCTGATGCTGCTGTGTAGGATGTACCCGGAATTGAACTGGAATAAGCGGGTATATTTGAGGAAGGTACTATTGTGGGGGTTGTGTCGTAAGAGGTAGAGTGTTGGGGCTTTATTACTGGGGTTCTAAAAACCGTCGCAATCCTGCACGCTTTATACCTGACGAGGAGGGCTCTTCATTATGCCTCCGCTTTGAATTGTCGAGAGCTACAGGTATCGCTGGTGTGGACTCGGCAGTGGGGATGGAGTCTGTGATCACAACTACACTCTCGTTGGGGTCATCTGTAATATCGATGATAGGGTGCTGTACCTCATCGTCATTCACGGTTCTGTGGGAGAAGAAAGAAACAAGACAGTAGAATATAAGGAACACCACTTATATATTTATTACATTTTGTAAATGACCCACTTAGGAGTGTGACGTGTTAGAAATGGATTCTGTAGAAAAATTCAGGTTCACGAGCCCATCCACATGTATTATATCTGACCCTACAGGATGTGGTAAAACTGTGTTTATGCTTAAAATCATTAAAGAAAAGGGAGAGCTGTTCTCAAAATTTGTGCATAAAGTTATATGGTGGTAATCAACGTATGAAACAGTGTTCAACTTGTACCAAGATGATATTTTGTTCCACAAATGTATATATGACGTTAATTCGTTAAAGGGAAATGAACATACAGTCATTGTAATTGACGATCTCCGGTTGGAAGTGGATAAAACGTTTGCCGAGACATTTACAGTATTCTCCCACCATCTTAACCTCTTTTGGACGATTGGGTCGAATATGTACCGTTTCCAATACACGCACTTATAATTTAACCCTACAAAAACTTCAGTCATTAAGAGGTTAACATAAGCGTGTTCTTCATCAGTCAGAATCTATTTTTCAAAAATAGCTACATGCGTGATGTGTCGTTAAATACACAATATCTAGTCTTATTCGCTCAGTGTAAGGAGTTTTTGGAAGTTTATGAAGAAGCTACAAGCCAGCGTTACGGATATTTGCTTTGCGACCTACATCCGCGAAACACGTTCAGGGTGCTTCTAAGAACGAATATATTTCCAAACGAGCCTGAAACGGTGTATATTTCAGAATGAGAAAGAGGCTAAAGAAATACCATGAATTTGTAAAAGTTTATCATCGACTGCCCGGGCAATGCTACAGATGTTTGCTAAAAATATTGACTCCGACTTTTAAAAATGCATCTGTGAAATCTGTCTTAACGTTATAAATGCAATGTATCATCGTCAGCCAGAGTCTGTATTGATTCGTCAGGCAGATTCTGTACCGAAAGGACGCATTTCCTGAGCTCTCTGATATTGCTTCTACTTTTGGATATTGCTAATAACTTTACTTTTGGAAAGTTTTTAATTTTATATACTTACGTTTATATTCACATTGTTATAGTTAAATAATTGAATATTAGTGGTTTTTAGCGATTTAGAAGTTTTCATACCGTGCCTGCTTAATTTAACTTAAACTTGTGACAGCTATCAACTAATTTAACTTGCGTGATGCCGTCGCAGAACGCATTGTGTGTTAGGTGTGAGGTAAACCGGTGGTATACGGATATTAAAGATTATAACGGCGGTCCTATGGCGATTACTGAGAGATCGTTTTTTTTTTGCGAATTAAGGGAGGAAATAGTTGACATAAAAGGCAGTGTACGTGAGGTAACGGAAAGACTTGCAACGCTTGATGAGGGCAGGGGTAGGGCTACGGTTGACGAAAGCCGAACCAATACTAACGTTGAAGACGTTAGTAATTTGAAGGGTGAGGTGCGTAACCTAGTTTCTAGTTTAGGTAGCTTATCGGGAAGGTTGGATAGAGTTGAGGAAGGGGTTAAGGTTGGTCCGAGATTAGTAGATAGGGAGGGATTTAGAGAAGTTAAGGGTGGAGCTAGGCCGCGTACGTTAGGTGATAGGAATCCCTCCCCTATCGAGGTTTTGAAACCTTTCGCCCATTTGGAAAGGGACGTGAATGAGGGGGAACTATTTCAATTGGGGACTCTTTAGTGCGCCATATGGACACAGAGTTCGTTGAACGGCATCCAAAAAAGAGGAGGAGTGGCTGTCTCCCAGGGGCCAGGGTTGACAGAGTTAGAGACGAAGTGGATATGATTAACGTTGCCTCCCGTCACTCGATGTTGGTGACGATGGTTGGGGGCAATGACTCGTATAGGCCCGATACGAGAGTGCCTGACCTTTTGGAGAGATATAGGGGGTTAATTATGTCCCTAAAGTTGACGTCAGATAAGTCTTTAGTTCTAGGTATTAACCCTAGGCACGGTTTGGGTCTTAGGATTACGTCTAAAACAATATTTTTGAATACAATATCACTGAAACGTGGTTAAATACCGTGACTCGGGACTTGTTGGGGGAATTTGATATATCGGGTTTTAAACTCTTTACTAATGATAGGTTACATAGGATTGGTGGCGGCGTTTTGCTGTACATTCGTAATTCCATTAGGGCTATCGAGGTTAAGATAGATTTTCCGGCAGCAATTACTGCGAAATGCGTTGAAGTTAGGGCGCGTAGTATTAGTTTTAATTTTGTTGTTCATAGACCTCCCGTTTAACCCCTCGATACCGATACTAGATTTTACTCACTTCTTGGTAACTTTATTGATAACCGGAATAATATAATTGTCGGAGACTTTAACTGCCCTAATGTTAATTACGAGACTTTTACTAGTAATGAGGAGGGTTTAAGATTGATTGAGTTCATGGAAGATAATGTTTTACGACAGATGGTTACCGAACCAACGCGCGGTGACAATATTTTTGACGTGGTGATGACGAAAGGCGAAAATATAGTCGAAAGTTTAGAAGTAGGCGAGAGTTTAGGATGTAGTGATCATCAAATTCTAAGGTTTAAGCTAATGATAGAAAACACTAAGGATAGTAACGTAATAGAAGTCCCTGATTTTCGTCGGGCCAATTTTGATAGTTTTGCGGATAAGATGAGAGTAGTGGACTGGGATAACTTATTTATGGGTAATGACACAAATTTTCATTGGGAGGCGTTTAAAGAAAGTTTTATGAATATCGAAAGGGAGTTTATTCCTCGGAGGTCCAAGCGCGCTGGAAATCATGGTAGTCCCAAGTGGTGGACTAGAGAAATAGGTGAGTTCATAAACGAGCGTAACAGAGCGTATAGATTTAATAAGCGTAATGGCACGGCAGCTAACTTTAATAGATATATCGAGCTTAGAGGTCAGGTTTAAAGATCAGTTAGGAATGCTAAGCGTAATTTAGAGATACTTATAGCTGCGGATAGTAAATATAATCAGGAAAAGTTTTTGACTAAGTCAATAATCGTAAGCCGATACGAGATAACATTGGCCCTCTAGTGGATGTTAACGGCGCTTTGGCTTCTGACGCTCAGGCGATGGCGGGTATTTTCAATAACATTTTTGCGACAGTTTTTACTGTAAAGACGTAAATAATGTCCCCGACGTGGACGATATCGTTCCATTTAGTAGCGAGACTATTTTGGATGAAATAACTGTTTACGAGGCTGAGATTGCGCATTATATCGATAGGCTAAAAGTTAGCAAGGCTCCAGGCCCCGACGCTTTTTATCCCAGACATTTGAAAGATTTGAAAAATGTTATCATAGGGCCCCAAACGAAGAATTTTAATCAGTCACTCGGAACGGGGATTATTCCTGAAGACTTCAAATTAGCTAACGTTAAGCCCCTTTTTAAAAAAGGCGACCGCACAGTAGCTAGCAATTGTAGGCCCATTAGCTTAACGTCAATTGTCGGTAAACTTTTGGAATCCGTAGTTTCGGATCATATCATCGATCATTTAGAAAGTCGCGATTTGATTAATAGTAGTCAGCATGGGTTTCAACGCCATAAATCTTGTTTAACTAATTTGTTAGAGTTTTATAACGAAATAGTGCGCGAATACGATAGGCATAGAGCGGCTGACGTTATTTATTTAGATTCTAAAAAGGCGTTCGATACAGTTCAGCATAGAAGATTAATTGCGAAGGTTAAAGCGCACGGTATACGCGGTCAGGTACGTAGCTAACTGGTTAGAGGAATGGCTTCGTGCTAGGAGACAGAGGGTCGTTGTTAATGGTAGTGAATCGGGGTGGTTGGATGTAGGTAGCGGTGTCCCACAGAGTTCAGTGTTAGGCCCATTGCTATTCGTAATTTACATTAACAACAGAGATGTAGACTTGACTAGTAACGTGTCAAAATTCGTGGACGATACTAAAATAGGCGGTAAGGTTGTCAACGAGGACGATAGAAATAGGCTCCAAGACGATATAAATAGGATTATGGAGTGGACGGATAAGTGGTAGATGCAATTTAACGTAGAAAAATGTAAAGTTTTGCATATAGGTTCTCGTAACAATAATTACACGTACACGATGGATTATAGAGAATTAGCGACCGTTGAAGAGGAAGTAGATTTAGGCGTACGCGGATCTGAGGATTTAAAAGTTAGGAACCAGTACCTGGAGTCTTGCGCAAAATCCAATAGGATGTTAGGCTTCATAGAGCGTAATTTCGAATTTAAATCGAAGAATATTATATTGCCCCTTTACAAGTCCTTAGTCAGGCCTCATTCAGAATATGCCGTTCAGTTTTGGTGCCTGTAATTGCGTGAGGATATTGATAGGTTAGAAAGGGTTCAGCGTCGTCCACGAAACTAATTCCGTCATTGCGCAACAAGCCTTATGAAGATAGGATTAAAGAGTTAGACTTGCATTCAGTCGAAACTAGGAGATTAAGGGGGATGCTTATTGAAGTTTTCAAAATCGTTAATAACATCGATAACGTAAATTTTGACAAACTGTTCAGTTTCGATAATAGTAATACTCGTAATAACGGATTTAAGTTGCGTGGCAAACGTTTCATTACTAATATCGCTAAAAACTTCTTTACGTTTAAAGTAATTGATAAATGGAATAATCTTCCCGCGCCTGTCGTGAACTCTACCAGCGTTAATGTGTTTAAAATCCGTCTAGATAAGCATTTTAAAAATATTAACGTTGTTTAAAATAACAAATCAAAGAGCAACAGGAGCTCTGGGGTTGGTAATCGGGGCTGAGTCTGTTGACGACTAATGCCAGCTTGTGACATGCCAGCGTGTGATATGCCAGCCAAAAAAAAAATTTAAACGAACACGAATTTAGTTGTAGCTCGTTGCGTAAATTAATCCACTTTTTCTTATTCTTTATACTTTTTTTTCTTCTTGTCTCCTTATTTGCATGTGTGTAACTCTCTTTATTTCATGTCTGTAGTTTGCATGGTATGATAGTGTTTGAGTTAAGAATGTGTTGCATGGTTTGTAATCGCTCTATTTTACTTCTTTTCATCTTTCACCCCTTTCCAGCCTAGTGGGCTGCATCCTCTACCTCCCTATGGAGTAGAGGATCGGTCTGCAACAGCTGGAAGTATGTGTTGCTTTGAGTTAAGAATTTGTTGTCCTTTGAGTTAAGAATGTGTTGCATGGTTTGTAAGCGTTCTTATTTTTCTTCTTTTGATCTTTCACCCCTTTTCCGGCAGAATGGGCTCTACCTCCATACGGAGTAGAGGACCGTTCTGCAACCATTCCTCTTCTCTACGACTATTTTTCTGACTTGTCGGCAGTGGCCGGCGGATGATGATGGTGAGTCATTTTTCTCTTTTTCTGAATGAATGTTAACCCACGAGTGATAGGTGTTGCTACTTACTTAACCCCTTATTCTCTTCTCTTAACCCCCTACTCTTTCCTTTCTCTCGGGCTAACCTTAGAGTGGACCTTAGGGTCTTTGTTAGCCTTAGCTTCTGTAGATCTATAGATCAATGAAACCCCCTCAGAAGGCTCGCCTACGCCGTTATAAGAACATAATACGTGCACTCGCTCGTGAAAGTCAAACTGTAGGGAAGAAAAAACGAATTATTGAGAAAGAGGAGGGTCATTCCTCCCCATCTTATTTTCAGTTTTGGGTCCTTTACTGACTGGATTACTATAATGAAGAAAGTGGTAGTGATTCAACACGAGGTGTAAGCTTCACTGCAATGTTCAAAGAATCCAGACACGGTTCTAGAGCCCCATAAAAGCAGGCTTAAAAGAATGGAAAGCGAATTGTTAGCCCTATTAAACAGTGAAAAAACACCTGATGAGAAAAGAATCTTATACCAAGAGGTTCTGCAGAAATTTTTCACATGTACGAAAATTATAAGAATCCGACAGAGATCTCTGTGGTTATTAGGCACAGCACGGACAACGATGGGCATAGTGACATAGGGCCTGTGTCCGACGATAGAGCTGACCAACCAAAGATTAACAGGTCGACCACACAACATATCGAGCATGTATTAAAAAGCACCCTCCACATACATTTAGGAATAAAGGTTTAAGTCATTATAATCTATTGAATGAGGATTCCAACATAGAGTGGACCGATACGATACAGGTGAGATCATTGTGGAAGGACCAAAGGTACAGGGATCGAATATCGTAGACATCGTCCATGATCTGGTGAGAAAGTGGGATAGGCCCTCACCATCAGGATGGAAGCATATTAAAGCAAGAATACAACAGATAAATATCCCCAAAGCAATGATAGGAAATCTGAACAGGTTAAAAGACTTGGAACATGCATCGCACGTGCCACAATTGAAAACGCCATCTCCTCTGAAGAGGAGAAAGAAGAGGTTAAACAGAGGTCAACCTTATCCACGTGCCTTTAAAATACGCAAATGGGTAACATATAAGGAAGACGTTATTATGACATTTCTAGCCCAGCCTCCTACGGAGGTGTAGATAGACTGTACAGAAGTGTTTACAATGATGGAGTAGGGAAAAAAGATGTTGAGAGGTTTTTGCGGGAGCAGAATGCTTATACACTTCATAAGCCGGTGAGAAAAAGGTTTTAAACAGCCAGGACAACAGCTGCATCGATTTACTTTATTTGGCAAGTAGATTTAACAGACATGCAAAGATATTCATTGTATAACGATGGTTACCGCTACATCCTATTCATAATAGATGTATTCTCTAGATATCTGTGGCTAATTCCTCTGAAAAAAAAATCGCCTTAAACAGTTGCTAAAGCCACAAAAACGTTCATGTTCGAAGAAAACAGGGTTCCTGGCTATTTTTGTACGGATATGGGGGAAGAATTTATAGGCCGATCTTTTCAGAACATGCTGACAGAGTTTAATATCAGCTACTATACTACCAATTCGATACAAAACGCCTCTTTAGCTGAAAGAGTTCAACGTACCATAAAGGAACGCATGCACTATTTTACACATAAAAACACATACAGATATATAGACATTCTGGAATCATTGGCCTCGTCATACAACCGCTCACACCATCGCACGATTGGGACAACACCTAACCAGGTTTTAGGAAGAGATACGCACACAGAATCCGATGTGAGAAGAGATGGAACACCACTACCACACTCTGCGCGTTTCAAAATCAATGATTATGTCAGGCTGTCGCGTTCGGGAAATAAATTCGCGAAGGGATTTGAGCAAGGATGGACACGTGAGATTTTTAAAGTTAGAGCTATGAGACCTAAAGGTGAGATAATGATGTATTACGTTGAAGATTTGAATGGGGAAGAAATCGCAGGAGGCTTTTACAGCGAGGAGTTGCAGAAAGTGGCATTTAATTTAGGAAAAAATGTGTTTAAAATTTAGAAAATTTTAGGCAGCAAAGGTAGAGGAAAGAGAAAAATGTACCTGGTGAAATGACTAGGGTACCCAGAAAGCTTCAACACCTATATAAAAGCTGATACAATAATGAAGCTTAAATAGTGTGCAACATGGCGCTTAACCATTTCTATGTCACACTACCGTCCTCCTCGTCCCTGTCTGTACATCCTAACAACAACCTGGCCAACTTTGTTACAGAACTCCATCGACCCATTGAATTGGGTCGTGATTCGTATGAGCTGGGGATATGCCAAATTCAGCTGGACACCCTCTTTTTAAATATTGATTATAAAGATCCCGTTTTTAAGATTCTTAGAGACCTTGATGAGTGTGAAAAAGCCGGGGTAACTCAGGATGAAACTATACGTAACGCCCGGACTGGGGATGCAAGGTATTACAGTACAGTAGTAACACTAGGTCCGGGCCGTTATGGTGCGATTGAGGATGTTGTGAGAGACTTAAACGTAAGTTTAAAAAAACTAAAATCTTACGGCTGATTCAGTATACGAAATCGTAAACAAAGAAAACCTTGCACATACTCTAATCTTAAAATCAAAGGCTAACAGAAATATTAAAGACAAAATTATAACCGAGGGGCGATATCGATCAGCCTTCCAAAGAGATACCTTTCACAAGGTACAACATGACTTGTCCAGTAGGGTGGATCGATTTTACATTTTTTTCGATTTCCATATTCTAATAGAGACAAAAACTTGCGCATGCATGAGAAAATAGCCTCTGCAAAAATCGTAGCTTAATAGGTAATCATCTTCTGCCCCCGGCAGAGCGATGAAAATCATATTTTAGTAGTCAAAAACGTATTTTTCTTATAATTTTTAAAATATTTCAATAAGCATCAAAATTATTCCTAATAACTATAAAGTCGATGAAAAAGACCTCATATGATCGTTTTTCCAAGCGCGTTGTCCTACGTTAATATCTTTTGCCCCCGGCAACAACGTCAAATGTTGAAAAAATAGGTAATTTATATACATATTTTCAGATCGGCTCTTTGTCTTAAATAATGCATTTATATATTTCCCATAGCATTTATATCGTTGCTTAGGCATGAAATAACACACACGCAAAATCCCAGTACATGGGGCATTTCACTCCTGCATCAGGTTCTGCCACTGCAATAACATCAGGTATCATCAACTTTCTAGAGACTAACAATATTAGCACGGACGACATTGTGGCTATCGGCTGTGATGGTACCGCAGTGAACACGGGTCGAAAGGGTGGAGCCATTCGTATGATTGAAATGAAACTACAAAGGCCAGTTCAGTGGATCATATACCTATTACACGGTAATGAATTATCACTGCGACACCTCATTCAAGACTTGGACGGCAAAACAACTGGGCCAATGGGCTTTACTGGACAGTTGGAAAACAACTGAACGACTGCGAAAAACTTCCAATTACAGAATTCGATGCCATTCCATCTCCCGACATTGACATAGATGATGCCGAGTTGAGCACTGACTAAAAATATTTATTAGGCATCTACAGAGCAGTGTCGAGCGGTAGCTGCTCTTCAGCTCTCGCGGCTCGAAATCCAGGTAAGATGGCGCATTCCAGGTGGCTGACAACAGCAAATAGATTTCTGCGCCTCTATGTTTCAACCAGTGAACCCTCCAGCACCTTCAACGAAATTGTGCGATTCATTATGACAGTTTACGCACCAATTTGGTTTAAGATAAAGAAAAACTCCAGTTTCACTGAGGGCGCAAAACATTTTTTCGAAATGATGCGTCTCTCTCAGACCATGCCTCAAAGATCTAAGACAATCGCCAACAAAGTCCTCCGTAGAAATTCTTTCTTTGCTCACCCAGAAAATATTTTGATCTCCATGCTACATACCGATGAGCAACACATAAGAGAATTGGGATGGAGAAGAATATTAAAAGCACGACCAAAACAATCACCAGCGGGGGAAATTCGAGCCTTCGCCATGCCTGAGCTGCTCTACGATAGTCAAAACTATTACGAAATGATCAACTGGCAAACGGCTGAGGTGACCGAACCCCCCGTTACAAAAACAATACCTGATACCCGAATAAAAGAGTTTGTTGAGACGGGAGACCAGCCTGATGGACTGATCCCACTATTCCCTTGTCATACTCAAGCGGTCGAGAGACTCATCAAATTAGTAACCGAAGCCTCTGCCAGTGTAAGTGGAATAGAAGAGAGGGACGGATTCATCCGCTCCCGTCTTCACTCCCGAACAAAAATTCCACGATTTGATTCTAAGAAAGATTACCGTATGTAAATCGACATGCAGCCAAAGGAAGGGTGGTTGGGGCTGGATAGGGTGGAACTCGACGTACAGCCACCTCCTCGTGGTGAGTTCTGGGTTGCTAATTTTATAAAATTAGCAAGCGAGGAGCTGTACTTAGTACTTATCGTACTTATAACATCGCATTAACGTAATTATAATCCACATTTAGACTTTTCTCGGGGACAGAAGACATTACTCTAGAGTCATAAAATTTTGCGTGTGTGTTATTTCATGCCTAAGCAACGATATAAATGCTATGGGAAATATATAAATGCATTATTTAAGACAAAGAGCCGATCTGAAAATATTTATATAAATTACCTATTTTTTCAACATTTGACGTTGTTGCCGGGGGCAAAAGATATTAACGTAGGACAACGCGCTTGGAAAAACGATCATATGAGGTCTTTTTCATCGACTTTATAGTTATTAGGAATAATTTTGATTCATATTGAAATATTTTAAAAATTATAAGAAAAATACGTTTTTGACTACTAAAATATGATTTTCATCGCTCTGCCGGGGGCAGAAGATGATTACCTATTAAGCTACGATTTTGCAGAGGCTATTTTCTCATGCATGCGCAAGTTTTTGTCTCTATTAGAATATGGAAATCGAAAAAAATGTAAAATCGATCCACCCTAAATTGTCCAGCCTAATGTATCAGATGAAATTGGAGAAATTGGTTGCTGGCTACACACCCCCAAAGTCATGTGCTATATTTACAGCAAAATATGGGGCACCAGTTTGTTGGGGATACCCAGACACGCTTTCTAAGCATTCCTCACATTCCCAACCAAAGAGGGAAGAGCTTGAGTATTACATATGACAGTCCCCATTACGTGAATATCGCGACTAATCTAATAACCAATATCTCAATATATATAAGAACGACTGGGGGAAAAAATTTCTCATTCGGTAATGGGAGCTTAACAGTGAAGCTGCACTTTCGACGCACTGAGTTATAATGGATAGAAAGCCTTTCACACTCTATCGAGGTGTGAGATACCAGCGTGGTAGTGGACTTGGATCCATTTTTTCAACCATACTACGTACGGCTATCCCCTTGCTGAAGAGGGGTGGAAGATACTTCCGGAGGAAAGCACTACAATCAGGTCTTAACACGGCAGAAGACATATTGGCTGGGGCTAAACCTAAAGAAGCTCTAAAAAAAGCACTTAAAGCGTACACGGGACGAAATCGTCAAAGATGCAAAGAGAAAAATGCGTGGTGGTGGGAAGTAGAGGGCTGTCCGGAAGAAGGGATTACCACCACGTGGCATTAAACGTAAAAGGATATCAAAAAAGAAGTGTTCTAAACGAATGAAAACTTTGTTTGACCATTTTTTTGACTGATATAAGCTAAGGACATTGATCACATGAATCATAGTTTGTTTACTACTTGTCGAGAGAGGAGGCACTATTTCTGACTCGTCATGGCACGCTTCATCCATCCGTGTAGTTCACAATGTTGTAAATCGGAGCTGTCCCTCTTTGACATGTCCCCCAACTCAAGTTTCTATTGAGCACAGTGACTATTTCAATTAACCCTTTAAACACAATTCGTTCCCCGATTGCTCCAATAGAATTCGTGATACCCAGCTCAAACCCTTACTTTTTTGACCCAAGCTCTGCGCACATGTACGCTAAACTACGTATAGCCCATTCTGATGGGACGGATTGCAATGACAAACAAATATGCTGTATACCATGAAACAAACTTTCTGCTCTCCTTATTCAACCAGTGTGACGTATATTTAAATCAGGTCAACATATCGGCAGGAACGGGGTACTATCACCTACGAGCTTCTGGAAAATGTGCTGAACTTTTCCAAAGAAGCGAAGGATACCTTTTTAAGTGCCGAGGGATATTTTCAAGCTAAAGACGAAAGTAGTATAAAAGGACAAATTTAAAAATTCTAAAAAGAAGATATATGAGCGTTTTGGACGCCTGCATACAAACTTCACATTCCAGGAGAAGTTGCTTGTGAATGGGGTGGATATGAAAATAAATCTCACCTGCACGAATCCTGAGATCTGTTTAAGTCTGGATACCTGGATACCTCCGCGTATGGCAAGTGAAATTTAAGTTCGCCTAAACAAATAGAAATTGAGAAAAATTTACTACATGCCTCAGTAAAATACCCAATTAACAGAGTACAGATCAAACTGTACACGGTGCCTGAGGGGGTTGGCATCGGAACAGATAGAAAACATCGCCCTGGGAGTTCTACCTAAAAGGATATTGATTGGAATGCAGGAACACAATTCAGTGAATGGAAACTATAAAAAGAATGCCTTTAAAATCGAAAATTTCGGCCCTAAAAATATAACGCTAAACGTCAATGGCGTTGCGTTGGGGGGAATATTGGATACGGATTATTGATCAGACTGTGTGTTCCTGCTTTTTGCGAGAGCATATAGTAATCTGGCCCATATTGCAGGTGATTGTGATGAGCTCGGGATTGTGGTAACGCAGAAAGAATTCATCGATCAATTTAACCTTTATCCGTTTGACATCACACCTGACTTCTCTGCTAGTGTAAATACACACTTAAGTCCACAACAGAGTGGATACAGCTCAGTCAGACTGGAATTCGCCAAGCCTATAGACGCGCCTATTAGTGTATTAGTATACCTCGAGTCACAAGCCCAAATAGAAGTAGACAGATTTAGGGGCGTTGTCACTGACTTTTAAAATGGACAACAATACACTTCAGAGAGTAGTGAAAAGTGAACGAATCACACGTTCCTAATTTATCGGTGTTTCCGAAGAATGAAACATTGAAATTGCCAACTACGAGAGATTGCGGTAGTCTTATTGTTAACACAGATGTTATTGGTAGTGAAGGGATTCATTGGTTTGCAAACTATTTTAAAAATAGGGAACGCATGTACTATTTTCATTCACTCGGTACTCACTCCTGGAGTGACCCTGTAATTGTAAAATTTCTTGAGCAGATGCATATCCCCGAAGTTGCATGGAATACCTTCCGACTACAAGGATATTTTAGTAATACTTGCGGGATGTACTGCCTTTCATTTTTCATGCATATGTCACGTGGTAAGGAATTTATAATTTTTTTTAAATTATTCGACCCAAGTCACTCAACGAAACGACGAAATGGTTTTCAAACAGATAAAAAGCCGTTTTCCGATTGTGCCCACTCGTTGTATATTATGATGTTATATATATATATATATATATATATATATATATAATTGCATCCAATAATATTAGTTTGTGTATTCCTTAGCTTATTTAAGATGGTTATTGTACTAAAAACATGATTTATTTCATTTAATAAATTGATGAAAATACATTGCGTCTTCTTACCCGAAAAAAAAGCTTGAAACATAAGAAAAAGAAAAACTTACATTATTTCGTTAAATGTGTGGCAATCGCTGGGTTCACTGCGCGGTAAATCTTCTACCTCCGTATTCAGGTCCACGACATGCGTTTCTTCAAAACGAAAAGATTGTATAACACGAGTCAAATCCTCATCGGACCTTAAAGGAGAAAAATAATTAATTAGTTCATACTGAATCTTTTTTAATAAAAACCCAATTGCTTAAAACATATGCAGAGTATTACAATGTGAAGATATCTTCAAACCGCTCAGAGAAGTTCCTTTAAGAGAAAATGTCGAATAACATTTCATTTATTATGGAAATTATAAAATTATTTAAAACTTGCAAAGGATTGCTATAAAAAAATTCAATGAATCAAAACAGGGCTATAACAATATTAATTGCAAAATAATCTATAATTGGGAATACCTACTATTTAAATGAAGCATTTAACCCTTAAACGCCGAACGTTTTTGTAGGGTTAAGTCTAAATGCGTTTATTTGAAACGCTAAGTATTCGACTCAGTCGGCGTTAGAGGGTTAAAATGTGATGAGATGAATATATATATATATATATATATATATATATATATATATATATATGATGAAATAATCCAGAACAGTGCTCTTTCTCCTAATGACAGGCACACTAAATAAATATCAAGTTCGCGAATAATTGGCTATAAAAAATAAAATTACAGGCACATAATTACTTACATTTCTACGGCAGTCCCTTGCGTCGGATCGTAAGGACGTCATTGCAAATATCATCAACGGATTGCGTTGAAAATAATCCGTCCCGGTCGGCTGCGGTAAAAAGATTAATTGTAGACACCGCTGTAGTGTCTCGATCTTGATATAAATCCGGTAAACTGTAAAGTTCTTGTGAATGATTCATGACGGAGGGAATGTTTATTCACTTGTGAAAATAACGTTTGTGAATTCCAAATGAAAATACTCACTTTTATATGCATGATACTCAAAAGATAATAGGCGGTTCGTAAGTTTTCTGATTGGTTGTCAGTGTAATTGGGCGGGGCTATGTTAAATTTGTGCACCACTCGTAACACTGATATAACGGACCCACGCTTTGGACGTCCTGATTGGTCGCCTTCACGACTAATAGTGTCTTTATCTTCTCTCCGTAGATTTTATGTTCACATCGCAAGGTGTATGAGTGAATTGCCACTTGCATTATTATTTGCGCCTATACCATTCTCAGTTTTCCCACTTTGGAACCCACCCCTTCATGCAATATCCCTCCCCCTTTGCAAAATTGATGATCATTTGCAACATTGCAATTGCACTCGCTATCACGACAATATTTTGCATTATTATTTGCGGTCATACTATTCTCAGATTGATCCTCAGCTTTTCACATTTTGGATATGGAAATGGCCGTATAATTTGAACGGCTGCAAGTCGTTACAGTACAATGAGAATCTATGGTCAGAACCAAAGGTCAGGTTAGGTTCAGAAGCCAGCATGTTGGGACGAACCAGAGCCTCACCGCCAAAGTCAGACATAGAAATGATGAGTTGCAACATTAAATATACATGGTTCCTGCATATTTTAGCTGTCAAGTGTCACTCTTACTTGTATCTATATAAATTTGTTCCCTCTTTTCAAGGGATGACCTGTAAATATCTCCAATGAACAGTATTAGCGCCACTACTCTTCATAATCCTGACATAGATAAGGACCAGAGACAGCACAGTAACATCCGATGACAAAGATCAGTAGAAAAATAAGGAATCTAGAAGATCTCTACAAGCAGAATGTTTTTTGTAGAGATACAACAGGATTTAGTAATTTTTGTACAAAATGAAGTATAATAAAAAGAATAGTTTCAGAGCTCATCCGGGTTCGAGACCCGTTGACGGCCACCGGCGCGCGGTAAACGATCATCCTTCCGCACAATTGGTTGGTAGATAAATGGGTACCCTGGGTAACCTGGTGGTTAAGTCGCTGTGTTGCTGGTGTTTCGGATTCCACGTTAAACTGAAGGTCTAAGGCGGAGTAAGAAGCTTGACCTTCGTCAGAATGAACAATTCCGGGGATGTTAATCCAAGGTTACCAATAAAGTAGAACTTTTTTAATGCGTGAAGGATGGAAGGGATAATAATGTAGTAAGTTTTAGGAGAAGTCGCTTGGTTTTATATGAAGTTTAACACTGAGAAATTTCAACTGTTACGGTACGGAAAAAGTAGGAACTAAAATCCATGGAGTGTAAAAGAAGATTAGTCGCATGGTACAGAACAATCCCCGATGAGTCGGATGCACTTATATGAAGTGGAGAGTAAAAGAAGTTAACTCACTACTTCACCAGGCAAAATCGAGAGGAGGGGGGATAAGCTTGACCTTCGTGAAATCACCTCACGTAATAATAATAATAATAATAATACAAGAGTTAGAACAATTGTATGCATCATTTGGGTTGAGCACTGCGTCTGAGCGGTTGTCTGTTAAACTGATGCAAACTCTTTAAGTTGATTTCTGATAATTATCATTTTTAGCAGTGATTTCGGAATAAAATCAATAATGTGTGTGTGTGTGTGTGTGTGTGTGTGTGTGTGTGTGCCGTCCTCACTTTCTCTGACAAAACTCTCTCACTCTCTCTGTATATATGAGGTAACCGCCCGGGAATCGAACCCAGGATCTTCCGATTGCCGGTCAGATATGCTATCCACTACACCACGGGCCTCGATCAGTCAGAAGTCGTAATTCTCCTACATAGGGTAGAAACCAATGCCTTGAGAGGGCACCCTCGCAAATCGTGAATCCCGGGCAGTTACCTCATTTTTCATTTGTTCGTTATTTCTCTTCCTCGTGTGCAGAACACTCCTCTATACTTACGTCGTTTCTATACATTAATATACTGCGTGGTCATTGCAGTTAAATGTACATATTCACGATTTGCGAGGGTGCCCTCTCAAGGCATTGGTTTCTGCCCTATGTAGGAGAATTACGACTTCTGACTGATCGAGGACCGTGGTGTAGTGGATAGCATATCTGACCGGCAATCGGAAGATCCTGGGTTCGATTCCCGGGCGGTTACCTCATTTTTCATTTGTTCGTTATTTCTCTTCCTCGTGTGCAGAACACTCCTCTATACTTACGTCGTTTCTATACATTAATATACTGCGTGGTCATTGCAGTTAAATGTATATATATATGCAGCACGGTTTTAGGTGAAACAAATCTTGCTTAATTAATCTTTTAGAATTTTTTCAAAGAGTGGTTGACGTTTACGGTAGTCATCGGGTGGTTGATGTAGTGTATTTAGATTTTCAAAAAGCGTTTGACACCGTACCACACAAAAGACTCGTTCAAAAAACTAAGGCTCATGAAATCAGGGGTGTAGTAATAAATTGGATAGAAGAGTGGTTGCAAGGTCGTTGATGGAGCGGAGTTGTGTTGGGCTAATGTAGATAGTGGCGTTCCTGAGGGTTCTGTATTGTGCCCCTTGCTTTTTCTTATATATATTAATGATTTAGATGTCGGCCTAGTCAATACATTTTCAAAGTTTGCGGATGACACGAAGCTGGGTGGTAGGGCAATTAATGATGAAGATAGAGGTAAAATCCAGGAAGATCTGAATAAAATCGTTGATTGGTCAGTCACATGGCAAATGAGATTTAACGTCAATAAGTGCAAAATTTTACATATAGGTTTGCGTAATGGTAATTTTTCATATAGTATGTCAGGGCAGGAGTTAACAAGCGTAGAGCAGGAAAAAGGTTTAGGAGTTATACTCACTGGTGATTTAAAAGTAGCGAAACAAAGTACAGCAGTGGTCAATAAGGCGAACAAAGTGTCAGGTTTTATAGCTTGGAATTTTGAGTACAAATTGCGTGATATTATAGTTCCTCTTTATAAATCATTAGTTAGACCCCATTTGGAGTACGCAATCCAATTTTGGAATCCGCATATGCGAAAAGATATAGACAAAATCAAAAGAGTTCAAAGACGAGCAGCTAAGATGATTCCGTCACTTAGGTCAAAGTCGTACGAGGATAGGCTTAAGGGGTTAAAATTGACTACACTCGAGACTAGAAGGCTAAAGGGTGATCTATTCCAGGTTTTCAAAATTATGAATGGGTTTGATAACGTAGATAGAGAGAGCTTTTTCAAAATATCTCAATATAATAGGACTAGAAATAACGGGTGTAAGTTGACAAGTAGAAGGTTCGAGACAGCAGTTGCCAAAAACTTTTTTATGCATAGAATAGGAAATAGGTGGAATAGTTTGCAGGTAGAAGTAATTAGTAGCACTTCTATAAACATGTTTAAAAATTGATGAGACGCATATGTTGATAGATTGGGTATAGTTTAAGGTAGTAAAATTAAGGCTTTGTGGTTCGGAACCCACGTAAAATTGTAGGTCCCCTCTGCCACCACAGAGGATATGCACAATACACAATTATGAACACAGTTAGGTAGACCAGCCATGAGTGGATCCTAGGGTCTTTGTTGGTCTGAAACATTATAACATTATAACATTATATTATATATTATATATATATATATATATATATTTGATTCAGTTCCAATTGTTGAATACTCCCGAAGTGTGTGTGTGTGTGTTAATTTTGAGAAAATATGCAAGAAGCCATTATAATAATAATAATAATAATAATAATAATAAACCTTTTCATCCATGAAAAGTACATGCGAAGAAAAATAAAATGTAAAAATAAATTTAATGCGAGCTGAAACGACTGAAACAATATTTTGGAGTCGGTGGAGGAAAATCCTGGTCTTTTGGACGAGATGTGGTCAAAATACATTCCAATGTGACCGAAGTGACCATTTTGATATTTGGTCGCAATAGTTACATGCTTTCTCTCCGACAAAAGTAAATAGACGCTTTCGCGGGAGTTTGCTAAAATAATTGTTTTTTCTTTATATTATATATATATATATGTATATTATATATATATATATATATAAATTGTGTAGTTATATTTATAATGTTTATTGCTAATTAAATACAGGGTGTCCGAGAATTATCTGTACAATTTTTGGCTGTTATTAAAAGTCAACCATGAAGTGTAGAAATTCTAGTGTTGTCCCATTTTACAGAGAATCTCATTAAGTTTTTTCTGATACCACGTTTTGACAAGTTTTTTAGAAATGTACGCTGGTGACAGACATTGATGATTTAAAAGCAAGAATCACAGCTGCTATTGAGCGAATTGATGTGGATATGCTGCAGCGTACATGGCAACATTTGGAGTATCGATTGGATGTTTTGCGAATCACTAATGGTGCACATATCGAATGTTTGTAACAACGTTACTTTAATAAAATAAACTTTTGAAAATGCAGATTCTAAATAATCTTGTTTAAGAATTTTACGTGTGTTATCAAGAATTTTATTAAAAGATGAAATTGTAAGATAATGTTCGGACACACTGGAATTTCTAAAAAACTTGTCAAAACTTGGTATTAGAAAAAACTTAATGAGATTCTCTGTAAAATGGGACAACACTAGAATTTCTACACTTCATGGTTGACTTTTAATAACAGCCAAAAATTGCACAGATAATTCTCGGACACCCTGTATACTAGCATGAAAGTACGAATTAATTTTAATTGAAATTAGTTTGAAAATAAATGAATAAAGGATTCCTCTTCTTTGATTTCGCAGAATTTTCTGTATAAAAAAATAATACAATTAATTTGGGGTTAAAAAAAAAATCAATAATCTATGTTTTTCACTCCACGTTAGAAATACAGTATAACATGGAAACCGAAACATGGTACGGAATCCACCACAGTTGTTAATATATATATATATATATATATATATATATATATATATATATATATATATATATATGTACGAGGGGAATCCAAAAAGTTTCCGGAAAAGTTTAATAATTCAATCATTTCAAATCAGAATTTAATGAATTCTTGTTTTGACATGAATTTGGACCTTCATACATATTAGGCCATGCTAAGACTTACACAACCTTGGTGGCAGTGCTTTAAGACGGAGTTAAAAAGAACCCTATTTTTCATGGCAACGGAAATGAAATCTCAAAATTCGAGTGGAGAGCTAACATTAAATTCCTAACAAAACTTAAATGGAAACCACCACAAATACTTGATGCCTTACGTGAAGTTTATGGAGATGAAGCACCTAAGAAATCAGTCGTTTATGACTGGATCAAAAGATTCAAAACGGGTCAAGAGGTTCTTAATGATAACCAAAATGAGTGGAAGGCCATCAACATCAATTAATGAAGAAACTGTTGCTGCTGTTCGGTCACTAGTCGAAAAAGATCGTCGAATTTCCTGTGAAATAATAGCCAATGAGGTGGGTATCTCTCGTGGTTCTGCTCATTCCATTTTGGTGGATACCTTAGAACTTAGCAAACTTTCTGCTCGGTGGGTGCCTAAAGCGTTGCGCCAAGAACAGTTTGACCAAAGGGCTAGTCTTTCTGTTGATCTTTTGAATCGAATGGAAGTTCATGAAGATTGTTTTATGCATAGACTTGTAACAGGGGATGAAACCTGGATTTATCAGTATGATCCGGAAAGCAAAGTTCAGTCAAAACAATGGCTCCCAAGAGGATCAGATGGCCCAAATTTAAAGCAGAAAGATCAGCTAAAAAAGTAATGGCTACAATTTTTTGGGATTGTGAAGGAATAATTTTAGTGGACTTTCTTGAAGGACAAAAAACAGTCACCGCCCAATATTATGAAAATGTTTTGAGGAAGCTGAAAGATAAGCTTGTTGAAAAAAGACCTGGTAAACTTCATCGCGGGGTGCTTTTCCATCACGACAATGCACCTGCTCACACTGCAAATGCCTCAAGAGCCGTGTTATGGGAATTTCGATGGGAAATCATACCTCATCCCCCCTACAGTCCGGATCTAGCCCCTTCCGACTTTTTTTTATTCCCAAAATTGAAGGATCACATAAAAGGAACACGTTTCGACTCGATAGCAGATGCCAGAACAGCAGTTTTGAGATGGTTTCAGTCGAAAAACTCTGAATTTTATAAAAATGGATTGGAACGCTGGAATGGAAACATCGCTTAGAAAAGTGTATAGAGATAGGTGGGAATTATGTCGAACGTTGTTGAGCATTCCTAAACGTATATCCTCTTTTGTTTTCTTTTATTAAAGTTATTTGACCATTTTGGAACTTTTATTAAAGGGTTTTTGATTAAAGCTTTTTGAATTTTCCGGAAACTTTTTGGATTCCCTACGTATAGAGCGTTTAAAGTGTGCATTGTTATTTTGTGTGCATTTTTCTTTTATTGTTAATTAAATATGCTAGCATGAAAGTACGAATTAATTTTAATTGAAAACAAATGAATAAAGGATTCCTCTTCTTGATTTCGCGGAATTTTCTTTATAGAAGGTATATAGAAAGGATTGTCAAAAGTAAATAGACACTTTCGGTTTGGCTTTAGAGTAAGTGAATATGATTCAGGTCTCTCGAATTATAGGTAAATTAAATATTATTCTTATAGAATATGTTATTGGAATAATGTACAATATAAAGAGTACTGTTAATTTATGTGGTTCATTTTGGTGGTTTATTTATTTCGGATTAATTGTCAAGTGAATTTCTTTTAAATATTGGGATTCGTTTAAATAATTAGTTCTCTTGCTGAAAAAATTTAAGGAGAAAATCTATCTTTCCTTTAATAAATAAATAAATAAATGGCAACTCATCTAAATAAATAATTAAAATAAATAGTGGTATCTGCCAACTCTCCCTATATAAATAAAAACAATAACTGGTAACTCATCTAAATAATAATTAAAATATATAGTGGTAGGTGGCACCTCTTCTTATATAAATAAATAAATAGAATATATAGTGCTAGCTAGCAACTCTCCTTATATAAATAAACAAATAAGTGTTAACTGGCAACCCACGACCCTCTATAGTCTATATAACAGCTGCTGGTCCCCTGGACGGTCATTATGCGTCTGGCTGGAGCCAGGCGAACACCCCTTTCTCCTTCTAGGTTAAGGCTTAGGTTAGGGTTTCCCTTTCGGTGATGAGGACATCCCATCTTCTCCCCCAAAGACCCTCCTCCTTCCTCTTTCTCTCCCTCTCTTAGGTTAAGGTTACCCCTTTGAGGGGAGGTCATCCTCACTTCTCCCCCCAAAGCTCCCCGCCTCATTACAGCAAGGGGGGTAATCCTCCGCCTTGTTGCATAACCTCCCCCTTTGCAGCATTGGTGCAAGACCCCCTCCCCTTTGCAACATTGGTCAACATTTGCAACATTGCATTGCAATCTCCCAGTTTGCGCCCACACTACTAGTTACGGGAATAAAATAATATACCATCGATTTCTGCGTGATGCTGTTGCCGACTTGAAGAAAGTAATTCAGTGAGTCATGCAGATATTGTAATAACTGGAGTTCCTGATGGAGGCGGTGGAATTGATGAAGAATTGGAAAATGAAGAAGAATTACGAGAAACATCTGATCTTCCACAAGAAATACCTGCTAAGGTTGACATTATGCTGTCAGATTCTGAAGAATCGGACACAGAAACACTTGAAAATGTAAGAAGTGCTCGTAGGACAGAGACACCTAAATGGAAAAAAATGAATATTGAAGTCAAGGAAAAGAAAAGTGCGGGCCAAAATCCAAATGTATATGCATCTAAAAATTTATTAAGTAAGTTTCCTGAGTCGTTATGCGCATAATGACAAAAATTGCCAAAGTTTCAACAGTGAAAAAGAAGAAATGTGTAATTTTATTGGACCAATATTGCTTTCTGGATACAATCTGCGGACAAATGAAAAGGACTATTGGAGCCGGGCAAAGGATTTAGAATGCCCAATATTTGCTGAAACAATGAGCAGAAATCGCTTCCAGGAAATCAAGACATTTCTACATGCTGCCAATAACAGTAATCTGTGCAATAACCAGATGGTCAAGGTTATGCCATTATACGATCTGTTAAATAAACACATTTCTCAATTTGGGATTTCTCATGAAGTTTTGAGTATCGACGAGTCTATGACTCCTTAATTTGAACGTCATAGTTGTAAACAGTACATACGTGGGAAACCGATCAGATTCGGCTTCAAATTTTGGATACTTGCCAGTTCTACAGGGATGCATTATAAAATAACTTTGTATGAGGGGCAGACACCTAATAAGCCTTCCACCAATGAACCATTGGGAACTCGTGTTATAAAAGATTGTATCTCAACATGTAGGAATCCAAAAGATCACCACTTTTATTTCGACAACTTCTTTACTTCGTACAACATAATATTGGAACTCAATAGCATGGGAGTTAGAGCTACAGGCACAGTGCGGCAAAACCGAACAAGATTCTGCAGAGTCCCAAGTCAAACTGTAATGAAGAAAAAACCAAGAGGATTTTATGACTACCGTTCAGAGGGCAATGTTGAGATTGTTACTTGGAACGACAATGCTGTAGTAACTTTCTGCAGCAATGTCGAAGGAGTTAATGAGACTATTTCCCAAATATCATTTCAACATTTTCTGTTTGGTCATTCCTATCATAATTTTCATTACTGTACTTATAAAAACTTAAAAAATTATTAGAATTCTTATAACTATTTCTTGTTAGATTCATTGTACTGCTCCTTTTACTCTTCCAAAACAAACTATGATATTTAATTTATTTCTTGATTGGCTCTAACTTTCTGAAACTTCTTGCTTGTTAGAGTTTTTAACTCTCTGAATGCTATTTTGTTTTTATAACCAGTTCAGTTATGTAGTGTATCTCTTAAATTATAAAAATCTTTTATAAAACAAGATTATTTTAAAAATACTGTAATATAAAAAATTAAGAAATATGTAATGCAAAAATTTATAAAATATGAGTAGTATGATGGCAAAAAGGTAGAGGAAGTTGGGGTGCTCTGAATTCCTGCCCCTGGAGGGGGACCCTGAAGGCCTTCGCCTTCTGTATGAGGGGGGCCCCCCTTACTTAAGTTCCTCACCCCATTTATGGGGTCTCACCGTCCTTAATGAAGGGCATTTGCCCCATGAGGGGCCCCCCTCCTCCATGGGAAAAAAGGTCTCGTCTTCAACTTCCTTGAAAAAAAAAAAAAAAATTAAGAAAGGATTCATCCTCGCCTTCCTCCTTGAAAAAAGTTCTTTCATGAGACAAACAAGAACAAACATGCAAAAGCATGCAAAAAAATACATACATTCGAGTACTTTCTGTTCAAGCAAGTTCCGCCAGACAGTAGAAATGAAAACTTAAAATGAATATCTGAAAGGTTTTAATAGGCCTAACGCGAGTATGCATCGACATCAACACATCCAACTTTCGTTTGTTAACAAATTGCGAACAATACATAAATCAAAATCAGACTGAACATATTTTAAATCGAAAACAAGTTCTTTGTTAATATCTGTATTATGAAAAATAAAATGAATATTTATTATTTTAATTTAAATAAATTAATTTCTCTCTTTTTTTAAGGGAAACTGGCTTCTTTTCAAACGAGATGACCTTCAAATACAATATATACTTATAGCACACGCATATTTGTTATTTACTTTTAAATATGTAGTTTTCTGTTATTTACATCGATATATACCATCACATTCACTTTCACATGCCATCTTCTGGTATGTGAATTAATAATTTTACTGTACAGCAAATTTCCTTATAAAATTGCATGTGTTAAAAGAACATCAAGTTGCGAAAACATCAAAGTTGTTTTCTTCCTCTAAACATCCACTTAAATATTATTACTAATATTGATTTATTGTTATTATTACATATATATGTACACGTGTTAAGAGTATTTAAATTAAATATATTGATTTCAATTCCCTTCGTAATAAAAGCATCTGGCAACTCTACCCCAATCTTGCTATATTTCTCTCAGGGTAACTGTCTTCAGGGTAGTAGTTAAGTTTAACTTTCTTCTAAGGACTATTAGTTGATACTAATCTTGTTATTATTATTATTATCATATATATATATATATATATATATATATATATATATATATATATATATATATATATATATATATATATATGTATCCAAAGAAGTAGGTTCGGGTAAAAAAACTTTCTTATCGATGCAATTAAAGAAAACAGGATGTCAAGTTTGTCGAAGTTGGCATTTTTAAATAGATTCAAGAGGAAATAGGTACTGAAACTTGAGAGATTTTTCATTAAGAACCTTTCTAGTTGTAGTTATAGTTAGGCCTATTCACATTACTTTAATTATCATTTCTCTAATTTAACGACTGTTCACAATTCCTCATAATTCTCATAATAAACGTATTTGTTTTCACCTTTCTTTCACACCAGTCAGTCCAGTATTTACATCAATCACACAGAATGTTCATGCTTATTGTTTTGTCATTAGCTGTACCAAATATGTGTTTACAGATTGAAGCGTACCGTTATACAACATTTAAAATGTTATAATTTAATACTTTATGATATCAGATCTCGTATAAAAACATCATTTTCTGTACAAATGGCCACAAAAATACTTTCAATCATAATAATGTACTTATAGAAGGCACCATACGCTTTTTCACTTGTATTAAAAACGTAAAACTGAAAGTTGTATCATCACGCGATCTTCGATTCTGCAATGACGTAAGTGAGCCCTAACATTTAATTTAAAATTATTTAACAGATCATTCGAGGGAACTGTACATCGATCTCATTATAACTTCTGGCTCAAAATAACCCGCCATGCATATTTACACGAGTTCAATTTAAATAAATAAATATATATATATTTATATATATATAAGGAGTTTGTATGTGGCATTCCAACAGAAGGCAGGAAGTGTCTGAACCCTGTTTCTCCCATCACTGTCCTATTCATCTGGCCTTTTTACATGTCACGTCTACCCTGTGAGCAGTCCAGCATACTCTCAAACACGCGCTTCTCACTATATTCCTTACTGCACACGCACGCATCTTACACACTACACAGTCTTTTCAAAAAAGGTGTAATTTCAGTAGTCTCGGAGATTCGCGATTGTCCCCTCCTTCCTGCCTGCATCGTATATATTACCAATCAAGTCTCTCTACAGTTTACAGGTTTCCTCATTGTCTAAAACTTATAAAGTTCTCTCTTATTGCTTTCCTTATTGTAACGGTCATCATAAACGAATTTAAATAGTATTTAAGTATTATGTTTAGTAACATAGCTAGATAACCTCGCCACAGCCTAGTTTCTTAGCATAATCATGAAACATGAAACAAGATTATATTAATATATATACACACGGCAAAAGTAGTTTGAAGATTTTTTCCATCTCACGACTGACTATAATTATACACTTCATAGGAGTTTGCAAATTGCATATATTTAAACAAAAAGTATTAGGTCTTACGCTGATTTCATGTCAATATCAGCATGCTTCACTGCCCTTTCAGTCATTGTGACCTTAGATCGTACCAGAACTATGGTCTTGACAAAGCACAATGTGTTAAATTTACCAAACAAGGATAACCTATGTTCAGGACTCTGGACATTTCCATAGTCAACATCAACTAAACCTATTTGATCGTGCCTTTCTTTATGTACATGCAATAGCATCAATTGGTTAAGCTTTCTGTGAGTCGTGTTTGAACTCAGATAAGATTTAATACGCACGATATTACTAAACGAGCGTTCACTACACGTAATGGAGGCAGGCATCACTATAATTAACTTTGTTTACGTAATCACAGAGGAGGTAAGAAATTACTGGTCAGGTGTCAGTGATTGCACGTGTGTAACTACATTACGTAAGATTAACTGCTCAAGGGAATCGTGAACACAAAGTTCATACTGAAGGTTGTTAGATGTGTATGTATTCTTGAAGGAAGTCTAAGCCCAAGAATGAAGTTACACTCTCTAATTATGCTGTGGACATCTATCCTTTGCATCCTCGAGAAGCAAATCTTTACACTGGACATACATTTTGTACTCTACTTCGTCAAAAGTCTCAGTTATGGGTATTATAATGAGGTCCAGAGCTTCATAATGTGTCTTTCTGTAAAGATCTTCAGATGCGTAGCTACCTTCCGGTGGAACACAAACCTCTTCTAGCCTAGCTGGAACTCTTCTAAATCGAGGCTGTGAGGGTACACCTACCTGACAGGAACCTAGTGGCTGTACTTTCTTTCAGAAAAGACAAGCCACTTCATCATTGCGCATATTTCAGAGAGTTTTATCAGTCATACCAACAATAGCTTATATATATATATATATATATATATATATATATATATATATATATATATATATATATATATATATATATATATATAGAGAGAGAGAGAGAGAGAGAGAGAGAGAGAGAGATATTTAGGGGTTGCAAGGACTGATGATGCGAAATTTGAATCACAAAATAAGATAGCAGTAAACAGAGTAAAGAGAATAACGGGGCGAATATTGATAGCCTTTAAACGAAGGGATAGGAATATAATGATTCCTATACTGAAAACCCTGATCATACACAAATTGGAATACTGCTCGATTGTAACATCCCCATATAAAAAAGAGGGCATTAGACAGCTGTCAGGGATTCAGAGAAGCTTCACAGCCAAGATCGAGGGGTGCAAAGAACTAAATTACTGGGAAAGATTATGAAATCTAATCCTATTTTCACTGGAAAGGAGAAGAGAGAGATGCACCATTATTTACACTTGGAAAATAATGAAGAAACTTGTCCCTAATAGTACTCTGAACCCTGTAACTTCCCAAACAACGGTGGAAAGTAGAAAAGGAAGACTGTGTCGTGTTACCAAATTAAAGGTGAGACAGGGAACATCCTTAACCCTGAAAAAAATTAGTTTTGTGGTGAGAGGGCCAAAACTGTTTAATCAAATGCCCAAAGACCTAAGGAACATGAAGGGAGTTGCTGTGGACATCTTCAAAAGATGATTAGACGCCTGGCTCAGAACAATCCCCGATGAACCGGTCGTACATGGATATGTGAGGTGGAGAGTACAAGAAAGCACTCGCCCCTCCACCAAGACAGACCTAGAGGGGGGCACCAGCCTGACCTTCGTGTGAACAGAACGACGCACGGAACCGCAACGTTGTGTATACACACACATTTTATTCATGCAGTTATCCGTGATTCACTGTCGTCAATTGAATTAACATGACCTACTAATTGTTACCATTGTACACTTAACCGTGATCGTGACATGGTGCTAATCGTGATTTGATGGTGTTTACATTTGCGGGTCCCCTCCCGCCATCCCACCACAATGCTCCTCAGTCAATGTCTCTCAGCGCAGCCAAAGACAATATTACGGACGATACAAAGGTCAGCAGAAAAATCAACGAGTGGTACAAAACCTAAAACTAAATCCAATTACCTTCCAAACAACACAGGACAATAAGAAAGTCAGAATGTGTAGTGTCCCCAAACTAAAGACCTGACAAGGGCCCTCCTCAACACTGAAGGAAAATAGCTTGGCTGTCAGGGGGCCAAGACATTTTAACCAGCTTAACCTTCATATGAAGAGAGACCGACGCGGGTAGTGGGGGGGGCACTAACATCGAGAATAGCAATTTAACTTGAAGTAGTTGCATTATTAAATATTTAAATTAAATAGCTGATTCTTTCGCAATAAAAATTAGTATGCAACCTACATTTTAACACATAACTATCATATCTACAGCTAATTACGCAAAAGTACATTTCTCTTTCATACATATATGTATGAAAGAGAAATGTACTTTTGCGAAATAAGCTGTAGATACGATAGTCATGTGTTAAAATGTAGGTTGCATACTAATTTTTATTGCGAAAGAATCAGCTATTTAATTTAAATATTTAATAACGCAACTACTTCAAGTTAAATTGCTATACTCGATGTTAGTGCCCCCCCCTACCTGCGTCGGTCTCTCTTCACATGAAGGTCAAGCTGGTTAAAATGTCTTGGCCCCCTGACAGCCAAGCTATTTTCCTTCAGTGTTGAGGAGGTCTCTTGTCAGGCCTTTAGTTTGGGGACACTACACATTCTGACTTTCTTATTGTCCTGTGTTGTTTGGAAGGCAATTGGATTTAGTTTTAGGTTTTTTACCACTCGTTGATTTTTCTGCTGACCTTTTTATCGTCCGTAATATTGTCTTTGGCTGCCCTGAGAGATATTGACTGAGGAGCATTGTGGTGGGATGGTGGGAGGGGACCCGCAAATGTAAACACCATCAAATCACGGTTAGCACTATGTCACGATCACGGTTAAGTGTACAATGGTAACAATTATTAGGTCAGGTTAATTCAATTGACGACAGTGAATCACGGATAACTGCATGAATAAAATGTGTGTGTATACACAACGTTGCGGTTCCGTGCGTCGTTCTCTTCACGTGAAGGTCAGGCTGGTGCCCCCCTCTAGGTCTGTCTTGGTGGAGGGGCGAGTGCTTTCTTGTACTCTCCACCTCACATATCCATGTACGACCGGTTCATCGGGGATTGTTCTGAGCCAGGCGTCTAATCATCTTTTGAAGATGTCCACAGCAACTCCCTTCATGTTCCTTAGGTCTTTGGGCATTTGATTAAACAGTTTTGGCCCTCTCACCACAAAACTAATTTTTTTCAGGGTTAATGATGTTCCCTGTCTCACCTTTAAATTGGTAACACGACACAGTCTTCCTTTTCTACTTTCCACCGTTGTTTGGGAAGTTACAGGGTTCAGAGTAAGATTAGGGACAAGTTTCTTCATTATTTTCCAAGTGTAAATAATGGTGCATCTCTCTCTTCTCCTTTCCAGTGAAAATAGGATTAGATTTCATAATCTTTCCCAGTAATTTAGTTCTTTGCACCCCTCGATCTTGGCTGTGAAGCTTCTCTGAATCCCTGACAGCTGTCTAATGCCCTCTTTTTTATATGGGGATGTTAGAATCGAGCAGTATTCCAATTTGGGTATGATCAGGGTTTTCAGTATAGGAATCATTATATTCCTATCCCTTCGTTTAAAGGCTATCAATATTCGCCCCGTTATTCTCTTTACTCTGTTTACTGCTATCTTATTTTGTGATTCAAATTTCGCATCATCAGTCCTTGCAACCCTAAATATCTCTCTCTCTCTCTCTCTCTCTCTCTCTCTCTCTCTCTCTCTCTCTCTCTCTCTCTCTCTCTCTCTCTCTCTCTCTATATATATATATATATATTATATATATTATATATATATATAAGCTATTGTTGGTATGACTGATAAAACTCTGAAATATGCGCAATGATGAAGGGGCTAGTCTTTTCTGAAAGAAAGTACAGCCACTAGGTTCCTGTCAGGTAGATGTACCCTCACAGCCTCGATTTAGAAGAGTTCCAGCTAGGCTAGAAGAGGTTTGTGTTCCACCGGAAGGTAGCTACGCATCTGAAGATCTTTACAGAAAGACACATTATGAAGCTCTGGACCTCATTATAATACCCATAACTGAGACTTTTGACGAAGTAGAGTACAAAATGTAAGTCCAGTGTAAAGATTTGCTTCTCGAGGATGCAAAGGATAGATGTCCACAGCATAATTAGAGAGTGTAACTTCATTCTTGGGCTTAGACTTCCTTCCTGCAAGAATACATACACATCTAACAACCTTCAGTATGAACTTTGTGTTCACGATTCCCTTGAGCAGTTAATCCTACGTAATGTAGTTACACACGTGCAATCACTGACACCTGACCAGTAATTTCTTATCTCCTCTGTGATTACGTAAACAAAGTTAATTATAGTGATGCCTGCCTCCATTACGTGTAGTGAACGCTCGTTTACTAGTATCGTGCGTATTAAATCTTATCTGAGTTCAAACACGACTCACAGAAAGCTTAACCAATTGATGCTATTGCATGTACATAAAGAAAGGCACGATCAAATAGGTTTAGTTGATGTTGACTATGGAAATGTCCAGAGTCCTGAACATAGGTTATCCTTGTTTGGTAAATTTAACACATTGTGCTTTGTCAAGACCATAGTTCTGGTACGATCTAAGGTCACAATGACTGAAAGGGCAGTGAAGCATGCTGATATTGACATGAAATCAGCGTAAGACCTAATACTTTTTGTCTAAATATATGCAATTTGCAAACTCCTATAAAGTGTATAATTATAGTCAGTCGTGAGATGGAAAAAATCTTCAAACTACTTTTGCCGTGTGTATATATATTAATATAATCTTGTTTCATGTTTCATGATTATGCTAAGAAACTAGGCTGTGGCGGGGTTATCTAGTTATGTTACTCAACATAATACTTAAATACTATTTAAATTCGTTTGTGATGTCCGTTACAATAAGGAAAACAACAAGAGAGATCTTTATAAGTTTTAGACAATGAGGAAACCTGTAAACTGTAGAGAGACTTGCTTGGTAATGTATACGATGCAGGCAGGAAGGAGGGGACAATCGCGAATCTCCGAGACTACTGAAATTACACCTTTTTTGAAAAGACTGTGTAGTGTGTAAGATGCATGCGTGTGCAGTAAGGAATATAGTGAGAAGCGCGTGTTTGAGAGTATGCTGGACTGCTCACAGGGTAGACGTGACATGTAAAAAGGCCAGATGAATAGGACAGTGATGCGAGAAACAGGGTTCAGACACTTCCTGCCTTCTGTTGGAATGCCACATACAAACTCCTTATATATATATATATATATATTTATTTATTTAAATTGAACTCGTGTAAATATGCATGGCGGGTTATTTTGAGCCAGAAGTTATAATGAGATCGATGTACAGTTCCCTCGAATGATCTGTTAAATAATTTTAAATTAAATGTTAGGGCTCACTTACGTCATTGCAGAATCGAAGATCGCGTGATGATACAACTTTCAGTTCTACGTTTTTAATACAAGTGAAAAAGCGTATGGTGCCTTCTATAAGTACATTATTATGATTGAAAGTATTTTTGTGGCCATTTGTACAGAAAATGATGTTTTTTATACGAGATCTGATATCATAAAGTATTAAATTATAACATTTTAAACGTTGTATAACGGTACGTTTTAATCTGTAAAGACATGTTTGGTACAGCTAATGACAAAACAATAAGCATGAACATTCTGTGTGATTGATGCAAATACTGGACTGACTGGTGTGAAAGAAAAGTGAAAACAAATACGTTTATTATGAGAATTATGAGGAATTGTGAACAGTCGTTAAATTAGAGAAATGATAATTAAAGTAATGTGAATAGTCCTAACTATAACTGCAACTAGAAAGGTTCTTAATGAAAAATCTCTCAAGTTTCAGTACCTATTTCCTCTTGAATCTATTTAAAAATGCCAACTTCGACAAACTTGACATCCTGTTTTCTTTAATTGCATCGATTAAGAAAGTTTTTTTACCCGAACCTACTTCTTTGGATATATATATATATATGATAATAATAATAAGAAGAAGAAGAAGATTAGTATCAACTAATAGTCGTTAGAAGAAAGTTAAACTTAACTACTACTCTGAAGACAGTTACTGTGAGAGAAATATAGCAAGATTGGGGTAGAGTTGCCAGATGCTTTTATTGCGAAGGGAATTGAAATCAATATATTTAATTTAAATACTCTTAACACGTGTACATATATATCTAATAATAACAATAAATCAATATTAGTAATAATATTTAAGTGGATGTTTAGAGGAGGAAAACAACTTTGATGTTTTACGCAACTTGATGTTCTTTTAACACATGCAATTTTATAACGGAATTTGCTGTACAGTAAAATTATTAATTCACATACCAGAAGATGGCATGTGAAAGTGAATGTGATGGTATATATCGATGTAAATAACAGAAAACTACATATTTAAAAGTAAATAAACAAATATGCGTGTGCTATAAGTATATATTGTATTTGAAGGTCATCTCGTTTGAAAATAAGCCAGTTTCCCTTAAAAAAGAGAGAAATTAATTTATTTAAATTAAAATAATAAATATTCATTATATTTTTCATAATACAGATATTAAACAAAGAACTTGGTTTCGATTTAAAATATGTTCAATCTGATTTTGATTTATGTATTGTTCGCAATTTGTTAACAGACGAAAGTTGGATGTGTTGATGTCGATGCATACTCTCGTTAGGCCTATTAAAACCTTTCAGATATTCATTTTAAGTTTTCATTTCTACTGTCTGGCGGAACTTGCCTGAACAGAAAGTACTCGAATGTATGTATGTTTTTGCATGCTTTTGCATGTTTGTTCTTGTTTGTCTCATGAAAGAACTTTTTCAAGGAGGAAGGCGAGGATGAATCCTTTCTTAATTTTTTATTTTTTTGAAGGAAGGTGAAGACGAATCTTTTTTTTTTTTTTTTGAAGGAAGTTGAAGACGAGACCTTTTTTCCCCAATGAGGAGATGGGGGCCCTCAAGGGGCAAATGCCCTTCATTAAGGACGGTGAGACCCCATAAATGGGGTGAGGAACTTAAGTAAGGGGGGCCCCCCTCATACAGAAGGCGAAGGCCTTCAGGGTGCCCCTCCAGGGGCAGGAATTCAGAGCACCCCAACTTCTTCTACCTTTTTGCCATCATACTAATAATATGTAATCAAATGTTTTAAAAAATATGTACAAGTGTATTGTTCATACATTATTTGAGCATACTGATGAAACGTTGGGAATACGGTACCCTTAATGAGAGTATTGCTTGAAGTTGAACACAAAGATTATTCATTTGGTGATCAAGCACTCAGCCCATCTCTGATACAGTAGCTAGACTTCAACCACTTATACAGTAGAAACACACTCTTCCAGTTTCGATTATCAAGACCCAACTGTTATTAAATAGGTACAGGATTGACAAACGATAAGCCTAATTGATATTTATGTAACATTAACTATTTTATATTTCCAACTATCATCTTTTCCCTATTCATAATTTGATCTTAATTATATAAGAATACCTCGCAAATTTTTAGAAGACAAACCAGACCTTTAACAAATAGACTTTTTAATAGCATATCATTGGTGTAGACCAAATTATTTAACATCATATAACCAAACTATAATTAACTGTTCTTCTTTATTGTTATAAAGTACTTTATAATGTTTTTTGCTGTTTATACCTAAGTATTCCTAATACTATGAGTAAGTATGGTTGAAAAAAAGCAATGAGAATGCATACTCCAATATAAGTGGTATATTTTAAGCGTTTATTTAAGTAAGCCATCTACCCTGAGGTAGAACCAATTTTGAACTCTTTAATCAGACTCTTAATTTCATGAACTGAAGTCCAGTTATTTCCTTCGATCCACCCACAGTTGTTGATTGAAGGTCATAAACAAGAGGAAAGATGAATTGAGGAAGATTATTCCAAAGTTCACCGGTTGAGTAGATGAAAGATTGAAAATAGTGATTAACCCCTGCGTTAGAGATTTGGACAGAAAAGGAATGAAAAGTGTCGAAAGTCCGGTGCTGCGTGCTCTCCTTAAAGGAGGAGGCATGCAGTTAGAGAGTTCAGAAGAGCAGTGCCCGTTATAATAGCAATAGTAAAGAGAGAGTGAGGCAACATTGCAATGAAGAGAGAGAGAGAGAGAGAGAGAGAGAGAGAGAGTAGAGATTAAAGACAGTGAGTAAGAGGCGGGGAATTGATGAGACAAAAACACTTTAATTTTACTCGGTCAAGTAGAGCTCTGTGGGTTGAGCCACCCCTACACATGAGAAACGTACTCCACACAGGGGCGGATAAGACTCCTGTACAGAGGGAGCAGGTGAGTTGGGGTAAAGAAAATGCGGAGCCGATGTAGCACACCTTTACCTCTTAGAAGCTGTTTTAGAAAGAACGTTTCTAAAACGCCAAGAATGTTAAGAGGAGAAGGATTAAGTTGCGTATTGTTGAAGGTAAGGGGATAGGGGTCTAGGAAAGTTCATCGCCCTCAATTCACTGCCTACAATTCATCGCTCATACATTTCACCGCAACACACTTCATCGCCCATACAATTCATCGAACATACATATATACATTTTATATATATACTGTTTATTATGTATTTTTGCTCTTGTCATTTTCGTTTAAACTAACGAAAATATCACAACTTAACCTAACCAATCATCAAGGGCGTTCAGTTGACCTAACCGGGCATTTTCCATTTTATTTTGTTTTTCCTCTAAAAACGGAAACTGTGTTTTTCGAAGGTAGTCCCGATAATACTAGGTGAAGACAAAGCATTGGATGTTTTTATCAATTTCGGCGTTATTCTCTCATCCTTAACTTGCCCGAAATGTGATAGTGAGTGCCTAATACGAAACGATCAGAAGATATTTAAGTGAAATAACCAATATTAACCTGTTAGGTTAATTGAATGCCCGGTTAGGTCAACTGTACGCCCTTGATGATTGGCTAGGTTAAGTTGTGATATTTTCGTTAGTTTAAACGAAAATGACGAGAGCAAAAATACATGGACAGTTTGGTAGTCCCGATAATACGTAGGCGATAAATTATCCTGAGCGACGATTTGTGGGCGATGAATTGTGGAAGATGAATTGTGGACGGTGAATTGTGAGCGATGAATTGTGGACGGTGAATTGTGGGCGATGATTTTTCCGGATACCAGGGGATAGTCGTGTGGAAGATTGTGACGAGTAGACAGATGAAGGAATTGAGTTTTTGAGACATTGAAAGCCACAAGGTTTTCTCTGTCCCACTCAGAGATAGTAGAAAGGTCAGAGGTCAGTCGTACCATGCTTTGTGAAACGGGTGAAGAAGTGAAGAAAGGAAATTAGAGATGAAGGCACGGACAAAACGATATAAACCGAAAGAAGACAGTTTAGAAATTAAGGATTTGTGCCAGAATCTATCAAAAGCTTTCGATATGTGTAGTGCAATAACAAAGGTTTCACCGAAATCTCAAAAAGAGGATGACCAAGAGTCAGAGAGATATGAAAGAATATCACCAGTAGAGCGTTTCTTGCGGAACCCATACTTTCGATCTGAAAGAAGATTGTGAGAAGAGAATGTGTAAGAATCTTCCTATTGAGGGTAGATTAAAAAACTTTAGAAAGGAAAGAAATCAAAGCTATTGACGATTTGTGGGTTGAGAGCGGTCTCCCTTCTTTGTGATAGGCCGGGGACGAAGCCAATCGGGGGTGACGGAGGCGGTCTCCACCCCCCCTTGGAAAATCCAGGAAAAAATCTGTGGTAATTACAACCAAGGTTCACGACTCTCAACATTTATTGGCCAAACGTTTCGGTCCACTGAGGGCCATCTTCAGTGACTAAATAGAAGCATCTAAAAAATAATCATATAACTAAAGTAAATACAAATGTCATAAATATACTGTGCAATAATAAAATCTAATACAATAAGTAAAAAAGTTAAAATACAACTTAAAAAAACTATCTGGATTATAAGACAAAATAAAAGAAAGTAAAAATAAAACAGAAAAAAACAAAATTTCAAAATTAAAAAATTTAAATTTTTTTTGTTTTAAAAATTTTAAAATTAAAAAAAATTAAAAAAAAAGGACTCACCTGGATGATAAAAGTTACAAATGTAAAGTGGAGAGAAAGGAAAGAAGAAAAATCTGAAGTTAGTGCGTTAGTTGCGTTAAAAAGGTGTTGGTTGGTTAGGAAGTATGTAATTTTATCGAGGAAAGGCTGTCGTTTAATTTTGGATTTAATTTCTTGATAAAAAGGGATTCTAAAATTTTGAGATCAAGCGAATTAGAAGCAGACGACAAAATCGCAAAGGAGTCCTGGGGGCACAGGTGGTCATGGGTCTCTGAATGATGCCGAATAGCAGAGGATTCAGGAGTGGAAAGAGGGCGAGAAGTTCGATAAGAAAAACCCAAATGCTTCGAAATCCTAAGTTTTAACTGTAGGGCAGTCTGCCCCACATAACGACTTTGGCAGGTCGCGCATGTATATAAATAAATAACAAAGGATCTCAAAAGCACGGGGAGGTGATCTTTATAGCGAAAAGAGGATTGCAGAGAAGTAGAATTAGGATTAATAATTATAAAGTCGCATTGAGGGAAGTGTCTGTCCAAAATAGAGTGGACATCAGTAGTATAGCCGCAAAAGGGTAGAGTGCAGGAATGTTGCAATTTATTACGAAATGTTGCAATGTTGCAAAGGGGTGGGATGTTGCGAGGGGGTGGGGTATGCAACACACAATGTTGCAAAGGGGGCGGGGTGGTGCAAAGGGGGTGGGGTTATGCAACAACTCAATGTTGCAAATGGGGTAGGGTGTTGCGAAAAAGGGGGTGGGGGGATGCTGCAGGTGCAACAAGGAAACTTGGAGGCGGCGTTATCCCCCAAGAGAAAGGAGAGAAAGGAGGAGAGGTGTTCACCTGGCAGGAGCCAAGTGCATATTAAGACTTCAGCCGAGTAGGCGTTGTCTTATAGGCTCCTAATCAGCCAGTTGGCTGAATCAGCCAGTTGGCTTAGAAGGAGCCAAGGGGGGAGGGGTACACCTGAAGGGGGAAAGAGAGAGAGAAAGAGAGAGTATCGGCCTTTGTTGCCCAAAATGGGATTGCAAGGGCATGCAACTTGGAGGCGGAGTTCTCCCCAAGCTATTTTCCCCAAAGGGGTATACCTAACCTAAGAGGCCTCTAAGGGGTTTTCCCAAAGGGCCAGAAAGAGAAAGGACCAGAGATCCTTGCTCGGCTGGGAGCCGAGCTTGTATGACTCCGTCGTCAGCCTCTCGCTCTTTTATAGACCTCTAATCCATCATTTGGTTGAGTTGCCAGATGATAGCGTCATGTATTTAATTCCAAAAGAAGGCGGAGTTGCCAGTTTGTGCTATATATTTAATTAATTCTAATCGAAGACTGAGTTGCCAGATAGCAATATTTATTAAATTAAACCATATATTAATCAAAATACCACAATATATTTATATGATGGTAGTTAATCGCTGTTCTCACGAATAACAGTGGGAAAGGAAAAGAAAACTTACGAAGATAGGTGAAACATACGACAATTCAAAACACACGATCGTCCCCTCCTCCCTCATTCCCCCAAACTTCTCACCCCATCTGTGCTTGTTACCTTATATAAAGGGTGGGCCGTAAGTTTCCATACATAGGAAAAATTAAACGTTTGTTTTTATGTTTCAGATACCCTAAGAATATGCGTTTGACGAAAGAGTAACGAATTGAAATCATACTGATGGCTGGGTCGGGAAGCAGTCGCATGGTTGCAATGAACTTTAACAGACAACATGGAACGAACATCACACACGACACTGTGGCAAAACTTATTAACAAGTTTCAGAAAACTGGAAATGTTGCAGATCAACCGCGAAGTGGTCCAAGACGTACAGCCACCGATGAAGACACAACAGCTACGATACTTACAGCGCTTACACGGAGTCCCAGAAAAAGTAAACGAAGGTTGTCTGCAGAAAGTGGTGTCAGCAGATCGAGTATGAGGCGCATTTTGAAAGCAAACAAATGGCATCCATACAAATTGCATATGGCACAGCATTTGAGTGAAGACGACCCGGATAGACGGATGGAATTCTGTGAATGGGCATTAACCAAAGTGAACGAGGATGCAAACTTTTCAACTAAGATCTTGTTTACTGATGAAGCAAATTTTTACGTCAATGGAGAGGTTAATCGGCAAAACATACGTTACTGGAGTAATGCTAACCCTAACTGGCTGAGTCCGACGAAGATGCAAGGTGCCGGTAAAGTGATGGTATGGGCCGGGATATGGGGTGACAGAATTATTGGACCAATTTTTGTCAGTGGAAATCTTAATGCCGAAAGGTATCTTAACATGTTGCAAGAAGAGATTTTCCCATCCCTGCTAAACGAGGAAGGTAACTTCCCAGTTTACTTCCAGCAAGATGGAGCTCCACCTCATTATGGTCTTCACGTGCGTCGGTATTTGGATCAGCAGTTTCCGGATGCTTGGATTGGTCGGCGTGGTCCTGTGGAGTGGCCTCCCAGATCCCCAGATCTCACCCCCCTTGATTTCTATCTTTGGGGGCACTTGAAGGCCATGGTGTATCAGGAAAAGATACGAGACATAAATCATCTAAAGGAACGTATCACCAACGCCATTACAAGCATAACGTCAACTGTGCTAATGCGTGTTCATCAACAGTGGGGAACACGTATTGAAATGTGTTTTCAAAACAATGGCAACCATGTAGAGCATATTATATAAATAAAAATGGTTGTCCATAAAAAATGTTTATTTTTCCTATGTATGGAAACTTACGGCCCACCCTGTATATAATATATATATATATATATAGAAAGAATCATAATAATCGTGTCTATTTAATTTTATCATTCCTATATATATATATATATATATATATATATATATATGGATTTTCACCTTAAAGTGAATTAAAACATTAACTTTATTACTTAATTCCTATTTTTATTATAAATATCACAATTGAATAACAGTGGGAAAGGAAAAGAAACCTTACGAAGAAAGTTCAAATAAACGACAATTCAAAACATACGGTCGTCCCACCTCCTCCCTCATTCCCCCCAAACTTCTCACCCCATTTGTGTTTGTATATATATATATATAATAAACGAATGAACAACTCGTGCATACACGCACGCACACACACACACACACACACGCCTCTGTACATATTATGTGGATGAAAATCAGAAAAAAATGCCAAACGTATATTAATTTAAATCAAATGAAGCTAAACGTATATTAATGTAAAACAAATGAATTTTCTCCTTTTAAGAGAATCAATTATTATAAGAAATTAATTATTCAATATAAGAAATTAATCATCAAGCGCTGTTTTTTTCTTTCACGAGGAAAGGATTTCCGAGAATCTGAGTCAACTCAAAACACACGGTCGTCCTCCCTCATTCCCCCCAAACTTCTCACCCCATCTGTGCTTGTATATATATATATATAATAAACGAATGAACAAATCGTGCACACACACACACACGCACACACACACACACACGCCTCTGTACATATCATGTGAATGAAAATCAGAAAAAAAAGCCAAACGTATATTAATTTAAATCAAATGAAGCTAAACGTATATTAATGTAAAACAAATGAATTTTCTCCTTTTAAGAGAATCAATTATTATAAGAAATTAATTATTCAATATAAGAAATTAATCATTAAACGCTGTTTTTTTCTTTCACGAGGAAAGGATTTCCGAGAATCTGGGTCAACTCAAAACACACGGTCGTCCCCCTCCTCCCTCATTCCCCCCAAACTTCTCACCCTTCGCGAACGTCAAAATATTAGTTCAGACGAAATACACACAAATGAAAAACTTTCTCCTTACCTTATATATATATATATATATATATATATAGAAAGAATCATAATAACCGTGTCTATTTAATTTTGTCATTCCTTATATATATATATATATATAAACGGATTTTCACCTTAAAGTGAATTAAAACATTAAAAAAATCACTAAACAATTAAAAGAAAAGAAACCTTACGAAGAAAGTTGAAATAAACTACAATTCAAAACACACGGTCGTCCTCCCCTCCTCCCTCATTCCCCCCAAACTTCTCACCCCATCTGTGCTTGTATATATATATAATAAACGAATGAACAACTCGTGCACACAAACACACACACACGAGGAAAGGGTTACCGAGAATCTGGGTCAATTCGAATCGTTTGCCCTGATGCCTTTTTTGACCGCGAGTTGACCTTTGTTCCAGTCTACTCGGGATAAATCTCGCTTCACTCCAAATCTTAATTTTGCTGTTGTTATTACTTCTACAATGAAACACATTCTCGAAGCGAAGAAAATGTTTTATATTTTTATTTACGCGTAATTTGTATGGTGTCATATTCTTAGATAACATCTCTGTTATTGAAAGATATACACACAATTATATTAAATAATAATCAGCAAAAGGGTAGAGTGCATGAGCTGGGCAAACCTGAAAGTACTAACAATTATATATATATATATATATATATATATATATATAGAAAGAAAGAGAGAGAGAGAGAGTTTTGTTCATTCTTTTAAAATAAATAAAGGAATGGATATATATAAAGGGTGGTACAAATTACAGTAGTAATAATAATTAACTCTTTCTCGCCGAATTGGAAAGCTTTTCACCCGACCTTAGACCTACAGTTTAACGTGGATTCAGAAATACATCTCGTCAGGGAATGATTGCTCACTATTTCATCGAGATAATTAAAGCTCATATACAGGACCTGCATTGTCTATAAGATCTGTGGCGCGTGGAGCCTTCAGAAGATGTGAACATCTGTTCTGTGGATCAGTTCAAGAAATACATCTCGTCAGGGAATCGTTGCTCACTCTTCCACATTTCAATATAACAGGATCATTTGATTATTGAACCGGATTTAAAATAACAGGATCATTTGATCCGCGGGTAGGATGACCGCAAAACATGTTAATGCACGATTTTTCTCTTTAGTAATAATAACAACTAGCTCTTCCCCGAATTGTAACAACAGTTAAGGTTTTCACTCCGCCTTAGACCCACAGTTTAACGTGGAAACCGAATGCTCTTTTCTTTTTAAAAAATATAATTAAAGGAATGGATATATTTATAATTTCTTTATTATAAAATCCTCTCGATTACATTAGTGACTAATGATCCGGGAATAGTGGGGGAAAAATATTGACATGGTAAAGACAGCTAGGGGTAATACGAGCATTAAATCTATTGGAGAAAATATAAAGATGCCATTACTCGTCCGGACCCGTTATAGCGGTGTTACGATTGGTACACAAACTTATCATAGCTCCACCCAGCTACACTGACAACCAATCACTACGAACATCTGGTCTTAATCTTTTGGGGCGGAGCTTAGTGATTGTGCATATAAAAGGAAATATTTTTCAGTTGGAGGTAACAGTAGCTATTTTCGCGTCAGTGAATAATCATTCCCTCTGCCAGTGCATTCCCTCCACCATGGACCACGAACTTTACGCTTTTCCGGATTTGTATGAAGAAGGTGACACTGCAGCATTGACTGCAATTAATCTTTTTAACGCGATTGACCGTGATGAATTATTTCCAACGCAAACCGTTGAAGATATTTGCAGTGACGCTCCTTACAATCCGACGCAAGGGACTACCATAGAAATGTAAGTGTCTATAATTTTATTTTTATTCACAAGAAACATGATTTTATATATATGGAGGGTTGTAGTATCTCGTCAAATACTTCATTTAGATACTCACCGAAATTTTTATGGCAATCTTTTGCGTGTTTTAAATGTTATTCGGATTTACCTCTAAAATGAGTTTCGAACCAAAGATATCTTCACATAATGGGATCTGTCTGTATACTCTGTATATGTTTTTATTAAAAAAGAATCAATATGAACATTATTCTTTCTCCTTTAATGTCCGATGAGGATTTGACACGTGTTATACAATCTTTTGAAGAATCTCGTGTCATGAATACGGAGGATATACTGATCAGTCAGCATAATGAATGTCACACCGAAATAATGTAAGTGTTTTTCGATCTTTTTGGGGGAAGAAGACAATATATTTTCATAAATTTATTAAATGAAAGAAATCAGTACAATAACCATCTTAAACTACAGAATATACCGTTACAAATATACATACACGAACAAAAACATTATACTATACAACGAGTACGTACAATTGGAAGACGGATTTTTATCTGTCTGCATACCATTTCATCGTTTCGGCGAGTGTGACACGGGTCAAATAAATTTTAAAAAATTATAAATTCTTTATCATATGACATATGCATGAGAAATGAGACGCAGTACATTCCGCAAGTATTACTAAAATATCCTTGTATACGAAACGGGTTCCATACAACTTCGGGAATATGTAACTGAGCGAGAAATTTTACAATAATAGGGTCACTCCAGGGTTGAGTACCGAGTGAGTCAAAATAGTACATGCGCTGTCTATTTTTAAAATAGACAGCAATCCAATGAATCCCTTCATTACCGATGACATCTGTGTTCACAATAAGACTACCGCATTCTCGCGTACTTGGCAAACTTAATGTTTCATTCTTCGCAAACACGCTGATAAATTTGGAACGTGTGACTCGTTCACTATTCATTACTTTCTGAAGTGTATTAGCATCCATTTTAAAAGTCAGTGATAACGCTCCTAAATCTATCTACTTCTATTAGGGCTTGCGATTCGAGATATACTAGTACACTAATAGGCGCGTCTATAGGATTGGTGAATTCCAGCCTCACTGAGATGTTTCCGCTCTGCTGTGGGCTTAAATGCGTATTTACGCTAGCAGATAAGTCAGGTGTAATGTCAAACGGATAAAGGTTAAATTGATCAATGAATTCTTCCTGCGTTACCCCATTACCAAGCTCATCACCTGCAATATGGGTCAGATTACTATAGGCTCTGGCTCAAAGAGGTAACACAGCGTATGATGAATAGTCCGTGCCCATTGTTCCACCCAAAGCAATGCCATTAACGTATAGAGTTATATTTTTAAGTCCGAAATTCTCGAATTTAAAGGCACTCTTTTTATATTTTCCATTCACCGAAGCATGGTCCTGCATTCCGATTAATATCCTTTTAGGAAGATTTCCCAGGGCAATGTTTTCTATCTGCTTCGATGCCAACCCTGCAGGCACCGTATATAGTTTGATTCGTACTCTGTTAATAGGATATTTCACTGTAGCGTTTAGTAAATTTTTCTCAATTTCTAGTTGTTTTGGTGAACTTAATTTCACTCGCCGTACGCGGAGGTATGTGTCCATAAAGTGAACCACAACGGGCTTTGCACCCTCTTCTTGATCAGAATCCAGATTTAAGCAGATCTCAGGACTCGGGCGGGTGAGCTTTATTTTCATATCCACCCCGTTGACAAGCAACTTCTGGAAAGTGACATCTGTGTGCAGCCGTCCAAAACACTCGTATATTTTCTTTTTAGAATTTTTAAATTTGTCCTTTATACTACTTTCATCTTTAGTTTGATAATATCCATCAGCACTTAAAAAGGTAGCCTTCGCTTCTTTGGAAAAGTTGAGGACATTTTCCAGATAGGCTCGTAGATGATAGTACCCCGTGCCTGCCGATATGTTGGTCTGATTTAAATATACGTCACACTGGTTGAATATGGAGTGCAGAAAGTTTGTTTCAGGGTATACAGCATATTTTTCATCGCAGACCGTTCCATCAGAATGGGCTATACGTAGCTTAGCGTACATGTGGACACAGCTTGGATCAAAAAAGTAAGGGCCTGAGCTGGGTATCACGAATTCTATAGGTGCACTCGGGGAACTAATTGTGTTTAAAGGGTTAATTGTAATAAAATCACTGTGCTCAATAGAAACTTGAGTTGGAGGCAGCTCAGAAAGGGACAGCTCCGATTTACAGCATTGTGAACTACATGGGTGGATGAAGCGTGCCATGGCGAGTTAGAAATAGTGCCTCCTCTCTCGACAAGTAGTAAACAAACTATGATTCATGAGATCAATGTCCTTAGCTTATATCAGTCAAAAAAGTGGTCAACCATAGGTTTCGTTCGCTTACAGCACTTCTTTTTTGATAGCCTTTTACGTTTAATACCACGTGACCCCTTCTTCCGGGCAGCCCTCTTCTTCTTTTTCTTCCCACCACCACGCATTTTTCTCTGCATCTTTGATGATTTCGTCCCGTGTACGCTTTAAATGTTTTTTTAGACCTTCTTTAGGTTTAACCCCTTCCAATATGTCTTCTGCAGTGTTAAGACCTGATTGTAGCGCTTTCCTTCGGAGATATCTGGCCCTCCCTCTTCAGCAAAGGAACAGCCGTACGTAGTATGGATGAAAAAATGGATCCAAGTCCACTACCGCGCTGGTATCTCACCCCTCGATAGAGGGTGAAAGGCTTTCTATCCATTATAACTCAGTGCGTCGAAAGTGTAGCTTCACTGTTAAGCTCCCGTTACCAAATGTGAAGTTTTCACCCTCAATCGTTCTTATATATATTGAGATATTGGTTATTAAATTAGTTGCGACATTCACATAATGGGGTCTGTCATATGTAATACTCAAACTCCTTCCTCTATGGTTGGGGATGTGAGCAATGCGCAGCAGGCGTGCCTGGGTATCCCCAACAAACTGGTGCTCCACTATATTACTGTAAATATTGCACATGTCTGGGGACTGAGTGCTTTCAGCCAATTTCTCCATCTTCAATTGATACATTAATCTGGACAAGTCATGCTGTGTCTCGTGAAATGTGTCTCTTTGGAAGGCTGCGCTATATCGGCCATTGGTTAGAATTTTGAACTGTCTACGGTCTTTAATACGTCTGTTAGTCTTTGATTTTAGGATTAGTGTATGTGCAGGGTTTCCTTTGTTTACGATTTCGTATACTAAATCATTCGTAAGGTATGAGTTTCTTAAACTTACGTTTAAGTCTCTCACAACATCCTCGACCGAACCATATTGACCCGGTCCTAGTCTTACTTCTGTACTGTAATACCGTGCAACCTTAGTCCGAGCGATACGTATAGTTTCATCCATAGCTACCCCAGCTTTTTCACACTTGTCAATGTCTCTAAGAATCGTAAAAACGGTTTCTTTATGTTCAATATTTAAAAAGATGGTGTCCAGCTGAATTTCGCATATCCCCACCTCATACGAATCACGACCCAATTCAATGTGCCCGTGGAGTTCTGTTACAAAGTTGGCTAGTGTGTTGTTAGGGTGTACAGACAGGGACAAGGAGGACGGGAGTGTGACGTAGAAATGGTTAGGAGCCATGTTGCATACTATTTAAGCTTCATTATTGCATCAGCTTTTATATAGGTGTTGAAGCTTTCTGGGTACCCTAGCCATTTCACCAGGTACATTTTTCCTCTTTCCTGAACCTTTGCTTCCTAAAATTTTCTCAATTTTAAACACATTTTTTCCTAAATTAAACGCAACTTTCTGCAATTCCTCGCAGTAAAAGCCTCCTGAGATTTCTTCCCCATTCAAATCTTCAATGTAATACATCATTATCTCACCTTTAGGTCTCATAGCCCTAACTTTAAAAATCTCACGTGTCCATCCTTGCTCAAAACCCTTTGCGAATTTATTCCCCGAACGCGACAGCCTTACATAATCATTGATTTTGAAGCGCGCCGAGTGTTGTGGTGATGTTGATGATCCATCTCTTCTCGGGAGCGTACCTCTTTCTAAAACTTCGTTAGGTGTTGTCCCAATCGTGCGATGGTGTGAGCGGTTGTAGGATGATGCCAATGATTCCAGAATGTCTAGAAATCTGTATGTGATTTTATGTGTAAAATAACGGTGCATGCGTTCCTTTATGGTGCGCTGAACTCTTTCAGCTAAAGAAGCCTTATGTATAGAATTGGTTGTGTAATAGCTGATATTAAACTCTGTCAACATGTTCTGAAAAGCACGGCCTCTAAATTCCTTCCCCATATCCGTACAAAAATAGCCAGGAACCCTGTTTTCTTTTAACATTCGCGTTTTGGTGGCTTTAGCAACTGTTTCAGGTGATTTATTTTTCAGAGGAACTAGCCACAGATATCTAGAGAATACGTCTATTATGAATAGAATGTAGCGGTAACCATCGTTATACACAGAATATCTTTGCATGTCTGTTAAATCTGCTTGCCAAATAGAATCAATCGAGGAAGCCGTTGTCTTGGCTGTTTTAAACCTTTTTCTCACAGGCTTATGAAGCGTATAAGCGTCCTGCTCCCTCAAAAATCTTTCAACATCTTTTTTCCCTCCTCCGTAAACACTTCTGTATAGTCTATCTACGCCTCCGTAAGAGGATGGGTTAGAAATGTCATAATAGCGTTTAGTTAACCCTTAACCGCCGTGGTGCCCATATTTGGACACCTTCAAAATAATCGAAATATATTGAATAATTATTGTAATGTGAGCAGTGTAAAAGCACCAAATGTGAAAGCCGTGTAGTTGAAGGTGAGAAGAGAGACTGTGATGTGTGTAGACGCACATTCTTCAATAATAACTGCTTTGAGCTCCATAAATCAACTGGAACGTGCAGGAAAATGAGAATCTGTGAATGTGGTATGTTTCACACAATGGATAATTGGGGGAAATTTAAGCATAAGTGTGACGAAATTCACTGTCCTACATGCCAGGTGGAGTATAAGGCCGATGGAGTAAAGCATGTATGTTATATGAAAGATGCTAAGCCTAAAAATAACCCTTGTATAACTGTATACTACGATATAGAAACATATACGAACGCTGAAACCAAAGAGGTAATTCCACATTTACTTGTGAGCCAGACCATCTGGATAAGTGTATGGGGATCGAATGTGACGAGTGCCCCAAATGCGGTAAACGGACAAACGTTTTTAAAACGAATGTCCACGATAGTCCTGTGAAACTATTTGTATCCTATATTGTCAAGTTAGCCGACAAATTCAAAAAAATGGCTGTGTATATTCTCGCCCATAACGGGGCAAAGTTTGACACGCAGTTCCTTTATAAGGAGTTGCTTGAACACGAATCCTCTGAGATATTTACAGGTGATCCATTGAAAAGAGGCAACAAATTAATACAGATGCAAATAAGAGGCAATGTACAATTTAAAGACACTTTATTATTCACACCTTGTAAATTAGCAAAGCTACCCAAGGTGATGGGGTAGCAGCTGAAGTTTCCAAAGGATACTTCCCTTACACTTTCCTCACCAGCGAGACTTTAAACTACGTAGGCCCACCACCACCCAAACATTATTTTAACTATGACTGTATGAGTGTAGATGAACGTGAAGACTTTGATCGATACTACAACAGTTTTAATGAAAGTAACCCTTATAATATAGCTGATGAATGTGAGCGTTATTGCGTGAATGATGTGCGCGTGCTTAGAGTATGTTTCCAGGCCTTTAGAAGGATGTACATAGGCCGTTTCAAATGCGATCCGCTGCAAGTCGCAACCACCATCGCGTCATTATGTTTTACGGTGTTCAAGAATAACTTCATGCCTAAAGACACCTTAGCCATTATTCACCGAAAAAACCCCGCAGTTACGGACACAAGGCTATTTACTGGCTCATACACCTACAGCAACAGACAGGTGTATACATAAAGCACGCCCGCAACACGGGTGAAGTACCCATTAAGATTAATGGACGTGTTTTTTGGGTTGATGGGTTAAGTGAAAACCGTGTCACTGGTGTGAAGACTGTGTACTCCTTTAACGGATGCTGGTGGCATGGATGCCCCCGTCCTGAGTGCGGAATCGCCGGAGATATCCACGGTAGATCTCCTGCCGACTGTCTTGCATGGACCCGCACCCGCGATCAACTTATAGGATCACAGTTCACTCACAAAGTCTTGTGGGAGCATGAATATGATGCACGGATGGAGACAGACGAGGTGTACCGTGAGGAAATAAACACGATCAAGCGTTCAATGGTGCTGGATCCTCTCAAATGTGGTGATAGCTTGTTTGGAGGACGTACAAATCCATTCAGACTATACTTTCCACCTACGGAGGGCGTGAAGCTCCATTACTACGATTTCTGTTCTTTATACCCATACGTGATGAAGAACAATCCGTACCCCGTGGGCGCTCCTGAGAAACTGGTGGGACCTAACCTGCCCTCCATCAATGAATTTTCAAGAAATTTGAATGATCGTTACTTTGGGCTCTCTTTCGTAGACGTACTCCCCCACGCAATTTATGGATGCCAATCTTACCTGTCGTTATCGACCACAAGCTCATGTTCCCACTGTGCGTGAAGTGCGCGGAAGAGAATAACGGCGATTGTAACCATATACCCCACCAGCGTAAGATCAGAGGCGTATATACAAGTCCTGAGCTGGCCCTAGCCGTACGCCATGGTATAGAATACTGAAGATACATGAGGTGTGGAGGTTTCAGAAGCTACCCAACCTTTTCACACCATATATAAACGCATTTTTGAAGGATAAGGTTGAGGCATCAGGGTATCCGCGAGGAGTTGATACCGAAGATGAAAAGTCTGCCTATATTCAACGTTACCGCGACCGCGAAGGTATACAACTTGATCGTGCCCAAATTGCAAAGAATCCTGGCAAGCGCTTTAGTGCAAAGTTGTGTCTAAACAGTCTATGGGGAAAATTTGCACAGAATACCGGCAAAGGGAACATTCATTTGGCACAAAGTTATAGTGATGTCTGGGATTATGCCAATGCTCCCGATAAAGAGGTCATGGAGATCGTGAATGTAGGTAATACTTACATAATAAAGTACAACAACACTGAATTGGCCACAGATACCTCAAGGGTTACAAACATACCTGTGGCCAGCTTCACAACAGCCTACGCCCGTATAAAACTTTGGGGTCTATTGCATTCTCTTGGGCGGAGAGTATTGTATGCCGATACAGATAGCGTGATATTCACAGAGAGGGAGGGTGAATACATGCCCGCTATTGGGGAGTTCCTCGGCGAGCTCACTGATGAGATCAAGGATGAGTATGGGGACAACGCATACGCCGACTCTTTTGTCTCAACAGGACCTAAAACTTATGGGGTACGGGTGAGGGTGGGGGAGGATATGAAATATATCGTGAAGGCAAAGGGTATTACGCTCAACCATGCGAATCGGCGGGTTGTTAACTTTGAATCGTTGAAGGATCTAGTGTGCTTGGACGATGAGGGCGAACGACCTCCCCAACTAACTGTAGGCACCCACAATTTTCGGGCGCAGAAGCTGGGGGGCGTGAAGGAACTTAGGGGTACGAAGGTGTGCCGTAACACCTATAGGAAACGTTACCAGTTACCTGGTACCTATGATACCGTACCCTTTGGATACCATAACTTTTGATGCGCCTATTGTTAACTTACTTATGACACGTATTTGTAAATGTGTATATAATCTTTGATGTATCTATTGTTAACTTATTTATTACACGTATTTGTAAATATATATATAACTTGAATATCTCGTTTATTAAATCGTATTTGTAAATATATATAACTTGAATATCTCGTTTATTAAATAAATCATGTTTCAATTAGCGTTTACTTTCTCCTTTGTGTGTGTGTGCACAGGTGAAAGTTCTAAGCTCCGCCCACTGTTGTGTGTGTGCACAGGTGAAAGTTCTAAGCTCCGCCCACTGTAAGACCAGCAACGTGAGTCATGCTATCGGGATTCCCTGCGTGGTCAGTCGACTGCAGTAAGCCCTTGAGATCAGACGTGTATTCGCCAGCGTAGAAGAAAAAAAGGAGATCAGACGTGTATTCAGAAGAAAATGGCTACCTTTAATATTGCTTGTACAACGTTTATGAAATGGTATTCAGCAAAGTGTGAAGATGTGGTGGATACCGAAAAACTTCCTACCCCCCTCCTATGCCTCTTTTAAAACCACATTGGATTGTGCGAAGTTGCAAGATGTACAAATACTCTACGGATGTTCTGGTGAGACCGTTGAAGGCTTTCGTTGCACAGACGATGTGCTGAAGTATGCTGTAGAGCTAAACTTTATAAAGTCTCACATATACCGTGAAGTAAAAGAAACAACGCGTGCAGAAGAGAAGCAGCAGGTATGGATAATGAGTCTTGTGGATGGGTGGTGTGACAAGCGGTATTATGTCATGTTACACCATGTCGATTACTCATACCCTACGACTGAAAATGTGAATCTCGTCATCATGGACAATCTTAAGTATTTTTATCACTATATTAATGTATATCATGATGAGGTTCGTAGTGAGGTTGTGGCTAGTGCCCTGCGTGAGTTTTTAACAGACTTTAGAGACGAGTATCGTTTGCTGGGCAGAAAGGAAAAATATGAGCATATGTTCCTCTCAAATAGTGCGCCGGAGTGTGAAGATGTTTAGTAAAACATTATAAAATGTGCCTAGTTCGTGAAAATTATCCTGAGGGAAACTGTCTGGTGCGTAGTCTGGTAGTGATAAAACCGAAATTAATTCTTGTAGCGGAAAAACACCTACCCAATATGTACAACAATTCGCCGCACGATTATGGTGCGACTCGCGGATCATACGAGTTCGAACAAGCCCATTCACGTATCATCGAGTCAGCCGCCCATCGAACCGTTCCTGCCTACCTGCGTGCCTCACACGGCTCATAGTTATCTCAGAGCTTGAACCGAGTGGACGTGCGCTCCTCGAATACGATGGAACTTCCTTTGAGCAGCATTCTCAACGCCTCGTACGATGTGTCCGTGACGAAATCGTTGCGCGTGTTCAGGCGTAAATCCGGTACCGTTAGCTATGTACTGGAAACGGAATGTAGACAAACAAACAAACGGGTTTATTTAAGTGTCGAGGAGATGAATAGAATCTTCGTGATAGTTGAGAAGTGGAGTGAAGATCGTTATAAAATACCTGCTAACGTAGGTACAAGAAGAGAGCAGATTAGTGACGCACCCTCATACGCCGTTGTATGTACGTTGTGTATAAATAACGATCGGCCATGCATTGATATACGGCTGATGTGGAAGAATGCTTCTGATAATAACGCTCTTGTTCCTACGCGAAACCGTTTCATCCTCGACAGAATGTTTGAAATCGTCGGATTCCGCAAGCTGAAACCTATATTAGACGCGCGTGTTACGGATATGCTTTATTTTGATACAGTACTTGAATACGCATACACCGCTCTGCTCGATGGGTTTACCGAGTGTAGGGCTGAACAAGGTGAGAATGGTCTAGAGCTGGACGTTTATTTAAAAAGTTTAGACTCTTTGAAATACCATGAACTTTGGTACAAAGCAATTGACGGTACAAGGCTGAGCTCACCTACACCGTTCACCCTGAAGAACTATTTCTTTATATAACGCGCAGTTGTCGTAACGATTTAGAAGATTATTTCAATTGCCGCTATGTTGAGTGAAGACGAGTTCACGATTGAAAAGCTCGGGTCGGTAGAAATAAACCCTCGATTGGAAAAGCGTGTTTATAAACTTGTGTTTAATAATGTAGCTAACGATGAACTCTTTGTGCGTGCTTTTGATTGTATTCTAGACGTATTTAAAGATGACTTACCAACCGGTTGTAAAGTGGGAACAAAAATAGTACTGAACGATATGAAAGCCCTTCATATCGATACAGGTTTCCCTATACTTTAAGCGGTGAAATATTATTAAACCGCATATACTGCGTAATGCAGAGCAATAATGATGTAATTGTAGACTCGATTAAGTGCGAGTTTAGTATTTTGAAAAAAAAAAGTGAAATGTATTTATATATTTAACATATTTGTGTGATATTTCTCCTGTACTGTTATATTGAAGGATATATGATTATATGCATATTCCTCGTTCATATTTCTATTATTGATCATTCAAATGTATATTTATTTCTATATATCTCCATAATTGTGTGTGTGTGTGTGTATATTTTTTTGATTATATGCATATTCCTCGTTCATATTTCTATTATTATTGATCATTCAAATGTATATTTATTTTCTATATATCTCCATAATGTGTGTGTGTGTGTGTGTGTATATCTTCCTACTGTTATATTGACGGATATATGATTATATGCATATTCCTCGTTCATATTTCTATTATTATTGATCATTCAAATGTATATTTATTTTCTATATATTTATAATAAACAGAATGATGCAATGTTGTTTTACTTAATTCTTTTGGTTAATTATATCATGTTACCTTCTAAACCTACTAGCGGAATTCTAAACCAACTTTTAAGAAAATAAATGGTACAATCTGGCAACTGTATACCTGAACAATGGTATCTGGCAACTCTCCATAATAATGTATACAATTAAAAAGGTATCTGGCAACTCTCCATAATAATGTATACAATAAAAAGTGGTATCTGGCAACTCAACCTGAACAAGCCATTTACGCCTTCTAAGTCAACTGGCTGATTAGGAGTCTATAATAATGTATACAATTAAATGGTATCTGGCAACTCAACCTGAACAAGCCATTTACGCCTTCTATGCCAACTGGCTGATTAGGAGTCTATAATAATGTATACAATTAAAATGGTATCTGGCAACTCTCCATAATAATGTATACAATAAAAGTGGTATCTGGCAACTCAACCTGAACAAGCCATTTACGCCTTCTAAGCCAACTGGCTGATTAGGAGCCTATAAGACAACGCCTACTCGGCTGAAGTCTTAATATGCACTTGGCTCCTGCCAGGTGAACATCTCTCCTCCTTTCTCTCCTTTCTCTTGGGGGATAACGCCGCCTCCAAGTTTCCTTGTTGCACCTGCAGCATCCCTCCACCCCCTTTTTTTCAACACCCTACCCCCTTTGCAACACTGAGTTGTTGCATAACCCCACCCCCCTTTGCAACATTGAGTTGTCGCATAACCCCACCCCCTTTGCAACACCCCACCCTCCCTTTGCAACACTGAGTTGTTGCATGACCCCACCCCCTTTGCGACATTGCGTTGTTGCATAACCCCCACCCCTTTTGCAGCATTGCGGTGTTGCATAACCCCCACCCCTTTGCAACACCCCCTTTGCAACATTGCACCATTACGTAATAAATTGCAACATTTCTGCACTCTACCCTTTTGCGGCTATACTACTGACATTTTTATTAAGTTGAAAAGTTAGTTGGTCTTAAAAAGGAAGCTTAAGATAAACCTTCTGTTTCGGAACCGTGGACTGAATTATTTTGGGTCAATATAGGTTATTTAAAAATTCAGAAATTAAAGTCTCAAAAGTCAAAGTACAATAAAAATTATAGTTAAAAAATCTCTTAAGATACTGAATTTCTAAGTCAAATAAAGACCAACTTGAACAAAGGTGATAGGCTCTAAAAATACGACTTTTAATACTAGCCAGCTTAAAACTAAATGGAATATTGCTGAAAAAATGAGTACCGAGTTGGGTAGTAGTTGGTTTTCTATATACTTGTGTTGAGAAGCCTGTACTATGTTTATTTATGGTAACATCAAGAAACGAAATTTTATTGTATTGTTCTACGTACATAGAGAATTTAATATTAGGATGCTTAGTATTAATGTAATTTAAAAATAAAGGGGCGTGATCTTTATGCTTAAAAATGACAAAACAGTCATCTACATGTTGCAGAGTACCGTCAACATTGGCAAGCTCATCAAACCAAACTCGACAAAGATGACGTCATGCCGGGCGAGCAAAAGATGACGTCACAGCGCGGGAACCTCAAGACAAGCACGCCTCCACCTTCAACTCATGCCTTCGCCTCAACGTCTCCTCGTTCTTCGAACACCAACCAGTGATCCACGCGTTACCATCATGTAAACATCATTCGTGTAAGGCCTCATTGGCCCTGTAATATCACCCAATTAACTTTATATAAAGATCATCATTGCCGCGCGTTATTAATTGTCATATTGTAAGCATTAATTCAAGTGTACACATTACAAGTATTTCCAACGTAAACAATCAACAATTCTGTCGCATTCATAAATGATTCGAATCAATTTTTTTTGTGTTAAATAAAGGAAGAAAACTAATGCTATCAAACACCCTAATTAATAACTTAATTAATAACATTACTTTGATCTGAAAGATCTGTTGACCTCGGCCAAAGCATTCATTAATAACATTCACTTACAACCATTATCAATAACGGTAATTACCATAATTCCTCATAGTACCGAGTTACGTATCAAACAATGGCTACATACCTAGCCATTAAATACATCATTAACAAATTGGTAACTATATATATAGTGTATATATATATATATATATATATATTTTATATATATATATATATATAATTAGGGTGTGCCTAAAATTGCAACTTCAAAATTTTGTAACGACCAGGATGTAATTTTTTTGTATTCAGTGCAAAAACATAATGTACAAAATCTTATCAAAATTGAACAGTATTTAGGACTTGCTCAAAGATGTTGAACTTTAAATATATTTACCTTTAATTAACATAAACATTTACTTCCAATTAACATAAAAATTTACCTTTAATTAACATAAACATTTACTTTCAATTACATAAAAATTTACCTTTAATTTTATTTACCTTTAATTAACATAAACATTTACTTTCAATTAACAAAAATTTACCTTTAATTAACATAAACATTTACTTTCAATTAACATAAAAATTTACCTTTAATTAACAAACATTTACTTTCAATAACATTAACACTTAGCTTTAATCAACATTTTTGACAGCCTCATCAAACTTCTTTCGATGATACTCAACCACTTGAAGAAGGAACTGTTTCTGTTCCTCGTCACGAGTAAGGCTTTCATTGAAGGATTGCATGAGAGCAACTCCTCGTTCTGCCAAATCATTTGTTACTCTAAGAGATGACACACAATTGCTTGAGCTTCATTGTAGGTTGCATCACTGGACCAGTCTGCCGGGTCTTTACCGAGAAAGGTTTCATCAATTCCCAAAATACTAAAGAAGTTTTTAGTTGATTTTGTCACAAAGTCAGCCAATGAACATTAAGAAAAAATTTTTATAGGGGGAATCCTCTTTGGAGGCTCTTCGGAACCTTGTTGCACTCATGTTATAAATCATGTTTCTCTTCTCTTCATGGGATACTTTATTGTCAAAAAAACTTAGACCTACTGATATCTCAGATAAATACCACAAATGTCGTGAGAATGCAGTCAAAGCAACAGTTGAAACTTCTTTGTCAGCGTAGTCTTCAAGTGTTTTTAGAAGCATGAGATCGTTTCTTGGAGCATCACAAGATGACGTACATGTAAACCAATATTTAATGTACACAGTTGTGACGAACAGTGGCGGTTCCTCATATGGGCAATATGGGCAGCCGCACAGGGCGGCATTTGTGGAGGGGCGGCATGAGCGCCTGCAAAAAAAATAAAAATAAGAATAAATAAATAAAGAAATAAATAAAAATAGTTTATTTATGGCAGTTGTGCAATTTAATTTGTATTTTTCCTGTTCATAGTATCATAATTACATTCTCTTAAGTGAGTTATTCTATTTACGTGATGAAGGATTTGTAAAATTCAGAAATTTGAGTCTTTGTTTTGGTTCTGAAGTTCCAACAATTAGTCCAATAAAAAGTTATTTTGTGAAAGAGTTATGTCTGTCCTTTATTTTGGGGGATTCGAATGTGTGTGTGTTGGCGAACAGGGGGGGGGGGCGCTGAAGGTGAGGTTCGCCCAGGGCGTCATGTAAGCTAGGACCGCCACTGGTGACGAACAGTGACACTCGTAACAAGTGATCTGCTAACATTCTGACATAGGAGAGGCAGGATCCCCTAATTGCAGTTTGACGGTGCTGAACAGAATATTGTTCTTGGAAAAGGCACATTTTTATGGCATAAATTGCTCGTGCCATCCACCGAGCTCGGTGTACTGCTCCAGGTTTACGAAAAGTGATGCCTTGGGAGGGAGTACCTCCAAGGAATATAATGGAGAGTTCTAGGAGCTCTTGATAGTCTCCCCGAAGCTGTTTTGACTGCAACTGCTGAAGAGCAAATGCAATTAGACCTTTTCTCCTTTCTTCTTCTACCATGTTACTAGTATTTATATTAAGTAGAGTTTTATGCTGCGTTTTATCAATATGAGGCCAAGATTCACGGAAATGAGAAAAAACTTCAATATTAGGTGACCTACCAGCATCATGCAGAGAAAATACTTTCTCTAACATAATTTCAAATATGTGATGGCAGCATGCAAGACTCAGCAGATCTTTCTCTAATTCTGTTTCAATTTTAAGGCAAACCCCACCTTTCAATCCAGTATTAGTTGGTGCAGTGTCAAAACACAATGCAACTATTCTATTTTCTAGTCCCCATTTTCTTATTTCTGTCAGACAAGCATCAGCAATACCAGAAGCATTCCCAGTATTGAACTTTGGAACAGCAAGTAATTTTGTAATATCTTTACCAGACACTAAAATTGGTAAACGCTCTACAGCAGTGGTTCTTAACCGGGGGGCGCCCCCCTAGAAACAGGAATTTCTCTAATTGTATTTGTTATTCTCTTAACGAGAGCATGGGCTAATATTGAGAAGTTATTGAGAATGTTATTTTGATTGAAGGGGGGCGTGGAGGGAAGGACCAATTCCTAGAGGGGGCATGGTAGTAAAAAGGTTAAGAACCACTGCTCTACAGTCTTCTGAACAGCTCCAGTATAATCATCCATAATTTTTCCATCCCAGTGGAGTAAGGGGTACTTTTGGATCAAAAGATGCTCGAATTTCTGCTGCTAGAGATTCACGATGTTTGTTTCTGGCTCGATGAATTGTTCTGTGGCTAATCTGTAACTCACTTCTGGGAGCTCTGAGCAAATTAGATGAAGCCATTGCTGAGAAAACGTGAACAGCATTTCTGCTACTTATTTTTGTTCGATCTAGTGCTGCAGCAACTTCTTGCGTAACAACTTGAACACGACCTCTGTTAGAACACCTAGACAAAACAGCCTTATGAGCAATCTCTTGATCAAAATCAGCATGATCACTTTTATCAGATGATTCTCCTGATGATTTTAATTCTATCGATTCATTAATTGTTGCTGCTGATGATGTATATGCTTCCTGCAAATATTTCTGTTTCTCTTTTTGCCTTTCATATGCTAGTGATCGCTCAATTCTGCTAGCTTCTTTCTTTGAAAGTTTCATGTCTACTCCTATCATTGATCCACGACGGCCTTTTTCTCTTTGACCTTGTAAGAATAAGCGATCTTCCTCAATCTTAATCAAACTCATGGCATCCTGGTGTGCAATATCAAATAAGTCATCCAGTGACTCGCCAAAAATATCACGTTTCTTGCTTTCAGTAGATGTTGATCTATTTATGTTTTTTTTGAGTGATTGCCATTCTTTATGAAGACGTACAACTCTCTCACACACATGTAATTCAGTTGTTGTAGGTATACGTGCTCTTTCCCAAATTGGCAAAATTAAACGAACAGTTTTCTTAACACTTTCCTTCAGACTCATTTGTTTATCAGTATGAAAATTAAATAACACTTTTAGTACATCACGCCTTGATGGTAACTTTGCAGCACTAAATTTTTCTTCACATTTACCAACTAACCAAATATCACTGTAGCGTCTTGTTTTCATTGCCATTCTTGGTAGACACTAACAGCAAAAAAACTGAACAATTACTGTATGTGGCTGAGCAGAAAAACACAGTTTAACACAACCCACCAGCAGTGCTTGAGAACAACGACTGACGTGTCATGTGTGCCAACTGGTGCATAGCTGCTTTCCTTGTTTGTTTATGTTTAAACCTGTACAGACGTGTAGAGAATGTGTGACTAATACTTGTTCAGTAGCTCTATAACTCCACTTATGTGAAATACTTATATAAGAAAGAATGCTTTACCAAGAAACAATGTGCAGAACTTGACAAATTACTAAAAACATAGCTAAATACTGTAACATTAAATGCTGTTGAGCAAGTCCTAAATATTGATGCAGCTCCTTCAATTTTTTTGTGTTGCATTTCTACATTAAATTGTAATAATATACCCTGGTCATTTAAAAAAAATAAAATTAACAATTCACTTCTATGTAATTGGCACACCCTAATATATATATATATATAATATTATATATACACACTGTGTATATATATATATATATATAGTTATATACACACATATATATACACACAACAACTCAGAATGGTCCCCTGAGAAACTTACTGGATATGTTAAACACAGACCGTGCATGGAACAAGGAACTCTTCTGGAAATTACATCCACTATAGTTCAAATAAGTAATGATAAATGACAAATACTATAGTTTTTTCTTTTTCATGATGGAAAGCCCAACGTGGGCACCATGGATGTAATTTCCCAGAAGAGTTTCTTGTTCCATGCACGGTCTATGTTTAACATATAAGTTTCTCAGGGGACCATTCTGAGTTGTTGTATATTAAACGGACGTGTTATGTGCCTTGAAAAGTGGACGCTCAATGTCCCGGTTGAGGTTTAAGTTTTCTTTTTTGGCTAAAAATACAATAGTTACCCCTTTCTCTTTGATGTATTCAATCCGACGTGAATGCAACGAGTTTCTTGCGTATATTGAGGTTCTGAATGTAGTAGGCTAAGTGTAAGCTGTAAACCCTAGATCCTGTCCCAAAGCTGGATCCTATCTGCTTTGCAGATAGCTCGTGCGTGAGGGAAGCTATATTTTGGGGCCTCTTTGCGAGTAACCCGGTGGCCATGTTGGGCTTTCCATCATGAAAAAAGGAAAAACTATAGTATTTGTCATTTATCATTACTTATTCGAACTATAGTTTTTTTAAACACGTCCAATCACGTTTGGACGTGTTTAAACACGTATCGTACTGAACTACTGAAATATGAAACGCGGGGAAACTGAACACATTCCCAATCGTCCATCGACTACTGCAGGTTTTCGCTGTTCAACCTGTTTCCACAGCTGCGCCAGAGCGTTCATTTTCAAACCTTCGCAGGTTGAAGACATGGCTACGAAATAGAATGAGTGAAGATCATCTGACAGGATTAGCTTTAATCGCCATGGAAAGAAACAAGCTAACTCTAGATAATGCGTCCGAAATAATGGATAGATTTGCGAAAAAAAAGACGAGGCGACTCGATTTGTTAATGGAATAAAACGGACGGTGGGCAGTAATGTGATTTTGTGGTGTACCTACAGTATATGTAAATTGCGTATTTACTAAAGTATTCGGTTTTGATTTAGTAAAGTAATTGCGTATTTGATAACGTACATATTTTTTTGTCAAGTAGCTCCTATATTATTTTTCCATGCGATTATCCTGTTTAAAATTTTATATATGTTAAACAGATGTGCGTTTCTTGTCTCAACTGATCTAGCTGTTTCTGCATCCGTTTGACTAGCTTTATACGTGAGAGTTTCATTTGGATCTCTTCTAATGATTTCGTTATTCATAGATGTTATACTGTTAAACGTGTATACACTAAATAATTGTATGCATGAAATCAACAAATGTGTGAATGAAATAGTTACTTTCTTTGTTAAATATGAAAAATATAGGAGCAATACCTGATTTCAAAATTTCAGAAATTACAAGTAATTACATCATAATATAGCTTAGATTGCACCAATGTGATTGTCCTATCCAAACTTTTGTTGGAAAGGGTACATATTTCATGTGACTGGCTGTATACTGGCTGTTCAAAAATGGCAGTTGCACTGACATTTTCAGACAGTTTTTACACAAAATAAGCTTAAAATGCGCTGGCTTGCGGGGCTCCGCCCCAGACCCCGCTAGGAGAAATTCTAGCTCTCCCCCAGACCCTCTAACTGTATGGGCTCGCCCGATTCACCATGGAACCTGACGAATGTAGCTCAAGTTCTCTCCCCCCTTGGGACATTCCTGGCTACGTCACTGTGATAGGCCGAATGAAACTGAACGTCCAGCAGGAAGGAAAAATACCAGATGAAAGACAAAGACGAAAAAGTTTGCCTTGGCAGGGTGTAAGCATAAAAGCACAGTTCCTTTAGAAAAACAGGAGGGACACCATCAGGACCATACGCCTTCCTAGAGTTGATCCCAAATAAGGCAGAAAAACATATTTGGAAGATATTTTAATTTCGAACATTAATTAAGTCAGAGGTTAGGAGAGATGGAGGCGCAGCACCGGAATCGTCGAGGGTTGAGTTGGAGGCGAAAGTGGTGTGACATCCACAATCATTGTTGGGCCTTTTATCATTCGGAACAAAATGAATGCTGAATGATACCTGCAAATGTTGAAAACCTGCGTGTGGCTAATTGTTTCGCAATGGAATAACATTGATAAGCTTCATTTCATGCAGGACGGAGCACCTCCTCATTTTTCTAACGATGTGCAGGCATGGCTGCATGACAAATTTCCAAGATGTGGTGCGCGGGAATGGCCTGCTCGCAGCCCAGACCTAACAACTTGTGACTTTTTTCTGTGGGGTTGGGCAAAGGGGAAAGAATTAACCATGTTCTCAACAATGTTCCTGAACGCATGTTACGAGCAGCAGTGGACAACATACCTGTTCGTCTAAGGAAATGTGATAATGAAGGAACATATGTGGAAGTGTAATGTGCATGTGAATCTTTGTGAATAAAAATCTCAATAAGTATTGAATAATTTACAGTTTGTTTCATTAAAATTCAGTAAGAAATAGGGAAGTTATACAAATTTTAAAATAGGGAGTTCTTATCATACACCCTGTATAATATAATTTAAGAACCGATTAAATAAATATTTTTGAAAATAGTATTATAACGTAACCCTACGGGAGTTAGTTCAAACATTTTCTCGGACACTTAATTTTACCTTCACCCCCCCCCCCCCCCCCCCAACTTTAGAGACGTCTCTGGTTGATTGTGTCCCGCATAGCATGATCAACCATCAGGAAACTAATTTTTTTCTTACTTGACTCATAAACACACCTGAGTGGAAGCATCTTGAATTCACCGTCGCAACAACGGGTGATCACCCACAAAACACTTTCATTCTCCATAAGGGACAAGTACAGGGGGATACAGGCACCTATTACCGATATTCCTCGCTGGGAAGACATTTTCTCTACCCTTCTGGTGGCACAACACCGCGAAGTATGAACGATTGCTGCACAAGCAACTTTCATGGCGAGAGAACCAAGTTCAAACTCGGTGACATTCGAAGAGTTTGTAGACACATACACAGGACAGACATCCAATTACAGAAAACACGCTCGCACACTTGCCTGCCTAGTTAATATTTTGTAGAAATATCATTTTAAAACGATACAAAATTTTAAAAATGCATGGCATGAATTAAGTGACGTAAAGTTGTGTTTCTGTCGCCACTATTTCTTTTTTTTCTCTTCTTTCTCTTGGGCAGCTGGATGCAAATGACGGGTGAGGGCATGGTGTGAAAAGTCTGTTTCTACTTAATTCCTCCTTACACCCCTTTCCTGTAGAAGCATTTCATCACTTTGCCGGAGTGATGACTTTGCGCGTACATGAGTGTAGCCATGGAGAGTTTAACCTTTAAATCTTTTCTAATCCTTTTGGGGGCTTGCCTGAAGTGGGTCATGGGGTTTTTGTTGGACCGATACCTCGGTAAATAGAACTGTAAATATTTTGTATAAAATCAAAACCATATGTTCGAGGTTTATGTGACGATATTAAGTGGTTGATGTGCGATCCGCACAGGTATATTACTGGTTAGTTTATACAGCGGTGCTATGATCTCTGTGTGTGCACAGCGTAATTATAGAGCTAGCTTATATCTTCTCCTCTTTCCTATAAAATTTCCTTGGCTACTTTCCCAGGGTCAAGGTATTTTTTCAACCTTTTGCCGTACCCGCCTCTGGCGGGGAGAGAGCGGAGGGTGGGGAGAGTGTATTATGCTTTTCTATCTATTTTTATACTATTGCTACAATAATTAAAAAATGCACAAGTTTTTGTTTATTGATGAGTAAATTTTTTTATGCAGAAAGGAGGGGCCAAGGGCAAAAGCTCCCTCCCCCATAGAAGAAGAAGAGAGCCAAAATCAAGGTCCAGGTTTTCTGAGATGCCTAGACACTTCGTTTGAAAGATGGGAGGGCATAGACAAGAGGAAAGATGGATAGAGGAAGATTGCTCCAGAGCTCAACGGTTGAGTAGATGAAAGAATGAAACGACCGATTAACTCTTGCGTTAGAGAGTTCGACAGAACAGGAATGAGAACGTGTAGAAAGTCTGGTACTGCGTGCTCTCCTTAAAGGAGGAGGCATGCAGTTAGAGAGTTCAGAAGAGCAATGTCCGTTATAATAGTGATAGTAAAGAGAGAGTGGGGCAACATTGCGGCGAAGAGAGAGAGAGATTGAAGACAATCAGTAAGAGGCGGGGAATTAATGAGACGAAAAACCTTTGATTCCACCCGGTCAAGTACGGCTGTGTGGGTTGAGCCACCCAACATATGAGAAGCATACTCCATACATGGGCGAAGAAGACCCCTGTAGGGAGACAGCAACTGAGTGGGGGGTGAAGAAATCGCGGAGGCGGTACACCACACCTAACCGCTTGGATCTGTTTTAGAAGGAGAGTATATGTGATCTTACCATGAAAGATGAGGAAAAAATGAAACGCCAAGAATGTTAAGAGAAGTGGAAGGATTGAGTTGTGTATTGTTGAAGATAAGTGGATAGTTGTGTGGAAGAGTGTGACGAGTAGACAGATGGAGGAACTGAGTTTTTGAGATATTGAAAACCACAAGGTTTTCTCTGCCCCAAACAGATATAGTAGAAAGATCAGAGGTCAGGTGTTCCATAGCCGTCCTACGTGAATCATGAAGTGACTGCTGTGAGGGACGCTTTGGGAAGCGGGTGGAGAAGTGAAGAGTGGAATCATCGGCATCGGAGTGAATAGAACAGGAAGTGCAAATTAAAAGATCATTAATAAATAAAAGGAAAAGAGTGGGTGACAGGACAGAACCCTGAGAAACACCACAAAAGCTAAGGCTAACAAAGACCCTAAGATCCAGTCTAAGGTTAGCCCAAGAGAAAGAAGAGAGTAAGGGATTAAAAGAAGAGAATAGGGAGTTAAAAGAAGAGAGTAAGGGGTTAAGTAAGTGGCAAAACCTACCATTCGTGGGTTAACATTCATTCAGAAAAAGAGAGAGAAAGACTCACCATCATCATCCGCCGGCCACTACCGACAAGTCGGAAAAATAGTGGAAGAGAATAGGAAAGGGGTGAAAGATGAAAAGAAGTAAAATAAGAACGCTTACAAACCATGCAAACACAGTCTTAACTCGAAGAAACACTGTCATACAATCCAAACTACAGACATGCAAGTAAAAAGAGGATGAGAAAAGAACAAAAAAGTATGAAGAGTATAACAAAAAGTGGGTTAGTTTACGCTACGAGCTACATCTAAGTTCGTATGTCTAATTTTTTTTTTTTAATAGTAATATAAATTTAACGCTGGTATATCATACGCTGGCATGTCACAAGCTGGTGGCATCAATCGTCGACTATCACCGAGTCGACTATCACTATTAGCCCCTGCTGCTAATTGTTTTATTATTTTAAAAGACGTTAATATTTTTAAAATGCCTATCTAAACGGTTTTTAAACATATTAACCCTGGTAGAGTTCGCGACGGACGCGAGAAGATTATTCCATTTATCAATTACTTTAAACGTAAAAACGTTTTTAGCGATGATAGTAATGAACGTCGACTACGTAATTTACGTTATCGATTTTATTAACGATTTTGAAAACTTCAATAAGCCCCCCCCCCTTAATCTCCTAGTCTCGAGTGAATGCAAGTCTAACTCTTTAATCCTATCTTCGTAAGACATGGTGCGTAGTGACGGAATTAGTTTCGTGGCGCGTCGCTAAACCCTTTCCAACCTATCAATATCCTCACGCAAATACGGGCACCAAAACTGAACAGCATATTCTAAGTGAGGCTTGATTAGGGACTTGTAAAGGGGCAATATAATATTCTTCGATTTAAATTCGAAATTACGAGCTATGAAGCCTAACATCCTATTAGCTTTTGCGCAAGACTGCAGGCACTGGTTCCTAACTTTTAAATCCTTAGATACGCGTAAGCCTAAATCTACTTCCTCGTCAACGCTCGCTAACTGTCTATCGTCCATCGTGTACGTGTAATTATTGTTACGAGAACCTATATGCAAAATTTTACATTTGTCTACGTTAAATTGCATCTGCCACTTATCCGTTCACTCCATAATCCTATTTACATCGTCTTGGAGCCTATTTCTGTCGTCTACGTTAAGAACTTTACCGCCTATTTTAGTATCATCCGCGAATTTCGAATAGCAATGGGCGTAACAGTGAACCCTGAGGAACACCGCTACCTACATCCAACCACCCTGATTCCCTACCATTAACAACGACCCTCTGTTTCCTGGCACGAAGCCATTCCTCTAACCAGTTAGCTACCTGACCGCGTATACCGTGCGCTTTAACTTTCGCAATTAATCTTCTATGCGGAACTGTATCGCACGCGTTTTTAAAGTCTAAATAAATAACGTCAGCCGCTCTATGCCTATCGTATTCGCGCACTATTTCGTTATAAAACTCTAACAAATTAGTTAAACAAGATTTATGGCGTCGAAACCCATGCTGAGTACTATTAATCAAATCGTGACTTTCTAAGTGATCGACGATATGATCCCAAACTACAGATTCCAAAAGTTTACCGACAATTGGCGTTAAGCTAATAGGCCTATAATGCTAGCTACTGTGTGGTCGCTTTTTTTGAAAATGGGCGTAACATTAGGTAATTTGATGTCTTCAGAAATAATCCTTGCTTCCAGTGACTTATTAAAATTTTTTGTTGATGGGCCTACGATAACGTCTTTCAAATCTTTTAAATGTCTAGGATATAGCGCGTCAGGGTCTGGAGCCTTGCTAACTTTTAGCTTAGCGATATAATGCGTAATCTCACCCTCGTAAACAGTTATTTCATCCAAGATAGTCTCGCTACTAAATGGAACGATGTCGTTCACGTCGGGGACATTATTTACGTCTTCTACTGTAAATACTGTCGCAAAAAAGTTGTTAAAAATACCCGCCATCGCCTGAGCGTTGGGAGCTAAAGCGCCGTTAGCGTCCACTAGAGGGCCTATGTTATCTGTTATCGACTTACGATTATTGACATAGTCAAAAAACTTTTTCGGGTTATGTTTATTATCCGCAGCTCCGAGTATCTCTAAATTACGCTTAGCATTCCTAACAGATCTTTTAACCTGATGTCTAAGCTCGATATATATCTATTAAATTAGCTGCAAGAATCAGAGTGAGATGCAAGAAGATCGCCAGTAGAACGTCCCTTGCAGAACCCATATTGACAATCTGAAAGAAGATTGTGAGAAGAGAGGTTTTTTAAGAATCTTCCTATTTAGGACAGATTCAAAAACTTTGGAAAGGCAAGAAATCAAAGCAATTGGACAATAGTTGAAGGGTTGAGAGCAGTCACCCTTCTTTGGGACAGGCTGAATGCAGAGGGGGATTAAGACACCTCGCGGCCCCGGGGCAATGAAGAATATGTGGGCCCTTTTCTATGGCTTTTTATTAACAATACATGTACATGTACAGTACATAGTACATTTACACGAATTATATGTGCGGTGTTCAGGATAATTGAGAAACAAACTTAAAAGAACCTTAACACAGTGTATTTTGCCGTTTGCCAAAACCAAACAGTATTAAACAAACTTTACTTTAGGGCCTATAAAACATAAAATAAAACGGGGAATTTGTCAGTTTGTGTACTGTCATATTCAATCAAAGACGTTTGCGAAATCTCGAATTATATCATTGAAACTCAGTTGATTGGGGCCCCTCAAGCATGGGAGCCTGAGGCTTCAGCATCAATAGCTTCAGTGATAATCCGCCACTGGCTGAATGAAAGCCATGTCTTGAAGGTGGATTGACACCTACCGAGCTTAATCAGTGTGGTCATATACGAAGAAGATGGGAACCAGAGCAGTGAGAACATCTACGTAGAGGCCGAAGTTCCTCTCGCGGTGAGCCCTTATTAGGAGCAGGAGCAGGAGTCGTAGTTCGAACTGTCGAATGATGCTCCAAAAGAGAAAGGTTGAACTCTCTACTTTGCGCATTTGCATCCATTTCTCCAGAGACGTCTTCTCCAGACTCGACGTGAGCTTCCACTAAAAGGGTATTCAGAACGGCCACTGTCAACTGGTCTGAGTACCTGGGAAAAGAAAAGACAATATAATTGTTTTCTTTTTCAAGCTAAATATTGAGATGAGTGACGAAATAGCAGGACAAATTTTCAGATACTACAACTCTATAAAATTACCGTGTTCGAGTGATGTGGCTAGCTTGGAGGAAGGATTTCGCTGTTCCACTAGTGTCAACTCCCGCCTCTATGATGACTTCAGGCCAGCCTGACCCGTCCAGGAGGGAGCCCAGGGCCTTTAAGACGTTCTTCTCCAGGTGTAGACCGCCAAGCATGAGTACAAAGTAGCTTTCGCCAATCATCTCTGTGTATGTCCATTGCAACTACTTTGCGAGGGAATAGAGCTACATATTCATGGCCATGACTGGAATCTGTCCGAGGTGTTTGATGGTTTCGGCCATCAATTTCACCCCATGAAGGATCATGCAGAGATCTGTCGCCTTCTCCTTGAACAAGAGCAACATTCCTCTGAAGGCTGGAATGGGAGGCGGAATTCCACTGGTAGAAGCGTGGAAGGCTGCCCAGTGAAGAGATTTCAGGTCCGGTGCTTGGTCTCCTGGAGCATTTGACTTCTTCATTCCAATTTTCTTCTTTGGACATCTCATGCGAAAGACCAGATGAAGATTTTCTACGGGCAGGACAGGGGGAATCTTCCTAAGGGTTTCTCTGTAACCGGGACAAGGAAAAACGAGGGAGGAAGGCGGATCAGCTTTGTACCAGGAATCAAAGACACTGGTGTTCGTAAGCCTCCCAGGTGCCCTTCGCGAGGGGTTTGAAATAAGGATATCCCTGTGCCGTAGAATGAACTGGGAACTGGAAGAAGAGTTATGGTCCAAATTATCCAGAGCTCCCACCGTGAAGAGGTCTGGCCTTAATGACCTAGGACAAACCACTCCTTCGATCTCTGCTTCTTTGGCGACGGCGGTTGCCAATTGTGACTCGACTTGGAGGACTCTGGCGTATGGGACAAAACGACCTAAATCATGCATCTCGTTCACAAGGACTTTGTTCCTCGTTCTTGAGTGAATGGAGAGAGAGAGGAAGAGCTGGCTCCACCTGCTTCATTTTTGAGAGTTTGGTCATGTTGAACGCTAAAAGCTGCGAGAGGATCACAACCTCCTTCTTTTTTTTTCATTATCTTGTCCGCTGATGGCGTGGGGCCTGTAGAGCAGAGAGGACATGAAAAGTTTCAGCGAATCAGGGACCTAGGTTTCTTGGGACTTCTCGGGAAATGAACCAACGAACACGAATCCAGGATGATCCTCCATGTCCTTCCTGCAAATCGCCGCTGCTTTTATCAACTCCCTTGAGGAATGAACCTCTCTCTGTTTCTCCTTCAACATCTCGGTCACTCTGGAGGCGGTGACGAAAACAATTTGGCTTCAGCTTTGCTTTTGCTCCTGAAGAAAAGGAAAGAGTTGAAGTAATTCCTGTTTGAATACGCCAGAGTTCTGCTCAGCTTCGACGCCCATTTCCACCACCCTGCTTTTGAAAAGCTTGAACAGATCAGGTAAGGGGATGAAGTCATTGCCCACCTTAATCTCTTCCTCTACATAATGAAATAGCTCCTTGTAACACTGCTGCGTCGTAACTGACGTAGAACTTTATAGTGGGGTCGATTAATAAAAAAATAGACCCAAATCCTACAGATCTGGCAGAAAGTGTGAAATTTGGCATGAAATTACCTTTTGACATATAGAAACAGTTCCAAGGTGGGAACACGCTGGGACCTCATTCTGGCAGCCATTTTAAGCAAATTTAAAATGGCTGCCTCGATTCCACAGCCAAAACCATAAAATGCCATATCTCAGGAACTACTGGGCCGATTTTGATGATCTTGGGCGGCCATTTTGAGGAAATTATCATCCGGTTTCATTATTTTAGTTAAAAAATTATAATAGATGGCGCTGTGCGGACCCTTCCACAAGCATTATTCAGGCTTAGTAAATTAGTCGCCATTACACTTCAACCAGTAAATGGTGAAATTTCTGTTGCAATCGAACAATATGTTGACCATGGGTGCGCCAAGTGAACGTCAACCTGTGAGTGTTTCAGTTGATAGCACAATTCCATCTCGGATCACTAATTGGAAACTTTGCTGTCTATGCCAAGAAAATCGGAATAAGTTGACATGCCCAGCTGAAAATGGGTATAAAGGTGTGTACAAAATATTTCTGAACATTTGACAGCATTTGATATGATCAAAGAGTTGCCATTTCCTATGAATATTAAGCGTTTGGATGATGGTTCAGGAATAGAAAGTACGTTGTTAAAGAATAAGGCTGTTATTCATGGAAATTGCAGGAGAAAATGTAATGCCCAAAAGCTTGATCGAGCAAAGAAACGGGCATTAGTGAAGTCAGAGTGTTCTAATGAGGAAGTTCCAGGTCCAAAAAAAGACACGCAGTAGTTTTGTTTCATCTTTCAATCGTGAGCAGCTCCACTGCATATTGTGTGATACTGAATTGAAGGCAAAACTTATCAAAGCATCAACTGGTGATATTGATATCACATTCAGAAACTTAGCCACAAAAACCAACAACTCCCAACTGTTAGCAAGACTAGCTACTGTATCTGATATGCATGCCATGGATGCATATTACCATAAGACCTGCCACACAAAACTATACACCTTTGCCCGTTCAGCTGATCGACAAGCAGCATCAGGCAAATCTGAAACTTGTGGTAATAGTAGCAATCCACTAACATCTTTTGAGGCAATAGCTTTTGCTGAGTTAGCTGCTTATGTTAGTGAATGTAAAGGACAAGTTCGCAAATTGAGGGAACTTTACAAGCTCTATGACGAAAGGTTGACACAAGTGGGGTGTACCAGCACATCCACACGCAATTCTACAAGACTGAAGGTGCGCTTGATGGAAAAATTGCCAGGATTAGTTGCTCAACCTGCAGGCAGGAAGAGACGTGTTGATTACGCATAGCGATACCTTTGGGTCTGTGCTGTCTCATTCCAGCGAAATCATCTTGTGCGATGACGAGGCGATGATCCTCGTTAAAGCAGTAAATATACTGAGGAGGCACATCTTTGAGAATCCGCTAGAGGCTTTCTCAGGTTCGTTGGCGGACGACTGCCTCCTCAAATCTATCCCTCCTCCACTGTTTGAATTCATGAAAATGACATTACTAGTCAATAACTAGTATTAAGTCACAGAACTCCATTGAGGGTGCTTGGGCTAAGGTTGCGTGTACGTTGTCTCACCTTATACTGTAAAGCGTGTTGTTAAGCCTACCAGTAATGAGAAGCGTCATTCCAAAGAACGTGAAACACCCACACCCCTCTATGTTGGGTTGAAATTGCAAAACCAGGTTCGGTCAAAGCAGCTCATAAATCACTTCTCATCTCTTGGGCTATCAGTATCTTATGATAGAGTATTGGAGGTCTCGTTAGATTTGGCAATTAGTGTATCCAACCAATTCCGCCAAGATGGTGTGGTTGTTTCCACGAATATGTGTAGAAATGTCTTCACTACGGGTGATGTGGATAATATCGATCAAGAGAAACGATCAAATCTGTCCCGTTCGGCGTTCCATGGTACGAAGATATTCCTAACAAATCATCTGAGCACTTCTAACGAGGGAGTCAAGCGTGACGTCTGTTCCGTTAATGCTGATACTCCCGGTGATCGGAAAAATCTTACTCTACCAGCTTCCTATGCTGCCGTACCCCCAACTGAACTACCCAACACAGATATTTTCATGACCTCTTGCAATGAATCGGTTGTTCCAGGAGCGTCCAGAATCCCAGGGTCCATCTTGAAGGAGGCCTGGTTAGCCCATATGTCTCACATACTGGACAAGGAGAGAATTGAGGTGGGAGACGTCATAACCTGGTCAGGTTATAACGCTAGCCTTCAGAAAGACAATGTACGCCCTCGCGCTTAGATCGGGATTTTACCACTCTTTGTAGAGAAAGCGCAATCCCCATCCATGATCAAACATTCAATGGAGGTTGTAAAAGATGGAATCGACTTTTTAATTGGCATTGGCATGGACCAACCATTGTATAGTCTGACAAAACGAATCCAACGGAAGTACCCAGAGCAACTTGGTGAAGACAAGCACGTTGTGATGATGGGAGGGCTTCACATTGAGATGGTGCTGTAGGAGATCCTGGGCAAGTGGCTTGATGGCTCAGGATTGGACCACGCGTTGACTGAAGCAGGCGTTCTATCACCTGGTCGTGCTCATTCGGCGTTGAGTGCCTCTAACGTGAAAAGAACTCGATATGCACACCAAGTGTACTTTGCTGTTCTTCATATATTGAGGGACGAGGTGTACTCAGTGTTACAAGGACAATCAGCGTATCCAACAGTTCAATACTGGACACAGACAAAGGATCTCCAACTAATGTACTGCAGGTTCATCAGGTCTCAGGGAGAGGAAGATTGAACTCTATGTCCAAGTGCTTGATGAGATAATCCCATGGTGTTTCGCTCTCGACCATCCAAACTACGCACGGTGGCTGCCAATACACGTGAGACCTCATGCAGTTGAAGGACAAACATCCAACAGTGTATCACGAGTTTATGAAGGGCAACTTCGTTGTACAGAGCTCAGAGAACCGGTATTCCATGATGGCGAAAGACCAATCACATGAACACTCAAACGATCACATCAAGGGAGATGGAGGTGCATCTGGCCTTTACGATGAGCCGATTGCCCTCCTCGTATGGATGCTAGCTTCTCCTCAGCGCGCAGGCATCATCTTCACTTATGAGGACTTCATGTCATGGTACCACACGTCGAGCTCCTCTCATCACGAAGAGGCACAGAGCCTCCAGATTCATTTTCACAGTGACGTGAAGTCTCTGGTGCGAGTCCTAAAAGAGCATGGCAACCCATTCACTTACACAAATTCTTACCTTACTACTCTTGACACTAAATTGGTCATGGATGCATGTGTGACCAACTAGTTAAGAGATGCTCATGAGATCGGATCTGCCATGTACAATGATTTCGTCAAGACACGCTTCAGTGATGCCTCAAAGGCCATCACTGAAACTATCCAGCGTAAAGGACTGAACACGTTCAAAAAAGTACCTGACAAACAGAAAGCTGCAAAAGATGCAAACATAACTCAGCCTTGGTCACTCAGTTGTTCCTATCTGTGCAATCACGACCAGATGCAGATATTGATGAGTTTTTCATGTATGAAAACCAAAAAAAAACCATCATTGCTGTTGCTGGTCGCTGGCGAACTGGTACGAAGTCCGGTCTCCTGAAATGCTTCGAGAAGGTCAATGAAAAACCAGATGGAGATTCAACAGTGAAAATCTTCGATGGTCCTGCTGTAGTTCATTTTATTCAACCCGCCCAAACCGTGAGCACGACCGGTGAATATATGGAGAAGCAACTAGTGCCATTTGCAAGATCTCACACCTCTGGTTGTGTGGATCGTATGGACTGGATATGGGATATCTACCCTGAGAGAAGCCTGAAAGACCAAGCTCATGAGAATCGAGGAGATGATCTAAGGAAAGAAATTAACTCCAAGACTACCATCAACCGAAAAGAGTGGAGTGCCATCCTCAAAAATGCAGAGAACAAAACAGAACTCTTCACACTCGTGAGTAGGCGGTTAGCTGAGGAAGACCTGGGTATGCAACTCATCACAACACAAGAGGAAAAGGTCCTCACACAACCACCCTGTGACACGGAGGGTCTGTAACCGTCTAACCATCAAGAAGCTGACACGAGGATGATCCTCCACCTCAAACATGCAGCTCAGTACGGCCATGACAAAGCATACCTCCGCACAGTGGACACTGATGTCGTGGTTGTTGCAATCTCATCGTTCCCTGAACTGTCATTGTCTGAACTATGGGTGGCTTTTGGGACTGGAAAACACTTCCAATGTTTCCCCATTCATGTGCTAGCGTCGCATCTCGTCCCAGAGTTGGGACTTGCGCTTCCCTTATTCCATGCACTGGCAGGCTTGGACACTACATCGCATTTTGTAGGAGTTGGCAAGAAGACAGCTTGGGAAGTGTGGAAGCTCTTTCCGGAACTCACGGATAGCCTGCTCGCAATATTGCGTGATCCCGACTGCTTCACTATGGAATCTGTACCTATGCAGGTCATCGAACGTTTCATTGTCCTACTTTACAGTAAATCTTGTGGAGCTGCTATCCTGAACCAAGCACAGAGGGAGATGTTCTCACGAGGGAGCAGAACCCTCGACAATATCTCACCTACCCAGGCAGCTCTACTTCAGCATGTGAGACGAGCCATTCTTCAGGCAGCTTTCATTTGGGGTCAGGCGCTGCGGCTTCATCAAGAGATCCTTGATCCCATTGACTGGGGATGGATGATCTCAGCTCAGAAGGAGTTGGTGCTGTTCTGGACGACACTTGCAGATGTCAGTAAGGCTTGCGCGATCCTCCGACACTGTGGATGTAAGAAATCATGCACCGACAACTGCAAATGCAACAAAGCGCACTTACACTACACCTCCTTATGCCACTGCCAAGCTGCTTGTTTTAACAATGATGATCTTACCTAGTGTTCTCATTGTATGATCAGTTTTGACACCCTCCCTGTGTCATAACTTGACTTGTAGTAACGATGATCTGGCCCAGTGTTCTTGATTAGTTTTGTGTAACTGTAAATATAACCACTTTCAGATGGGCGGAGGTTGGGGAAAGTGGTTGGTGGGGTGCTTAACGCGTTGGGTCCTCGTTCCGCACCCTGGAAACATACTTGACTATCGAATAATGGTTGAATTTGCAGTCAGACAGTGTGGCTAAAACGCGTTAATCTTTGATTTGTCGTTATCGCTCTTATTCTCCATAAGTTCACACAGGTTACAGTGATAATTCAACTTTAAACCAAACAATCGTAACCGCAAATGCAACCGCACGCTTGTGACTCCCTGACAACCGCAACCGCGGAGCTATGAAATCTGACAGAAACGAGTCGAAGATCATCAAATTTGGCCCAGCCATTTCAGAGATAGAGCGATATAGGTGTTTTAGGGTAAAAAATTACATTGACCATGACTTATCATGTGACCTTGACCACGAAATATTCCTAAACATTGTTAGATTGATCAGGCATCCTCAAAAGTATAAGAAACGAACCCAAGATCATCAAAATCGGCCCCGTAATTCCTGAGATATGGCATTTTATGGTTTTGGCTGTGGAATCGAGGGAGCCATTTTGAATTTGTTTAAAATGGCCGCCAGAGTGAGGTCCCAGCTTGTCCCCAACCTGGAAATGTTTCTGTATGGTTAAAGTTAACTTCATGCCAAATTTCACACTTTCTGCAGGACCTGAACGATTTTTGTACTAATCCACCCCACTATTCATATACTGTATTTCTTGACTTTGGTTGATGTATTGCCTGTATTGGTTGAAGTACTTGGTGCAACAGCCCTTGTGATATTTGGCTTCTATGGCAATGAGATCACCACCGGCAAGTTTATCAATCATCCTGTCATCCTTCATCTCGGTTGCCATCTGTCTGAGCTTCTGATCCAGAATGAGGGATGTGCAATTGTACTCAGGGCAGGGATTTCCACGAAAGATGCAATTGAAACTATCTTCCTTCTTCCTCGTAGAAGATCGCGCCCAAATGGCTTGAGGCTTCTCCTGTGCCATTTCTTTCCTCTGTTGTCTTGCTCTTTCCCGTGCAATCTCTCTAACGTAAAATTAGGCTCTGCAGGATTTGTGTAACCTCGCCCTGTGTGCAATGAGATTTTCCACTGTGCCTCAAACTCAAAATCTAATGACTTTCCGAACTACCAGAATGCCTTCACTCCGTCTGGGAACTTCGAGTAGTAATTTTCTGTGTTGCAATTACTGATGTCTTCCTCTCTCACTTTGCCCATTCCATTCTGTTACGTTGATGATCCTGTGGAAAGGGAAAAATGTTTATAATTATGCAGCCATGAATTAATTGTTAGGTTAGATTAGTTAGGCTAGGTTAGGTAAGTTATATTAAGTTGGGTTAGGTCCGAAAAGGGCAGGGTGTTTTATATCTTATAAAATTGAAGGGTAACTGGGTTCAGCAATGTTTGCATCGTAAGTCAACGACAATTGGTTTTCGAGTAATCATCATTTTACTCTGGCAGGGTCACATAACTTTGTCCCCGCTGTACGGGTCGCTTTGCTCCTAGAATCGCGCCAAACGTTGATTTTTGGCTTCTTCAGGTCATAGCCAGTATTTGTGCAAATTTCTACAGATTCTTCACAAAAATCATTTAACTTTCTGGGAATTTCTGTGCTTGTAAATAAAATACCGTTGTTCACTCTATTATATGCCATCTTTATATTCAAGAAACAAATAAAAATATCTGAATTACTACCAATGTATTTAATTAATTAATTAACCCAACATGTCCCAAATGCTTTTAATCGTGTCTGATTTTTTTAAAATTTAATGTTGAACATTATATTGCATAGTTATACAACCTTCGATATGAATATATTAATTTTCAATAATTATATATATATAATATTATATGTATATATTATATATATATCTATATTATGACTCCCAAAGGGCCTAGGAGTCATTGGGACTTAGAAATTATAAATGTTGATGAAATTTTTATTGATATAAGGGTTGTAACATAATTATTAGTCTTTCAACAAAGGAACAAATTAAAACATAATGACAATGTATAAAGTATACATAATTAGAAAATAATAAAAATATCATTATTTTTTCTCATGATATTGCTGCCAGCAAGTCTTCAGATGTAATGTCATAGAGCATTTTGTGCCCTGAATTTTGCTGTTTTTCTTCCATAGAATGCATCGCCTGGAAGTAGTGAGTGATGATGGATAGTGCTTTATGTTGTCAATTCTAACTTCTGTGGAGGGTCTAGCTCCTCTTCCTCTTAGTCCTGGCAACGATGCTGCTAGAGATCTCGGTTTTGGTTTACTTTGTTGAAGTAAAATTTGTACTAAAGTTCGCCTGTATTCTTTGTTAGAGATGGAGGCTCCAGATGAAAGCTCGTACAAACGTCAGGAATAAACTACTGCCATATTGATCGCACCAATAATTAGTGGCCAGTACCACTTTTTTTGCCACGGATTTTAGGTCGAACATCAGAAAGAGATCTGTCAAATAAATCGACACCACCCATTCCTTCATTATAAGACTTTACCACAGCAGGTTGTGGAACATTGACCTTCCCTTTTCCTTTAACCCAACGTTTAGTTTGACCAAGTGGGTTAAGTAAGATGACGCCGTAAGTATATAGATTATTTATAAAAAAATTAAATTCCTCTAACGTTAAAATTAATTTGGTAACACACTGCCTTGGAATTATGTGTATAACAGTTAATGAAGTTAGTAGTTTGAAAGATTTCCTTGTGAAATTCTCTGTAAACCAACTGTAATCCCGCAAATGTGTAACGATCTCCTCATAAATTACAGGCGGTGAGAAATTCAGCGCGAACACTCAGTAGATCAGCTGAGCCCTTCTTGTTCAAGCAACCCTTCAAGAAACCGAATTTCCGAACGATGTCTCCTCATGCGAAGAACTTCTTAAAATCCAGATATTGTTCGCTGGTTAATTTGCGTAGGAATAGAGTTTTTTTTGCCGTGTAACTTCAAATTTATTGATTTTAAGCAATGAATTCGTGAGTGAGTATATTTTTTGTACTGCGAGATCTATAATAAAGAATATGATAAGTACAACTGCGAAAAAAGTTCTCCAAACAAATATGCGTGGAAAATATACTGAAAATTTCGAAATCCCAAATAATTTTTGTGTAGTTGGTTCGAGAATGACCTTGTACAACACCTTGAGTTTTTGTATAAATGGTATTATAGGGTTTTAACAAATTGTTTGATTGAATTAATGAAAATGAATATTCTAATGGTTATTGTTTTATTTCCGCCCACTTAACTCTAGCAGCCTCTTATTCAGGACTTATAAAAAGCTAATGATTAAATAAAAAGAGAATACAAGAACAAATATCAAGACGAACGAAAGAGAGTGATAAACCGGAATGACGGTAGTAATCAAGTGTTCCATTAATTTGGTAAAATATTCTAGACCTATTCTGGATCTGAATCAAGTGATTCATAATAGTGAATAAATACGAGAGAAGACCCTCAGTATCAAGAATTTCATCATGAAAGTATATGGAGAGTTGCAAGATTATGGCATGATCATGGATGTCACTGTTACTTCCTAAGAGCGAACAAACATGGGTGGTACCCCATGAGCTTAGTGCTGATTATGGTGCTGATTCTCCGCATAAACCTCCACCCTATTGAACTTGTTCCGGTAGTGAGAAACTAGAGCACCCTACAATTAAAGATTGTGTATGGTTGTACAGTACAACTTTTGTGACCCTTCCAAATCCATGTTAAAATATTTCTAGTTAGGATTATGTACTGTTTCAATGTCTGTTTCACCATTTATCTTAACCATACTAACCCCTCATCATTGCCTTGATGAAATTAACTTATCTTGTTGTCTGGGCTATCCCCTCGTTTTCCAGTGCCATTTTTGTTCCAGTCTGATTAATTAAACTAAAATATAGCATTAGAGTATAGTTGGGGGATAGCCTAAGTGGTGTTGTCATTCTCAAGAATAAACTTGTAAAAATCATCAAGGTTTTTGTCTATAATAATTCCTTAGATTGAAGCTTGGACCATTAATGGGAAACCAGAAAAATACATGGGGTTCTAGAAATTTGCTAATGTCTAGTTTTAAACCAGGGATATGACTCATGATTAATCAAGAGAACCCCTCCCCCTTCTTCTGATCACTTAATCAATACGGGGAATTAAGTCTAGGAACCACTTTACACACAGCGGACTAGGGGGTAAAACCAACCAAGGGAGGGAGGTCATAAGTTCAAGGTACGGGAGGTTCTTGGGTTTTTTTTTAGTGGGATAGTTCCTTATTTGTACAGTTTCTCCTAGAATGCTTCCCGGGCTGTCCTAAATCTCTATTTTCATTAATCTGCCTGAACGCCTTTTATCTTGCACCCCCTTGTTAACATCACAGCAAATACTATTTGCATACTATTTGCTTTCCATTGCTTGAATGCATTGTGATGGTACTGCTCTTCCTGCTTGATGTGTTTTTGGATGGTCCTTGCTCGCTTGATGTATAGTGTGCTGCTTGGAAAAAGATTCTTGAGAACAGCTTCACCTCCTGCTTACCAGTCTGCTCGATCTGCCTTTACAGTGGTCAGCCAGTAGGATTGGATTCCTACCATAGGAAGAACTGTTTCCAGAGTTAAATCCAGGTGGGTTCTCTAGTTTTCCTACAACAGTATACCACATAGCATGTATAGCATAAAGTGACAATTTGTCTTATGCGCTTTGTGGTATACCACGAAGAGTTGGCTACCGATCAAACACGTGCCAAACTGAATGCAAATACATACTGGAATATTTCACACTTAAAACTTTTGTTTGAACTGTTTGATCTCTATACTGGTCCGGACAAGAGGAAGGTGAGGGAATTAAATTTCGTGAGGTAACCTCATTTGTTCTTTATATGCTCCTGTTTTTAACATGAAGCATTTTAAATAATTTCTTTTGCAGTAATATATACGATATATATATATATATACACACACACACACACACACAATATATATATATAAATATATATATAAATATATATACAGTGTATATATAATATATATTAGGGCGGTTCATGTAATAGGGGTGAAAAATTTTATTGCAGGTAAGTCGCTGAGCATGTGGAATTTTTAATTCTACTTGTTTACAAAAGCTTCATGGGAAATTTCTACTTGGTAGCAAAACTTTTAGTGGGTGCTCAAGCAGATGAGACACCTAAAAAGATCAGCTAAGGAGCGTAGTACTTCCCTGGTCGATTGGTGTCAACAATCTCCTCCTGGTTTGGCTTTGTTTCGTTTGAAACCTTGTCGGAAAACAAAGATGAAAATGGTTGAGGCAGCAAATTTATTAGAGAGAGGAACACTAAAGATCGGAGAAAATACAAAGGAAACATTTCAGTAGAAAGGATGGATCTCTCAGACTTTGTCGATTCAGGGTCATTCAAGTTATTTGATACTTTCAAGATCAGCCGAGGGTTCTTAGGACATCTGATGAGTGGAAAAATCACCAAGACGTTAGACGATCCCTCCTATCCATGTAAAGAGTCAATGTTATCAACGACAGTGCTGAAAGGGACGTGTCCATGATAAAGAATTTCAATGCAACCATTACCAAAGCCGAGACTCAAAAGCAGTTCCTCTTACACGTAGTGGAAATGCACAGGCACTAATTTCCTGACCAGAATAACTCGACGTTGGCCACCAGTAAATGTTCAGGAGACTAGATTTCATGTATGATATTAAGGTGATATCAGTGCATTTGTGCCATCACTCACTGAACGTTATATTGTGCGAATTCATTGGTTATCTAAATGTTATTTATCCAATTCACCCACTGTACATACTCTAATGCTTGAGCACCGACTAAATACTCTCCACTCAAATTCGTTTCAGAATTTTATGTTCTTAAGTCTAATAAAAAAAAGTACATGCTTGCTTGAATTTTTAATTTTCATTTATTAGAACCGCCCTAATATATATATGTTAACCCCTCCGTCTATGGCCTGGGTTGGTTCGAAGTCGACGGGGGTTCTAGTTAGGGGGCAGCAACGGATGTGTTACTTGCGGTAGTTTTCTTCTATATTACTCTCCGAGTTCTTTTATAGTGGCTCGGAGGATTCTGGGAGGCTTACTAAATTCTCTGAAGATTCCTGGGTTCTTCTAATAACGTATTGGGGAAGTTTAATGACTATGTTCTCTGAAGAGAACAAGGCTCGAAGGAGAAGATAAAGACTATTTCTTACTGTAATTTACTGCTAAAATGTACAGGTAGTGCTCAGCCTCTGAATTGACTTCTGAATGAACATGGAAGAATTTACTGGGTTTATATACCCCGATTCTACTAACACCATCATTATTAAATGTTGAAGAGGCTGCATTATTTTTGCACAATGTTTGAAAATAAAGTAAATTTTTTGTTATGACAATGGTTAAACAGATAAACAGGATATAGGAAGAGGAAGTCATATTTTTAGCTTAATCCGCATATTTTTAGATCTGCTGTTTTTTCTGATCCGCCGAGTTAATTAGAACGGAAATAGAATCATGCATTCTTATATTAAGATATGCATATGGGCAAAAATTAAAAGTTTAAGGCAAAACATGACTTCATCTTTTATAACGAAGTGAGGATGCATTTAATCTAAAAATGATTAAGAATTTGAAAAGAATGTCACCAATTATTTGGCAGAACAGGAAGCAACTCCAAAATTTATTCCAACGAACGGAAAAAATAATAAAAAATAATAATATCGCTGAGTGTATATTCCTACATGGCGACATAATGTCGTGTCGGACATTCAGTACAATCTAAGTACATCACTGAGTACGGTGCAATTTTGGTTTATTACAATTATGATTATAATTACCAATCAATTTACATTCACTTATTATCGTTAATTACAATTTCATTTAAGTACATTCACTAAGTCATTAAGTACATTACATCATTAAGTACATTAATTACATTATATTAAATTATTATTGTTTAATTAAAGTACATTAATTACATTATATTAAATTATTATTGTTTAATTAAAGTACATTAATTACATTATATTAAATTATTTTTGTTTAATTAAAGTACATTAATTATATTAATTATTATCAGTAATTAGAGTATGTATATATAACATAACACACGTGATAATTGTTTTATAAATTTGCATTAGAGGATTTATTTTTAATTCAGAAGTGCTTGCTTCCGCGGTGGTTAGCAGAATTCGAACACTCGCATAAATATTTATGAGATTACGAGAAATTAATTAATTTTAAGAAAAGAAAATAAAAAGAATACATGTTGACGTATGTAAATGTGCGTGTGAATTGAACAACAGATAACTCGCACTATGCGAGTTTGGTCACTATGTAAAAATTAATAATTGAATATAAAGATCATACAGGAATTATTCATTTTTACATATATATATATATATATATATATATATATATATATATATATATATATATATATATATGGGATGACTTTCACAATTAAACATATGAAATGAATGAATGATTCCACAGACTTCATCCTGACAAACTGAACCAAAGTTGGAAAGGTAGTGAAGCCATTAAATGATACCAGTATTTTAGTGCTCTGGTCAGACCTCGTAGTGGACGTCCTCTTTCCTTTACTGGCGGAGATAGTTCTGCAGCTGTTCTTCCTAAATATCATAGTAGTTACAAAAACTTGCCCAGACAAGAGCACGAACTATTCCACATTTAAAAGACAACATACAACAAGATATATATCATCATTAATAAGGATGTTTTACGTAACGTTCAATGTACTGTAGCTTACGTGATCGAATTAACATGTCAGCACCCGAATGACACCGAATTTGAACATTTATTGTCTTCATAAACAAATCAAAAATAATCTTGTACTGTAACAAACTTTTGTTACACCCTGTACAAATAGGAATGGGTAAGGGAAGGCGCCTCTCGGAGGAACAGTATTCAGTACCCATTCATGAAAAAAACCAAGGCGTTGCACAAGTTTTTCTCGAGCGAACTACACAAAAATAATTTGGGATCTCGAAATTTTCAGTATATTTTCCACGCATTTTTGTTTGGAGAACCTTTTTCGCAGTTGTACTTATCATATTCCTTATTATAGATCTCGCAGTACAAAAAATATACTCACTCACCAATTCAATGCTTATAATCAATAAATTTTAAGTTACACGACAAAAAAAAAGTCTATTCTTACGCAAATTAACCAGCGAACAATACCTGGCTTTTAAGAAGTTCTTCGCATGAGGAGACATCGTTCGGGAATTCGGTTTCTTGAAGGGTTGCGTGAACATGAAGGGCTCAGCTGATCTACTGAGTGTTCGCGCTGAATTTCTCCACCGCCTGTAATTTATGAGGAGATCGTTACACATTTGCGGGATTACAGTTGGTTTACAGAGAATTTCACAAGGAAATCATTCAAACTACTAACTTCATTAACTGTTATACACATAATTCCAAGGCAGTGTGTTACCAAATTAATTTTAACGTTAGAGGAATTTATTTTTTTTGTAAATAATTTATAGACTTACGGTGTTATCTTACTTAAATGATACTTCTAGGGAATATGTATCCAAATTTATTAAAGTGTTTCAAAACAAACAGTTTTTGGAGAATGGTAGAAAATGCGGAAGGCGACATTAAATAAAAAATTGTAGTATTAAATTTATTAAACTGTACAGGAGTATGAAAATAAAAAACTAGTCGGGGCGTGGGGTTGGACATAAAAGGCAGGTTAATCATGTAATGTTTGTAAACAACCGGCAAAAAAAAAAAAGATTAATAAGCCCTATTTATATTTAAACTAAAAAGCACACTGACAGCAAATGCGTGGGTGGTACCCACACTGAAAAGATCCAATCTTAAAGGGAAGGAATGAGGCACAGGAAACTAAATACGAAGAAGCTATAATTGGAAAGGTGTCATTAATAATAATAATAATAATAATAATAATAATTTTTTAAAAAAGAGAAGGGGAGTGTTAGCACAGCTCTCAAACTATAAAGTGTTGAACATGTCACATATTATCGTTTAAATGGCTCTATGTTTATTGATATGAATCACTCTAATAGTTTTATTTTCTGTAATTCTCTCCTTTGAGGTGAGAGACCGCCAAGAGCCACAGTGCATTGGTTCAACACTTAAGTTGTAACATGGGACTTATTAATACAAAACAGTTATATGTATTTATGATACTGCCTCAATACAAAACATTCTTCGTTTCTAAATAATATTTCTCTCAGTGACTGTTCATTACTATATGAGTGTTGTTGATCTAGAAATAGCATTTGCTCCGGATATAACAATGACATACCAGTAGTATCCATTCAGTTGTCGTCCAGGATCACTTGAAGATCAGGGCCCCCAGCCTCAATTACCAAATGAAATCTTCGTTAAAATTAACGAAAATATCATGACTTAACCAATCGTCAAGGGCGTACAGTTGACCTAACCGGACATTCAATTTAACTTATTATTATATTTGGTAGTGTAAAACAAAAAACAAGAATACATAGGGGCCCTGATCTTCAGGTGATCCATCGTCCATTTGGCAATTGCAAGATATTCTCAGCAGTGACGTATGAAACCTACAGATACCCATCAATCTGGTAATGTTATAATGTTATTAAAATTTAATATGCATCAAAACATTAATTTTTCGTTCATAAACGCCTGTATATGTATTTACATATATCAGGTTTTTGCTCTGTCTTTGTTATAACACAAAATAATATCTAAATCTATGTTCAATATTAAATGCAAATAAATAAATGAATCAATTTAGAATTTGCTCAGGGCGCAATAATGTTCCAACGGCTCTGTTTTTATACATTGAAACTTCAGTTCGTTCAGGCTTGCCAATATCATGAACGCTGTCATCACGTCCGAAGATTTTTTCTTTAGTTTTTACGAGACCATTTTTTTATTTACTTCAATGACATACCCCTTGTTAATGTACGAGTATGTCCCCTTCTTGAATTTATATTTAATTATTCATTTATGTTTCCTTAGTAATATGTAAACCGGAGTGATGAATGGAAATAATTATGTTCTAAAGACATTTGGTAATGAGTCAAGTAGCCAATCACCGCTCACTCACTTCAAGATTCATCCATAAAATGTTACAGCCGTCTGTAGTACACTCAACAAATATATGCCAGGTGTCGCTATCTGTTCTCAAGAGTGTCCTACGAATAATGAGCGCAACGGTACACACTGTACACTACTTATATATATATAGGGAAAGTGGAACAAAATGAAAGGGTACGGCAAAATGAAAAGCGTTTATTAAATCCACTAAAATGGCAACTAACTGTTAGCCTATTAATGGGAGTTGCGTCATTCTATCATTAATCAGTTTGAATTGCTGAAGGTTATGTGCAAACACATTTTTGTTTTATGGCCAAAAACATTATTTTCAGTGATTTTTTGAAGTTTAAAAGGCAAGCAAGTTTCTAGTTTTGTGATTATTCTTAGCGTAAGCAATAGTTCTTTTTAATTATAAATATCCTCAGACTACACTTACTTTATTTGTAGCTTATACTTTGATCGGTAGAATGTTAAATATGTTGATGCATGAAAACAATAAAAAATGGGGGATGGGGTGAAATGGAAAATCTGTCATGGGGGTAAAATGAAATATTTTCCATATGATATTAAACGTATACCTAGCGCAAAACTAAGCTCCAGTACAACGTAGCGGACTCAAAGGAACTGTGGAAAAACAGCTATATTAAAAACTAGCCCATACTTCCATGAACTTAACCAAATTAAGGTAGGTGTTGGTCACAAAAATGAAGTTGAAAATAAAGTTAAAGCTAAAAGGAATCTTTTCAGAAAGAAAGATCGTCATGCGAGTACTTTCAAGGATTCAAGTGATACAGAGATTATATATGATGATGAAAGTGACACTTTAAGTGAGCCATCAGATTCTGAAGATGAAAATAAAGAACTAGGCCCCACAATTGAAAAAATGAATATCGAGAAGGTAAAACAACGTGATTATTTAATGGTTGAACCAGAAGATGTGAGATGAATAAAGAAACAAAGTTATGTGTG